>CAWVRF010000684.1:0-579000 GCA_963932465.1 Maratus speciosus
ATGTTTTATAGCTCTCTCTTTAAATGTATCGTATTCATTTGCCTTATGTAATTCTTGTGTGTTTTTACCATTTCCCTTGCTTGTCCCTTAAATTTTGATTTTGACAGGACAAATCATCAGGAAATTGTGCGGCTTCAGCCAGTTCTTCAAATTAAAAAAAAAAATGTGTGATGTCTTGTTCTGGTTTGTCCTGAAAATTATTTAGTGAATTTATTAGTGTGTCTACTCCGATTGTGAATTTTTCCCTTTCGGGAGATTTTTCTCTGCCTTTTCCGCCTCCTGTCAGGTTGGAAAATTTCAGTTAGATTTTATGTTTACGAGTATTTTGTAAAATATTGTAGAATTACTATTTGTTTATTATTATTATTATTATTTTATTCTTTGCTTCTCAATAATTTTTTTTTTTTTTGTGATACAATTTCCTATTTCTACAACTTTCACTTTTTTTTTTTTTTTTTTTTTGAAAGCAAAACAAATTTCACTCCGTAGAAAATTTCCAAAGCTTTTAACTCACACCACATGAATTTCTCTCCGATGTACAAATATAAATACAGAAGAATAATATTTAAAAATATTTCTTTTTTATCATCCTTAATTATAACAATTATGTATGATATTTTCATTAAATTAATGTCCTGTGAATCAAATACTGCTTTTTTTTGTTTTTTCTTTTTTGTTATACACATAAATAATTTTCACTTCTATTCTCATATATCACTTTTTTGTCATTCTATTTGAATGATCTGAAATATGTCATTTTCTTATTGATTTTTTAATACATAATATAAGAAAATAATTTTGTTACTAAGAGAGAAGAAAAGAGGAGGAAAATAATAATAAATTTTTTATAAGTTAAATTACCGCAACCATTCAATTTTAAGTCCTAAATTCAATTTCTAACACCTGGTATTACCACCATTAAATTTTAGTATGTGGTGACGATCTGCACCGACACACAAGGTCACGTGACAATACAATAATTATTACACAAATAGAAAAGCATTATCCCGATCCGCGTTGTGAAAAGATCTTAGTGGATAATATTAATTAATAAAATAGAGGGAGAAACGATTTTGAATAAAATAAGGCTGTCAATAACTCAAGAAGCACTTATTTACCGTCATGAAATGCAAATTTGGGACTGGAAGGTTGCTCTGATGAATCACCAATTTAATATTTACTAAATTTAAATTCTTAAGGCACATAAATCTAATTATACTCTGAAAGAAAATAATAAGAAAATTATTCAAAGAAAAAACAGAGAAAATATACATATACAATCAAATTTTATTTTCAATCATTTAAATTTCATATTTCAAATATCAATTTCCATTTTATCACTATAAAATTTATATCATTTGCATTTCAATAGATCTCAAAAATACTCTTTATCTGCTTCATTATTGTGAATTTTTTTTCCAAATAATTCTCATCTAATTTCTCACAGCACAGAGAAAAGGATGGGCTACTTAGCAAAAATATTAACAAACATCAATATCATCATATTATCTATTATGATTCTTCTAATAATTTATAATGAGAATTATCTATGTCTAATTTAAAATTAAGCATACAACATACTAGCCAATTAAAATGCTAAATTCACATATTATAAAGTACAAAATAAAATGGTCAAATATTAAAATAGCAGAATTAATTCTCACCATATACTTCAGTCAAATGGGGTGGGGACTCATCCTTGGCAATCACTTTTAGTCCTTAATGCACATATCTTTAGTCCACAAATCACAGTCTTTATATTGTTATCTTGGCTTAGCACCTTAAAGTTTTTGATAGTCTCTTTGGGCTTAGCAGTTCACTCATTCACAGTGATGCCTGGAAGTGGTCTTCTTCTGATATCAGAGATTTTTTTAGTCTAGCTTTCAATCACAGCCTCTTAAGGTCATCAGAATTGATCACTCGCTCATAAATGCGGTTCGAATATCTTGGGTGTGAGTCCGGCTTTCAGGACTATCTTCACTCTTTCCAACAAAATATTTTTCAATCTGTGAATTTTCTCTATCAGTCCTTCTGCACTTCTGCAATTTTAGATTCATGAGGCCTTCTCATTATTACTTTTCTCTTAAATTAACATAGTCTTCATATATTCAGGGTGAAGAGATCATCACGAGATAAGTGTGGTCAAGGCATACGAAGACTTCTAGGCTTCTGCGGTCCAACATATCTGGCAAATCGAAAAACTAGTCTTGGAGCATTCTTCGGGAGTGGGAGCAAAAGTGGTATTAAAATTCTCTTTTCTTGAAAAAAATCTTCCTCAAAAATTAATATGTGGGGAGGATTTCATTTAGACAATAAGATTTTTTTCATTCGTTGCTTGAATCTTCTTTCCTATTGGTACGCTGGATCACTTGAATCTGATTCGTTTTCTCATCCCATTTTTTGGGCGTCTTCACACTTGCCCGTAGCATAGCTAATTTTTTCGTTATGACTCCAGGGTTTATGGCGTTACCTAGTAGCGTCGGATGCTTGCCACACACGATGAGGACCAATTAATTTTAGCCCAGTCAGTCGTAAATTTTGTGTTAAGAGCGTCATAATTATTTGTGACTCATGCTATTCTTCCCTTGTCTCGATATGGCGTCCATGTGCATTTTATTGCCTTTTATTGCCTTATTTTTATCTGAAGTATCTGCGAGTTTTTCATCACATTGTTTACATACATATAAAAATTCAAAAATTTATAATTATCGGCCATATTTCAAAACACATTCGATATTCGTAATCCATATATTTTTAAAATCAAAATGATACCAATAAACATATATATATTTGTTTATATATCCATTATAAATTATGAATTATAATATATACATGCTATTAAGAATTTTCCCAAATTAATTTTCTGTATTATTTCGTAAAGCAATATTTAGCAAAATACAATTAATTATTTGTTTTTGATTCGCACTGGGTTGTGCTGTTTTGTGTAATTATTTTGAAATAATTAACAAAGGATGTCGTATAATTTTCACTGCGACACTTGCATTTATGCTTTCCAGGGTTGGATGGTATGGATGCGCATAATGTGCATGTAACAAATGCCAGACATGCTGACAACATGCCTCGCTTATTTCCCCCGTGTCCAGTTGTGGAATTAAAAGGGCGAATTCAAGCACCTCCTCCGGTGTCACACGAACAGTATTCCTTGCCCGTCTACTTGATCTAGGTCGTGGTAAAACAGACCCGATCTCTCTAAGATGGTGAAATGCATCAGTTTTAGTTTTATTGGTTGGATGTAGTTCCTTAGGGAAACGTTCTGAATAAACACTAGCAGCCTCTATAGCATTCCTTTGACATTAACCATAAATAAGTATCATTTTGGCGTATTACAGGTATGAATAGCTAGTCATCATGATTTTGGCTTCGACTAGCATGTCAACTGCTAGATGACTCCTGTTTTATCCCGAATGTGTGGCCTTACGGTACTTTTGTAATTTGCATAATCCAAATTTCATGTTCGTTATAGCTCTTTTTGTTATTTGCATTCCGCTGCCATTTATCTAGTCCTTAGTGAGTATGTTTTAATTTCCGGCTGTCAATTCTACCCACTTTGACGTCTGAATGTTGTTCGACCCATAAAAGCTAGCTCAAATTTTTAGGTAAAATAACCTTCTTTGATGATTTCCGATTTGGCGATACCGGCTAAAGGTGGTTTTTCCTGTAAAGAGAACATTGCAGCCTGATTTTGATCTCAAATTACTTTAAATTTTTAAACTGATCCCTCAATCAAAGATAAAATCATGTGCCGAAATCTCAAACATTGAAATTTAAAACTATGTCAATTTTTGTAGTACACATGTCAAACTATTTGTGTTATATCTGATATGATATGTGTGAACTTTTACTAAATAATTATAGGGACTTGGGGACCGTATAAAAAGTTGGATTTCGTAATTTTTATAAAATTGAATTTTTATTTTAAATAATGCCACAATGTGAATATTTACCTCATTTGAAACGTTTTTGTAATTGGAACTATACGTATACGATCAACGCTTGAGAAGTTAAAGGTCGGCGATAGATAACATATTGCACCTTATATATTACTTTAAATTGATATATAAAATATAGGAAACACGTTTGTTGGTTTAGAATCAAATGTCTTCCACAAAAAAAGTAACCCAATTGTTAACACTTTCCAACAAAGTTTAACCCTCCGAGCGTCTTGCAAAAGGATAAAATTGTAATGTTGTTTTCTTTGCATTTTGTTTTAAATGCTAAGAAAATATGATTCTTTCAACATTATAAAAAAAAACTCAATTATAAATCCTTGGGATAATTAATCACTCTTCAATGTATTTAAAATTCATTAAATCTATAGAATTATATTATCTTAAATATTGCTTGTATTGCTGTGAAACCTAGAGCTTAGTGAACGGAATATTACGCTCCAAACATTTAGAGGGTTAAAAGAGTTTATGACTTCGGTTTGTCTGTCCGTCTGGCCGTCTGTCCGCGCTCTAACTCCCGTAAATATACGCGGATTGCCCTGAAATTTTCGGATGTTATTGACGTTTACCATAGCACGTCCCCTATCCTAAATGAAGTTTGTAGTATGTTTAGTTCATTTACAGGGACAGTCAAATTTTTCCGTTACATTACGGCCTACGGGAAGAAATCGTTTAAAATGATTTTTAATGATGTTACACGCTTTCAAACATAATAAAATTGATATGAATTTATGAACTACACTGAAATATGCATTCTGTAGAATATGAGGTGCAAAGAATGGTTAATATTCATTTACAGGGCCACATAAAAAATTCCGTTACATAATGATATAGGGATGGAGAGAATCGTTTGCGGCGTATTTTATTTATTTAAAATTTTTTCATGTATAATGAAACTGATATACGTCGCTGATGTTTACTATCACCTACTTCATGTATAATACGAAGTGCATAGCATTTACAGGGACACACAAAATATTTCAGATACCATATTACTATATTGTATCCGAAGTACTGTACAGTGGCAAAGATTGCATGAAATGCATTTTTATTTATGTTATAGGCTTTTATGTTTCACTATATTTATGTATAGTATATGGTATGTATAAATTCTATAATTCATATATAGGCCTACACATAATAATTCGTAAGGTCAACTGGATATGAGTGTAAATTGCTTAAAAGTGGTTTTTAACTGAACTATGCATTTTTACGCCGAACTGCATTTAGTATACTAAGAAATGTATGTAGAACATAGATAAAACGATATAAAGGGTCACGCAAAGTATTGGATACATGGCCGTTTATAAATGATAATTTCTGGAAATGTGATTTCAGTAGTTTTAAGTGTGTTTTTAGTATGAATTAAATTTTAGCTAAATAGTGGCATGTAATAAAAGTACTAGGTTAACTACAGAGTTGTACAAAATCATATAAGTATGTTCCCATCTATAAGCATAAATTGCTGAAATATAAATTTCATCCAGTTATGCCCTTTCTTGCTAAACTAAATTTCCCCATTATATAGTATATATATCAACCTACAGATCAAATACAGGGTATTTCAAAAGAATTGAATACATTTTTAGCTATGGACGGCAACTGCTGAAATCAGTTTTTCAAATGTTTTATGCGTTTTCTAAAATGATTACTTAGTTATCTCATTCACTTTATTTCCTTAAATGACGAAGTTTTGTTAAAACATTCAGGAAGTGTTGGAAAGTGTTTTCTAATCTATGCTTAATGCATGATTTTTCTTTTTTGTTCAATTTTGTGGAATTTCTTTTTGGAAAAAAGACATATCCGCAAACAATAATGAAATGAAAATTCAGGCATAATCCTATTTCAAACCACCATTTGACGTGTTATAAAGAAGTCGTCAAAATGGCGATTTTTAGTTTATTATCATTTAACTTAATATAACACCAATAAATGAAATCTAGAATGTCGCCATTCTTAAATTTTAAATGTAGTTAAACATAGCAAAATTGTGGTTTTAGAAGACGAGAGAAAAACGTCAGTGGAATGTAAATTGCCTTTTTATTATCGTAGGACCATACCGAAACTGAGATTTGATTCGTTCAGACAATTTTGGGCAAAAGAATGATAATAGAAATTCAGAACTATCAAATTAAACCATAATCAAGTGGATAATTTTTTAGACACTACATTTATTAATTAAATATAATTTTTTTTTCACAAGTTTAGTAAGATAGATATAAAAGAGATTATATGCAAGAATAAAAATTTTTATACACGTTTCAGCAAAAAAAGTTAACAATTATTCTGACGATTTAAAAAAAAACTAAAGTACTCAAAAACCTTTAATGCAGCTATCAATATCTCGCACTTATGAGCGCTTATCGCACATGAAAACAAAAGAAACTTTGAATGCAACAAACTCGTTGTATTCGAATCCGAAAGAAACACAAAAACCGTTAACACATTCATCACTATACTCCATGTATGAGCACTTCGTGCTTATAAAAATACAAGAAAAACTCTCGATGAGGCAAGCTCGTATTGAAATCCGAAAAATACACGAAAACCTTTAATGCTGCTATCACTACGTCTTACGTATGAGCGCTTCCCGCACATGAAAATAAAAACAAATCACTGGTTGCAGCAACCTTGTTCTATTGCAATCGAAAAATACTCGAAAATTGTTATAGCAGCAATCGCCATATCGCACTTATATGCACTTCCCGTACATCAATACGAAAAAAACTTCACTGGACGCAGCAACCTCGTTCTATTGTAATCGAAAAATACGCGAAGATAGTTAATAGAGAAATCACTAATCCGTATGTTTGACCACTTCGCGCACAAGAAAACAAATAAAATAACTAGATTCAGCAAACTCGTTGTATTGGAATCGAAAAATACACGAAAATCGTTAATGCAGTGATCCCTATATCACGTGTATGAGCGCTTAAAAAAGAACCCCCCCCCCCCCCCCCGCAGAATATGATACGTAAAAATCCTCGATGTATCAGAATCTCCAAAATACCTCGTTAATGTGCGAACACTAAGACATCCATTAACCACAATTTCATAAAAACTATTTGCAATATATTAATGAAACCAGAAAAATAGTAATCTAAGATTTTTTTGCGTACATTTTTTCGTAGATATTTATTTATTTACTTCTTCGGGCGTACTTCTGGTCCCTTGGATTCGCGCGCAGTGCGTCTGTTAGAAAGTCGTCATTTGCACCTACTTAATTCTAATGATCTTAATGTGATAAGTAAATTTCATTAGGTCTTAAAAAGACAAAATATTTGAAATATGATAAAAAAACCCTCATTTATTAAAATCAAAGGAAGAAATAACAATGCATAAATGGCCTTTTAGAATTCCATGAACTCTCCCTTTCGGCTAGTGAATAAAGGACTCTAAAAGCTTCGCTTAATCTTGCAAACTTTGCTTTTGATACTGACTGGCCGTGCGATTTTCTCCACATATATTCGCATAAATATTAATTAAAAACCCACTCGCATAATAAGGATGGTTTCGAAGTAACCTTTTGATTGCAGACTACGTCCCTTCATTAGAATCTATTTGTCCCTCTTTCTACTCCTCCAAACGCCCAGTGTCTGTCTCTTGGCGCACCACGAGTATATTTCATTCTAACAAAGTTGCTTTCATCAATTTCCACAGTTTCACTGATACGACCGAAACTGTCACTTCCCTCAATCGTAGCTAACATACATACCTCTAGGCAGATTTTAAATAAATCAACAACAGTATTTTTATTTATTTTCAAGTTGCTGACCGCAAACATAATCGATTATTTAGTAAACCCCGTGCGCGTAACTTTCATTATATCACATATGGTTTAATGACTCACATAAAACTACGAATCATTCTTTACACTCCTGCATACGTGATGCCGACTTCCTCTCGTCTGCTTACGACAGCGCCATTCATAACATCCTTGAATATCCCACCAATTGCATCCTTGAATTCACACAAATTCATATTTTCACCGCATTTAGGACACCAATACCTAGAAGTAATACGTTCGATGTGCAAAACCTAATTTTATACTTCAGTGCAACCATTTGTATATTATTCACTAAAAATGGTCTTAAGTCACTTACATCAACCACATTCCTGATCACACAGCCATTTCAAAGAAACTAAAATGGAAAGAACCACGATCCAGATAAAATACAATAATCATCGAGATGTATGTCAACAAATCAAACTTCCATGAAAAGCACAGTCAATTAAATTATACTGTTCTATAGTAACGTGTGTAGCCACCTACATCTTTAAAATGTGTGCAGAAAGTGAACATTTCAAAATTCGACCGCATAAACGAGTTGAAAATATAGATCAAGCATATATTTGGAAAGAGAGGGCTATCTAGAAGTACCCCAATGACCGACATGGAGAGAATCTTAAATTTGACGAAACACGCTCAGTGAACAACGACTTGAGCTTCTCTACATCTGCTGTACCCGAACTGACGGACATAGCAAGTGAAGATAATGCCTATATTCTGTGTCTCTTTTATGTTATTAGGAGATTTTACACGTTAAGTGTCTCGTTTTCTTTTCAAATCCAATGCCCTAACTGAGATTCGCTGGCATACACTGTAAAAATAATGGTAACGTTCCATGTAAAATCCAGGAACGTTTCGCCTTTTCTCATGTTTTCAGAATAATTTAGCTCTTTCCTGTGAAATTCTGGTTTTCTCATCTGAAACGTTCCTGAACAAAAGTTGGAAACAGCAAAACGCTGCGGCCGCCGTTTATTATTTTTTTGCTATATAATCCGTTGCTCGCACGCGAGTGTCGAAAAAGAATTCCTTAAATGAATGTAAAAAAAAATAATATGGAATGCAAATAAATCAATAGACGACATAATCCTTTACGTCTCTATTCTAAAGACAATTCAGATGAAAATACAATACCTCCGTGACATCGCTAAGAGATAATTTCTCGTACTTGTCTGTGGAATGTTTAAGGAGCAGACCGTGTAAAAAAAAATACACCTATTATTTGGATCTCCATTAACCAGGGGACCATCAAACATGATTCTCACCGATTTTGATTAATTTAAAGTATGTTTTAGAGTTCTTATCTCTAATTATTCATGTGAAAGGATTTCTTCAAATGGGACTTAGATTTTCAGAAATTAGATGCCGAGGTTTAGCATACGTTTCAAATACCCATTAGTTTACAGCTCTCAACGTGTCTTTCGTGGTGTGGACGCAGAAAGCTCGCCCGCCACCCGTACGGCCCGAGTTCGATGCTACTTCTGGACTTTTTTTTTTCTTTTTTAATTAATTTTATATTTTAACACTTTATTACAATTTGATTTAAATTTGATATATATTTCACACTTTGAATTGCTGCAAATTTGAATTTTTTTTTTTTTTTTTCGGAAAAAATATACAATTACGTTTAGGTTTTTTTTTTTCATGAAAATTTATATGTATTTTATCTAACTTGTAAACTAACATAATTACTAACGAAAATCCAAAATATTTTATGTCTAGATTTTTTTTTCTAATTATTATCTACATTTATATATTTTTATGTTTTAAGCAAAGTTCAGAAACAATATATCATATATATATTTACTTTATTGAATTTTAACTGAAAATTTATTTTTTCGTGTAAATTATAAATAATAATTTTGATGTCAATTTCAAAATATATTTTTTCATTCTAACAAATAATGATAATAAAGCGAAAATTGTCAACTGGAAATGTAAAAATCGTCTGTGGATCCCGCATGCTGTGAAATGTCAGTAATGTTTTGCTGTCAACAGAAATATTCCTGGTATTTCGCAGGAAACTTACTGGCATTTCTGTAGAAAGTTTTTAACATATACAGTAATGTTCCAGTCATTTTCAAGAAATGTTTCTTGGAAATAATGGGCAACTCAGCTGCCCATTTTTTCCCAGGAACGTTGCGGAATTTTTTTACAGTGTATCTGTTTCACATTAAACCAACACCTGAACGACCCGACACATCCAATATCAATTATATTTTCTTTCGTGGATTTTTAGGGTCTGGCGCATGTGATATAGAAGCTACGCCCAAATTGTAATGTATTTTCGACAGACTGGACACAAAATCAATCAGAAATTTATAATTTTTTTCTTTTTTCAACTTTTCTTTATCGCGGAATCCTAAATAATGAGAAAAAAATTTCTGCCGTTCTTGTTGTTTGGATCTCTTCCTTTCTTGCAATCTAAATGAGCGCCGAAATTATAAAATCTTTGCCTTTTTTTACAATTGCACGGGGCACAAAATAGAGTTCAAATTGTAACATTTATCGATTATTTCCTCCGTATACGTGAGAGTTGAAATAAGACCGAAATGGCAAAATTTTCTGTTTTTGTCCTTCCTTCACCCGATTTTTTATCAAAGACTGGCATTAGTTTTCTATGTATCAACCTAGTCGCTCTCTTATTTGTATCACAGACTTTGGACGCTGCTGCTGTGATCTCCTTTATGTATTTTTCTATTGCTTTTGTAAGAAAAGGCAAACAATATAGTGCAGTGGGGATGATATTAATGTAATCTATTCAGCCGTCTATTATCTTCATCAAGATTGTACCCGATAAATGCATATTGATTAGAGGTTTTGTTATCACAACAATTTTCCAATCAGTTAGATATATATTATTATCCGCTTCAAAGTTGATTGTCGATATTTCAGATTTGCGTATGCCATCATTTACTCTCATCTTTCATCTATTATATGCTAAGCAGCTAGCTGTTTAATGTGATGGCGATCATTAGAGAGCATTGAAATCAGAATTTCCTCTGCGTATGCAAAGCAACCATTGTCCTAAACAACTTTTTTAGTACTTGTTTTATTCCGTTTTGTGCTTTGTTTAGTAGCCGAGTAATTCCCCATGCGTTTTTAGAGCCTTTCTATAGATGTGGATTATATTTGATGGTAAACCATCCTGGTGCCAAACTTGTGTTACTTAGTATTTTTTGAGTGAAAGTAGAGATTCTGATGGGCATTGAGGGCTCATTTAAAGGCGGAGAATTCTGTTCGTCTTTGCTATCAATTCTGCGTGGGACATATTTAGAATGAACCATTACAATGGATCATATGCCATCTCCAAGTCCAATGAATTTCTTTGCATCATTTATTAGAAAAAATCATTGGCAAAAATTAGATTCTAACCCACGGGGATTCACCGGACCAATAGTACAATATTTGTCAACGTGCCATTCCCTTTTTATTTCAAATTTTGAAGCCATAGAGAGTAATTTTGAAACATTATTTCCTGAAATCAAGAAAAGAACACTCAGCACAGACCAGAAATACCTGCTAGACATTTGCAAAGATATTTCATCAAGATATTTCTCAGAAGAACTAGCGAATAGGAACCCAAGAGGCTTGCCCTACGCCAGATGGTTCATAAAAGCGAATGAATTTTTTCGCCTTTATATGAGCACTGATTGACCACCAGAGTCTGTAATTTCAGTCACAAAGTATGTAATCCAAGTTTATGCCACAGGTTGATTTACACTAAATGTAACCAACATCTAAAAAATGGATCTAAAAACTTATGGAAAATTACTCGGCTACTAAACATCAGAGAAAATGGCAAAAAAAATTTACTAAAGAATACTAAAAAAATTTATTTAGGATAATGGTTGGTTTTTACATCGAGAGCAAATTCTTATTGCAATGCTGTCTGATGATCGTCATCACAAATTAAACAGCAAGCTGCTGAGCATATAAAAAATGCAAGAGGTAGAGTAAATGATGGCATACTCAAAGATGAAATACCTAAATGTTGTAGAATATTGTAGCTATTTGAAGATAAAGTGCAACCACCTCCACGTGGTACCTCCTGGATAGTTTTGAAAGCAACTAGTTAAGAGCTGTATTCTAAACAACAATTAGTTGAATGACACAACAGAGTGGCAACGCCTTTTTTTTTTACCAAAAGTTGTCAGTTTTACTCCTGTTATATAGAATAAAGATATCGTTTTATCGTTTAAATATGTTATGTCATTAATAATAAAGGTTTAAATAACACATTTAAATAATAACCATCTCTATAAGAAATTTTTAATTTTTTTGAAAAAATGTCGAATTCTACCCAAAATTTCGACTTTGGACCAAAAGCGCAGATTCAAGCCATTTTTTTCCAGCAGTAAAATTGCACGCAGATGATGTACTAGTATAAAGGCAACTTTTGGCACCTACCCGTTTTTTATTTAAAAAAAAATTCCGCTGCACCCTAGTGCATATATATAGGAACTAATAATTAAACACAACTTAAAAGTCATCAATTCAAGTAAATAAAAAAAAGCTAAGTAATATAAAAAAATTGTTTCACATTGATGAGAAATAATTAGTTAGTTCGCTTTTCACGCAGTCGGGTTTTTTTTTTTATTTTTTAAATTAAAATTTAACTTGTTATAGAGAGGATCTCTTTTTAAAAATAGGAATAGTCCATTTAAGACCCTTTTAAAGTAAAAATGTACCCCTTATCGTGAGGCTAAAATGTGTTGGGAACCTTCAGGTAGACAACCGGTTGTTAAATTATATGTATCGCAACACAATATATGTTTATCTCTTTAATTATTTCAATGATTCTTTCAAAGAATAGGGTTTCCTAAAATGCATTGCCACTTTTTAAATTGAATAGAAAATAAAATTTTGTAGCTTTTCAATTTATCCTTGCAAGAGATAAATGTGTAAATTTAGAAAATCATTTAGTATTCCTCAAATTTTTAGTACCAAATATCTCTCACAGAAGACGAGGCGCTGTCTTAAAATGTAACAATGTCATAAAAAACTTACAATTTTAAATCTCAAACCATTCTGTTTAGTGTTATAACAGCTAAAGAGATTGAAGGATAAAAACTCAGTAAAATGTGAACAGTCACCATTCATTAGTTGGACCATTCTCACAGTTTGAAGCAGTTCAGCGTCGTCCGTGAAACTTGGAAATAGAAATGCGGCTTCACCAAATAAATTCCACAATTAGCATATTGCATTCGTGCAAAAATATAAGTGTCGCCCAAATGAAAATGGCATTGCTGTAATACGTATATCCGCCACTTGATGAGAAAGATGACTGTGCATGCACCATATAAAGCGCAGAGTGCTGGAAATTCATTTGATATCGCCAGATCCCGCCAGATGTGTCTGTGATAGCATGGGAGCATGTTAAAAGGCATCGTGTTCGCATCATGGATGCTTCCAAAAGATGTCAACACGCGGTCGTGCACCAATTTTTAACAGAGGCAAATGTGAGCGCTAGTGAAATCAATCGTCGAATGCAAAATGTGTATGACATGGAATGCATGTCACCACATATTCGATCCACTCAAGAAAGCTCTGAAAGGACAGCGATTTGCCAACCAATTCCAACGGCAGCTTCGACCTCATTATCATCGGCAAATCGCCGTCCGTTCAGTGCTTTCTTGAGTGGGTAGAAAATGTGGTGACATACAGTCCGTGCCACACACATTTTGTATTCGACGATATATTTCACAAGAACTCACATTTCCACTATTAAAAATTGCGCGACCTCGCGTTGACACCGTTTGGAGGCATTCATGATGCGAACGATGCCTTTCAGCTTCTGGCGGGATCAGACGATATCGCATGCATTCGCAGCACTCTATAGGAGAACGCGCTGTTATCGTTCTCTTCAAATGGCGTAGTTATCACAACAATGCCACTTTCATTTGGGCGACCCTTATAACTTAAAAGGCTGTCTGCATAGCTTTTGTAAGCATTATCTATGTCATAAACCATCACAACTTATTAGGACAAAATATAGAACGTCATGCACTATGCTTTAAATTCTAAGCACTCACAGTTTCTTTCTAAAAGCGAATCTACCAACAGAAATGATGCTCCCAAAGACGTCCAAGATGTCCATTAGTGCGATTCCAAGCCAACATCCCATAAAACCACCGATTGAGCTAATCACGTCGACTGTCTGGAACAAAAAATAAATTGATTTTCATAAGAGCAGATAATACTTCAATAACAAAAAAGGATTTGTTAAAAAATGTTAAATATGCAAAATTTATCACAACATTTATTTCTCTTTCTTTTTGAATCTAAAGCTTTTCCAAGCAAATTGGTATTGAACATGTTTCATAACTTAAGATAAACTCTCTAAAATACAAAATAAATTTAAAAAATGTAAGATAAGTTTATGTCCCAAAAATTCCCCCCCCCCCCCTAATAAAACACTGTAAAAAGAGAAAAAAATATTTAGAAGCATTTATAGAGTAAAACGAAACGTTCAACACTAAAAAAATTTTAACTTTTGCTATTTTTTAATTTATCTTTTCCAAAAAATTAAACAAACGACGTAAAACGTAAGATGAGGATAGCGACTACGAACGAAAAATTCCGTCAGATTACTAGACCATAAAATAAATCTGTGCCGTGTGTTGTATACCACAAAAACCATTTTACCATTTATATGGCATGTTCAATAATACTTTTCTTATAAAAAAATAATTAAAAGCAATCAAACTAAGTGTTGCCAGTAACTGACGGATCACTTTTTACAAAAACATATAATATTTTCCGGCTAAGTAGGTTCTATGACGTGCCATCTACATTACTCGTGGATGTTAAACAATTTGATCTTGTCAATTGCCAATTCCACCTACGAGCACAATAGCGGCGGTATTGAACTAAAATTGGTTTATGATAGAAAAAGTCTTACAGTAAGGAAGTCTTATGTGCAACATATTTGAAATCCTAGTGATAGCTAAACCATCATCAGAGAACCTAAGACATGGGTAGATACATAAGTGGGAAAACCCAATGAAAGATAGAACAGCAACGAAAAATAATTCGGAACCGCATAAAATTTCTTAGAAGATAACATTCATAGGAAGAAATATCTTTTAAGAAAAAGAATATCAATTTAACAAACAAATATTGATTTTCATTTATATATTGTGGAATTTAACTAGATTAGTGTTAAAAGTTGATGCTTACTCTATTTTAAATGCACTTTTAACTACAAAATTACGAACATGATATCAAAAAACTCGATGCAAATTGTGACATTATTATGCAGTCTAATTTTGATAGTTAGAATTAATTATATTTAAAAATTCTTTAATAGAAGATTAGAGAAAGAATGTAGATAATGTATGATTTCAAAGAATAAAAGTTTAGCAAGCTATTGCGCATCATATTGTTACAAAAGAAATTAAATATATTTTGTTACAAATTTAAAACGAATGTTTATAAAAAAAAATGTGAAACCTTCTTCATTTAAATTAACGTACACATTTTTGGATGCAAAAAGGACAAGGTTTATTGCAAGTTATGTATCAATCATTATAAACTGGTGTATGTCAAAAAAATTATATCCACAAATTCATACAAAGTCTCAACAACTTTGGTTTCAATATATAACATCTGGGAAAAATTGGCTCATTTCTATTAGTCAACTTTAAAATTTAAGCAGTCCTCGCCATTTACACTTTCTGGTCAATCTGGCTTGTTTCATTTCATGAGTTTCTACAACAATCTGTTTCCCAGATGCCTCTTAAATAGATAAGTAGTGGAGCACCAAAGATGATGCTCACCGATTTTGATGAATTGAAGGTATATTGTAAAGTTCTTATTCCTAATTTTTCTGGTGAAATAATTTTTTCAAACGAGTCATATATTTAGAGAAATTGGGGGACAAAGTTTAGCATACGTTTCAAATACGCATTAGTTTGCTGATTTCAGTGTGTACTTCGTAGAGTGAACGCAGAGTGCTCACCCGAGAGCCGGAGGTCCAGAGTTCGATGCTACCTCTTGACGTCTTATTTTCTGTTTAATGCATTTTATATTTTGACATTTTATAACTTTTAAGCATGCTTTTTAATTGCTGCAACTTTGAAATGTTTTATAATTTCCTAAAAAGCTTACAGTTGCGTTTATGATTTTTTAAAGAAAATTTATATTTATCTAATTTTTAAACTAAAACGAAAATCCAAACTATTTTTTATCTAGATTTTTAACTTATATATATATATATATATTTATTTTGAGCAAAGTTCTGAAGTATAAAGTTAAAATGTAAGTTCTGAAATCATATTGATATATCTATTTCAGTGCTGGAAAAAAGTTTAAGACCACATGCTGACTTTGTTGGTTTGAATAAAATTCCGAAAAGAGTTATAATCGTATCATATGACGAAACGCAATATTTAACCTTCATTCAGCATTTAATATATTATATGAACTTTAAAAAGTTCCTTGTTTTACTTAAAAGGTGACTAAAATAATAAAAGAGATGTTATAAGTTAAAAATATGAATTTTATTAAAAATGATATATAAGAGATCAAGATAAATCAAATAATACAGCTTTTTTGAATAAAGATGCATATGTGAGGAAAATGAGAAAACGTATAAATGCCATGAAATGTAAAGAACTCGATAAAGATCCAAACAATTCAATTAATATGAAAACTCAAAATCTAATAAAGAATGGATCATGGCCACTGTATATGAAAGATTTTATTAAGATTGATCATACTGCAATGAGAACAAGACTAATCACTAGACTGAAAGTTCATAAAGATAACTTACCCCTACGAACTATTCTAACCAATTGCAACAGCCCTACTTACTTTCTTGAAAAAGCTTAACTAAGTTTTTTCAGACCCATTTTACCACATCTTGAATATGTTTTATAATCTACTAGTAACTTTATTGATACAATAAAAGATCTAGAAATTACCGGAAAAACACACTTGCAGTTTAGATATGGTATTGTTTTATCCCTCGATTAATGTGTAAGCAATCATATCTTTCATTGAATACTCTCCTGATACAGGGATATACATATAAAAGACATAATAAAATCAGGTTTAAACCTCATTACAAATAATAAAGTTTTCATTTTTAACGGAAGGTATTATAAACAATTAGAGGGTACTCCAATGGATTCTCCTATTTCTGGGCTTTTTGCAGAAATTAAATTACGACCGTTGGAAATGAGGATTTTAAATGACCTTGATTTAAACCAGATCCGTAGATGATATTTTTATTGTTTGGGACTACAGTTTGCATGAATTACACGTTTTCCTTGATAAAATAAATGAGTTTGATGATAATATAAAATTCACTCTTGCAATTGAGAAAGATGGAAGTTTACGTTTTCTCGACGTTAGTTTAATTAAAAACGACGAAGATCACAACAGTGATAGATATGTTTATAGGAAATCAATCAGATCAAATAATACGATCCCATAAAAGTTCATCACCATTTTAAAATAAATTCGCAACTTACAAATTTTATATTAAACGATCTTTTAAAGTGTGTTCAGATATATATTTAGAATTAAATTTAAAAAATAAAAAAAAACCCGACTGCGTAAAAAGCAAACTAATTAATTATTTCTCATCAATGTGAAACTATTTTTTATATTACTTACCTATTTTTTTTATTTATCGTATCGATGACTTTTCAGTTGTGTTTAATTGTTAGTTCCTATCGATAAACACTGTCTTGATGATGTTATATCTGCAGTAAAGCTAGAGATTCTACCTACATAACTTTCAGGTTGTGTAATATTTAAACGGTGCTTCTGACTGTAAAATAGCCAATGAAACATCGTCTTCATTTTGAAAGACCTATCCAATGATATGACACTCAATAGAGTGCGTAATGTTTTTTGTCTCTACCGCCATTTTGTATTTTACGACCGCCAGTTTGAATTTATGAAACAAAACCTAGCCTATAACCATCGGAAGGTTAAGACGAATCAATACAGACCTCATTCATTAAAATCAATCCAGCTGTTGGGATGTTTCAAGGGTATAAAGAAATCCGCATACCCAGATACGCGTGAAACACATAACCCTTCTTGGCAGTCCGGTAAAAAGAGCTTAATACCATCAGGGATATCGCTGAAGAAAACGGTTTTTCTACGATACTCATTAATAAACTTATCTATGAAATCAGTTTTCATGAAAATATCAAAAAAGTAAACCATAAAGCAATGATATACAAAAAGTTTAACTATTTCCCTGGTCTATACGAAAAGTTAAGACATCCTCTACATAATCACAATATAAATTTAATAGCCTGTCCACCAAGAAAATTAAGGAGTTAATTTTTACTAAAATAGACCCAACATCAAAAGATGAATTAGCTGGTGAATACGCCATTCCTTTTAGAAATGATAGCAATAAATTAATGGAATACATAAGAATGACCAAAAGAAAACTCAAAGACAGAATCAAAAAGTTTAAAGCAGATGTAATATTTTTTCGTCAATCCACAGCTCTCTCTCTTTTAAGTTTCAATCAGAATATCACAATAAATTTTGATCATGCAAAAATCATATTCCCAACATCCAAATACTACGCATACACTGTAAGAGAATCCATAGAAATACTGTGTAAAAAAAAAAAAAATTCAAGTATGTAACGACTCCCTATCGTACAATATTCCCAATTTATTGTTCAATATCCTGAAAATAAATCATGGAAATTTCAGAAAAATGACATATTAAAGTTTGTGGCACGGCATTTAAATATTTTCTTCTATCAAACTTATCTAAAACACTGCTTCTTCGACTGTCTAGATACACATTTAAAGAGAAAATTAACGTATGAGATCTGAGTGATATAGTAAAAAAAAATGGAATCGCAGTTAATAATAGTATATATTTTCTCTAATTAATTTCAATCGAAGAAACTGCTACTTCTACTTTTAACTCTGCTAATTACTGCTTCTCTCATTTTCATAACGAAGTGATGTAATTGTATAAATAAACAGCAATTAGATTTTATAATATTCTTTGATGGAGGGCTTGAGAAATCCTGAAAGTACTAAGAAGTTTAAAATAAAATCCATATTTTTAAGTTGTAACTTCCCTTTTATAATTTTTGTTACCTTTTAAGTAAAACAGTCAACTTTTTAAAGTTCATATAATATATTCTATAGAGTTATAATCTTGAATTTAGAAACAAATATCTGATATAATGTGTGAAATTAATTTATTTGAAAAAGATAGAAAGTATTACTTTCGACTAGTGTTTAAATCTTGTAATATAATTATATGGAAATAAGTTCAGGACAATTATCTTCTTTTAAATCTCGCATAATGAGATGACATCATGATTACAGTATTTTATGCGGGACTCATCTGTGATTATGTTCATAGGTGAGTATTCTCTAGATTTGAAGTTTTGGCGTAGGCGACAGCTGATTTGAGCGTGGTTCGCGGTATATCATTAACGGGAATTACGCTAGAAATAAAGAAAAGTGATAGCTATCAAAACTCTGAACCCGGTGTAAACGGAAAGTTATTAGAATGGCTGTTCAAGATTGTGCTTATTCTTCTACTATAAAATATGCTCTAGAACATTCAGTAATGTCCAGAACAATTATAAATTTGTTAAAAAGTGTCGAATGCTTGAATTATATTAAAATAAAAGCCAGGACAAAACCGCAAAAGCGTCACGCTGATGAAATACTAAAATCCGCATCTTGGCGTAGGCGACAGCTGATTTGAGTGTGGTTCGCGGGAAATCATTAACGGGAATTACGCTAGAAATAAAGGAAAGGGATAGCTATCAAAACGCTGAACCCGGTGTAAACGGAAAGTTATTACAATGGCTGTTCAAGATTGTGCTTATTCTTCTACTATAAAATATGCTCAAGAACTTTCAGTAATATACAGAGCAATTGTAAATTTGTTAAAAAGTGCCGAATGCTTGAATTATAAAAGCCAGGACAAAACTGCAAAAGCGTCACGCTGATGAAATACTAAAATCCGCATCTTCCAATGTCTTAAAAATGAATCTATTGTGAAAATTGGCTTTTACAAATGCAAAAATGTTCATCCTTGGTGGTACAGGTTATTTAAGATATTATTGACATGATTTTCCGAGTGAGCCGTATCTACTTTTAAAACCTGTTTAAGGTGGTGAGTCAGCTGTGAATTTGGCAGGCTTTAATGCGAAAGGAAACAAGTTTAGTTTTCATCGAGAAAAACATGAACTCGCTTAACTATCACTATATTCTTGGTAAGAACCACCAGCCATTCCTGGTAAGTTTGTTCCACTTAAAGATGAACTTATGTATCAGGATTTGGCATTGCTTCAAGATAGTGCTTCTATTCGCAAGTCTATTTCAACTTCAGAATGGTTGTATGCAAAGAACATCAAAACTTTAAACGTTCTGTCTAAAAGCCCTGACATAAATCCTATAAAAAACATGTGGAAAACCTTAATTTGTCAAGTTTATGCCAACGGAAAGCAGTTTGATTCGATTTTTGAATTAAAAACAGCCATTTTGGAAATATGGAAACAAATACTCATTTCAACATTTAAAAATCTGGCCAAATCCTTTCCAAAGCGTAATTTTGGAAGTCGCCAGTGTTACGGGGAAAAAACAAACTACGAAAACTCAATGCAAAAATAATTTACATTTGATATTTAGATTTTAAATACTTTGGCCCTAAAGATTTTTCCACCAAATTGTATTATATAGAAATAATTTATTGCTTATTTTATAAGACATTGCTGTAAATTAAAACAAATTACAAAATTTGTGTTATCTTTATGTGTATAATTTTTCAATGATATTGTTTTTTCATTAATGTAAGATCTTTACTGTTTTTGTTGGTGGTCCTAAATTTTAGCCAGCACTGCATCTACTTTTACTTCTACTTATATATATAAAATACAAACGAAAATTTCGTTCCGGCTTCTTATAATTCGCGTTCTACTGAATAGATTATGATGGAACTTACACTGTTAGATAGATATTATTTCTGGGAAGGTTTTAGTATATAGCACATCGTTCTAAGCAGATTATTTATGGAATTATGAAGGAAACTTCTGATATTTTGGGAGAAAAGTTTACCGTTATTTTTTTGCGATCATTAGCATTGCTAAATGAATTGAAACATCTATACATCTAATAGTTTACTAATTTTATATAAAAAAAAAAAAAAAAAAAAAAAACGGTTTTCCCGAGTAACAATATTATAAAGCGAAAATATTTAATTTAAACATGAAAGTGAATATTCGTAAGGCTTAAAAATTTATTCAATATGAAAATTCGTAGTTTAAACAACAGTTCGCTATTTAGTTTTTGCATTAGGAGAAGAAAAATAAAAAAATGCATCCGGAAATATGCTAAAATAATATCTGAATAATGATTCCGTTTTCTCTTTTGATTTTTCAAGTGATCGACAGCATTTTTGAAGTATTCTACTTATATATATATATATATATATATATATATATATATATATATATATATGTATATATATATATATATATGTGTGTGTGTGTGTTTGTGTGTGTGTGTATGTGCTCGGGGAAAATTGCCCCCTGCAAGCTACGTTTGCCAACCCCCGTTCAGACACCGCAGAATCTAAAAACACGCTAATCTGATGGGTTTTAAAAATATTAGAGAAGATTGAATTATACTGAAAAAAGCTGTGCAGATCTCCCTGTAAACGGGTTTCCATTCAATTCCCTTTGATTGCAAACATTTAAGGGCGAATCAGTTGCTGTTAAGACATCCAATGGTTGTTTTCGCTTTTGGTTAAAGAGGATCTGTTAAGCATTTGAAAAGAAGCTAAAATAAAATAAATTAATTATACAGAGTCTTTGTCTCCCGGTATTTTAAAACAATCTCTATAACAATAGCCTAAGTCATGTGATAATCATCAACAGTTCCAGGCGGATCACTTCGTTGTTTATACTCTAGGTGCCGTTTTGGTTCTTTAATGTTAGCCAGACATAGGTGATAAGTTGCCAAATATGATTGAACTATATTATAATAGTTGAAGTCATCACCTGCTCTAAACAAATACGGTCTGATCCCTTCGCCGTTCATATGAAAGTTTGGCACAGATGTCATATACGTCCCATTAACGAAGCCACTTTGGGGAACGCATCAACAGCATAAACAACAACATCCGGCTTACCATATCAAGCAAAATAACGATTCTTTTGTGCCAGTTTAGTGCCCGTTCCGTATATGAAATTGGCGGCAGAAAAAAAATCGCGCCAATATGGGACCGTAAGTTTTCAATTTTCATTAAAAATTCAATTTTTTTTTTCGAATAAAACTACGTAAAATTTGCCATGGTTGCAAGGAATTCTTGGCACAGTTCCGCTAGCCGGATGCAGATCTCTTCAATAGCTTTTTTTCAACTCGCCAGTTAGCATTTTTTTTTTTTTCGAGTGGTAATATTTGGCCAGATGTCAAATACGCAAAGCAACTTTGGCGTGATTTTTTTTTTCTTTGGCGAAAATTTGGCGAAAACTTCGTTTTCAAATACCAGTTACGTATGCATTTTTGGTATTAATTAGTTTTCCCGTCGACCAAAAATCTATCGCCAAACTATAAGATTAAATGCCAATAATGGTTGGTCGTAAATGTCACATTCACTTGACTTTAAGCAAGTTACACTTGTTTACGTCATCAAGTGATTTTTATTTCGACTTTTTATTTATATATTTGTCAATGTTATACTAATTTATTTGTTCTTTCGTTATTTAAAATAAAAATTATATCGATTTGCATAATGTGGCGAATGTTTGGCGATTTATATAATTTGGCAAAATTGGTCGACGGAATAACTAAATAGTACCGTATTTTTTAATTATTTTCTATTATTTTCTAAAGGAAATATAAAAAAAAATAATTAATAATTATAGAACAAAATAATTTATATAATTTATAAAAAGAAATAAAAGTAAATAAACATTTATTATCAAATAAACAACAATAGCCGGGTTGCCATGTCAACCTTTTCTGAAATATGAAAAAAAATTTGTTTGATTAAAATTTGAGTTGCCATCATTAGAAAAATGTATATAAAATTAGAAAAAAATTAATATTTCGAAAACTAATTCGAATTTAAAAATTCTAATACCAGTTTTGAGATCTGCGGATCAATGCTGATTTTTGGTGTTAATTTCATCGCAAAGTATTCCATATTTCAGGAGAAATCGCTTGAAAAATAATCAGTCGATTCATATATCTGTTTCATAAATTCGTTTCATATATCCGTTTCATTAGGATTTTATATATACTAGGGGATCACACCCGGGCTTCCCGGGTTAAAGAACATAGGTGAAAACATTTTTTTAATTAAAAAGTAATATTTTTTTATATGCAATAATTTTTTTAGATTGACCACTTACATTAAAAAAGCATTTTTCAAATGGAAAATATGAATTGTGCAATCAAATAAATTTTTGAAATTTATCAAAAGCGATATTTTCTTATTAGCCGCATGCTATGAGTTTGCTACTGATGGCATCCTTTTATATTTTGATAATTTCAGAGTTTATACATATCTGGTAAATTTGTGTTTTATTAATTTTATTTTATTTATTTATCCATAGGGAAGTTTTTTTTAATGGATATTAGCCATAAGAAAATGATGAACTCTTTATTTTGTTTTAAGGGCAAACGGATTAATCTTTCGTAATCGAGCTCCGCGCAATATAGATAAATTAAAAAATATTTCATGCTTTAAAATTGTTTTTTAAACCATAGACAATCAGTACACTGAGATGAACTTTGCAAACAAATTCCATTTAAAAAAAAATCCTATTTGGTGATCTAAAAATTTAAATTGTACGATTACAAATATGTTAGATTTGTGTTTTTTCAATATTATTCCTTTATTTGTTATAAAAGAAGTATTAATTTCGTTAATCTGTCTTTCACAAATATGTTAGATTGGTGTTTTTTTTTAAATATTGTTCTTTTATTTGTTTATAAAGGAAGTATTAATTTCGTTATGCAAAAATAGTCAAAAACAAATGCTGAAAAATGTTTGTTGCTTTATGTGCAAAATGAGTATTATTATTATCTATTAAAACAGGCACGTGATAAGCTTAAAAAAACATGCTTAAAAATTATTTTAGAAAATATAATGCATCAGGCAATGAATACAGTTTTTAAATAAATTGCATTTGAAAGGAATTTTTTTCCCCTATGCGATTAAAATTGAAAATGTACGATGGTCAGAAGGTTAAAAAATTGCAGTAGCGAAAATTTCAAGATCGAAATTTGATCGTGAATGTTGCCATTCGCAAAATGACGTCAGCGTTACACGTAGATACGTTTGTTCTTTATAATATAGATACATAATCAGTAAAATATATTAAAGAACAATTATTAGGATGTGGTTATCGATTGAGGCTCTTATGCTTGGATTTCGGGAATGAAAACAGCAATTTTCACCTTCTCAAAATTTTCATACGCACGTCACATATCCATATTCATCACTAAAAAATGTATTTTGTTTGATTATTTAAAAATCATTTTAACTCAAAACTTGAAGTCTCAAATGTCCTCAACAACTTTTATCTGTACACACGCACTATTTGCTTGAGATTTTAATCTCAATTCCGGAGAATAAAAATTTCCGTAATTTATGTTTTTAGACGCATTTGTATTAAAATGTTTAGTTTTATCTAAGACAATGATCGTTTTCTTTTAAATATGACTTCATTTTCACTTAAATAAGCATTTCGCCTAGTGTCTGAAATTTAGTATCAGTACACATGCAGAAGGAAAAACAATATAGAAAATTTATGAGGAAAAATGCGTGTGTTTAAAAGCAGTATGTCATTTCCCATTATTATACCCCTAATATATTATTCTGCTCCTAATGTGATTTTGAGCCACTAAACCCCATACAACATTTTTTATCAACAACTTTGAATTTTTATCTGAAAATAGCATGAATAAAGTTAAAGATACGGTATTATTTTTCTCTTATTTTTCTCAATAATGAAAGCTATCTAATTTTCATCATTTACGAAATTTCATAAAATGCTTTTAAAATTAAAATATAAAAGTGGGGATTAAAAAAAAAAAGTGCGTTCACATCTACGAAGGAAGCGTTTCCAGTTTTTAAAAAAATATTAGTAAAACTGGTTCAGCAGAAAGGTCAGGGCAGATGACTAAAAAACGCACTTGTGTTTTAAATATATAGATTATATACAATTAGGAAAAATTAAATTAAGCAAATTATGTAATTTTGATAAAATTATAGTAGAATGTCCTAAAGAATAGAATTAAAATTTTATTATTTGAGAGAATTTTCGACAAAAACTTCAGGCACACGATATTATTTTAAACCATGAATTATTTGTTTGCTTGTCTAACTCGGCGAATCAAATCCATCCAGGCAATTTCTGTAATATAAATTGCTATTATTTGCACTCTTAAGACACTCTAAATTTTTGTAAAACTTTGCGTTTTATCAGTGTGTAATTTCGATTACACTATTTTTAAAAGTGAAGCATTTTCGACTGTGATTAATTTCAAAGCAGCTGGGCTGTGAAAATGACGCACTTCTACAAAACATAATTCAGGTTTAAGAATTAAAATACACGCTTTTTTATAAAATGACGTCATTTGCATCCGCTAAAGCAACCCACTTTTACAATCCAGTCTTATACTTCGTCAATAGAAAAGTGTGCATATGACGTCATTATCACGGAATAACAAACAATATTCTTGACATAGCCAATATTTTAATTTCAACTTTTTTTTCAGATTTTAAGAGAAAATGCCAACAAAATGATACAGTATCTCCTATTTTCGACTATTTCCCGTTTACTTTCAATGACTTTCAACAGAAATGAGGTACGTTTGTTGCCACGATAAGAAAAATGGTATTAAAATCTACAAAAAAATTAATATCTCAAAAATAAATTTAGATACAGCTTTCAAACAAATTACATTTAAAAGAGCATTTTTTTCCTTATACGACGGTGTAAAAATTTAAAATGTGCGATGTTTAGAAGTTTAAAAATTTGCATTAGAGAAAATTGCAAAACCAAAATTTTATTTCAAATTTCAAAGTGTTTCCATTCGCAAAATGACGTATGCGTTACGCACAGATATGTTTGTCCTTTATAATATAGATAGGGTTGATGTATATAATACAAATGGAAATTTTGTTGCGGCTGCTTATAACTCGAGTTCTGCTGAACCTTCACTGTTAGAGAGGTAATTTTTCGAAAAAGGTTTTAGTGTACAAGACGTCTTCTGCGTTGCTTAGGTATCGAATTAGGGTTTAAAATTCTTTAATAGTATATAATATACTGTTCTATATTGCTTAGTTATAGAGCAATGGGAGAAAATTCGGTAATTTTCCAATATAGAGCCCTTGGCTAGATGAAAGAATTTGGCTTGACAAGAGAAGGAAAGATTAGATGTTACTTCCTGTTCAATAACTATAGAATTCATTTACTATAAAGAGGACATTTATCTCTTTTTATACAACAACAGAAGTAAATTGAATATAAATAGCAACAACAACAATATCTATAATTAATAAGTTTGTATATATGAATACCTATGTAAAAATCATAAAAGTTCATTAAATTTTTTTATAGTTGTTCGTATCATTTGCCTTCAAATCTCACTTTCTGAAGTCCGAATTGTGCCAAACTTAAAAAAAAACGCCAAGTCTCCTATACTCAAAAAGTACCGAAAATTCCGCAATCAGGTGAATCTGCTTATTAAATACCAATACCATGCAACATATTTAGCGTTTTTTATCTTGAAATCCGTAATCGGTATTTCATATCCTTCTGAGTTCTTATCTTCTTTAAAAACTATATATTTTCCATTCTAAGTATATATTGATGTATCTGTACAGCCTGCTTCTCTCTATAAAAACGTTTTCTCCACTATACCGAGGCTTCTTTAGTTCAAATGCTGTTAACATCGTTTTCTGTAGTCTTGGATCGAGATCATTCAGATATTCCCTACTTTTCCGCATTTTCATTTCAATCATTCCATCTCTTCCAGCATTTTCCTCCAACGGCTGTCTATAGTTGAATGAGTGATATCGTTCCATATATTTTCGATTTCTAACTAATATAAATCTATTGATTCTCTTATTTGTGCATTGTGAAGGCTTTCATAATTAGCTATTTTCTGTATTGTAAACAGATCTGTTTGTAAGGAGATTCTCATATTAGATATTTCAGTAGCTGTTGGTTTTCTCTTGTATTTCAAATCACTGATATGATTTTTGAAGCTTTCACTAATTTGCATTTTCGTCATACCTATATATTTTCATTTTCGATATTTGAACCTTTAATTCTATAAACCCCCGCTGTTCGTAATTCTTCTTATTTTCTATATGTTTTATTATACTCATAAATTGCAAGGGGTTGGAGGTGATCGGAACCTGCTTTCCTAGTTTTTTATTTCTCGTTTTATATTTACTGATAACCCACCTATAAATTGGAGAGGGGTGTGCATTCTTGGTTTTTTTGTCTGTGTTGGATCATGTTAACCTAATCCTTGCCTTTCCTAATTAATTTATCTATGATTTTCTGTGGATGTCCGACATACCGACAACATAGCAGGATTTTTAAAGCAAAATAAGGTTATATTTTAAATAACCAAAACTAACATATAACGAAGGATCTATAGTGATGCTGCTCTTCACTATGATAATAATGCCTGACAGCATGGTATATTAATTAACATATAATTATAATTCAGGCATTACAAAAAACAGATTTATCTGTTACTAAACTATCTAAAATAATGACAAATATTTTCAGCATGGTATGCAAATTTTGAGATAAAACTGTAATAATGCTGTTTCATTTTCTTTTAACTTGTTTAATTTCATTATTTGTCTTGGAATATTAGTGCAGAAATTTTGTTATCGATTATTGCCTATTTTTAAATATATGATGCAAGAAACGATAAAAAAGATTTAATAAGGGCAAAGCTGAAGTTATAATAAAGCAACTGAAGTTATAATAAGAATATTACACTATCTTCAGTTTCTTCCATTCAATCACCAATAAAATTTTAATTTCACTCATTCACCTGCGCACTTACTGTTTTATGAATTCTCCTTTCTGAAAAATATATTTAATTACTAAATATATAGCAACACCAAAACGGAATCTATCATACATGTATAATGGTATATTGTTTTTAACGGTGAAATGTATTGTGCAGAATTAAAACGTATCTTGCAATTAATTTTATTAACATGAAAATCCGTCATTTTTCCCCATCTGTTCTTTGAGATTATGTTTTAGTATATTTTAATTACATAAACTGCATAATATTTGAAATTGTTATAATACACTTAATAAAAATTTTATCTTTATTGTCACTGATCACCCTTACAACGCCCTTGGAACCAGTTTAAAAAGATTTTTTTCAACATTTTTGTTTTATATATAAATTAAAACATACCTCATATTTCGGAGAATGATTTACTACTTTGACTTCATCATCTGACATAAAGATTTCCACTCTTATATGTCTATGTCTAAAATAAACAGATACAAAAACACAATGTTATATAAATTACTTTCAAATTATAGGTTTTATTTTCAGTGTATTTGAGGCCTCTCTCTATGACACAATTGAGGCCAGATTTTGTTTTGCACAAAATTCACACTAAAGAAAGTATGATACAAAACTTATACCCGGGCACATATATTAATCATCGAATAAGGCTAAGACGAATAAGACTGCGAATAAGACGAATAATTTTTTTTATACATTTATGATAAACATTTTAAATTCGTACTACTATTTTATAGACTAAAATTATGCATAAACATTCACCAAACCAGATTTGTTGAAGTAAGCTTGGATGAAATTACATTTTTAGACAAAAAAACAGGCCATTTTGTAAGTAACTTAAAACTGCAGATTATCAAAATCAGCAGGCTGAATGAAAAAAATCGGCCATTTTCCAATTAGCCTATAGATGCATACGTTATCTCTAAGAAACCTGAAAATTTTCAGGTTTTTTAGAAAAATAGCAGATGATTTGGAAGAGTGACGGAACGCAGCCTTAAAAACTATTGAATAATGGGCTGTTTTAAATAAAATGGAAATCTCATAGATAAAACATCATTTCTGACTTTTTGGAAACATAAAATATCAAACGCTCGCTATTTTTAAAAATTTATAACCGGAGTCTTAAAAACGTAAAGCTCTTAAAATATCTTACAGTAACTTTTAATTTATCGCAATTTTTTATGCCACATTAAAAAAAAGACGGAAGTTTTAAAAAATAACACAAAATCTCTATAGTTTTTAATCAATTAAAGATAGAATTACATTGCATTTTTTTTTTTTTTTACAATATGGCATAAATCAATTTTTATACGAAAATTAGCATACGTCTGTTCTGTTTGATTCCCTGATATGTGTTCCTCACATGTTAGCATGTATCTTGTTTCAGAACAACGTAAAGTAATTTTACTAATTTCAGGAGCATATAATCAAACATCATCTTTAGCACTCCAGATTCTTACTGGCCATTAGATATTCAATTAGAATGCGAAGAGTAATTCTCTTCGGTGATCAGAAATGGTATCTCTACAGAAAATTATATTACATCTCAATTTTACAGATAATGTTCGAAATATGTCATAGATTCGAAATGGAGTGTATCAAGAAGAAGAAATATTAAAATACAACGATACAATACACACATTCACAGACGGTTTAAAATCGGATCAGGCGACAGGATCCGCCTTTTGTGCATTTACAGGGAAGTTCTTAATACATACTTGGAATGGTCATCTTTCTCCAGAGAATTATATTTTTCAAGCAGAACTCTTTGCCATTAAAAGCGCCGTGAGCGGATTCTTTTAATAACAAATCATTCCTAATTTCTTCAAATAGCCATTCATGATTAATGACCCTACAAAACACAGATACTGTTACTGACTTTATCATTTAAGTTATTCTAAGTTTAATGCACAAATCTAGCAAGACGTTCCAGTTTAAATGGGTAAAAGTCCTCTCAAGAGTAACAGAGAATGAATTAGCTGATAGCGTGGCAAAAGTATGACATATCAGGACTGGACTAATTATATTAGTGAAAGTCCTGTTCCCATAAACAGAGTATCTACACTAATGATATTTATAGAGAAAAATGCAGTCAGTTTCAGATATAATTATCTGTAACCCTCAGACAAATCTTCAGATCACGAATTCTTAATATTTCTGTCATCTTCTTTGTTCTATAATTGTTTTTTTTCCTTATCCTTTTACTACATTTTGTTCTTCTTTTTATTTTGTACTTTCTCGTTTTTTAAATACTGGATTTTATATTATATAAAAGCTGTACTTTGCTCAGCAGTATATATTTTATATTATAAACTCTCATATTTTGAACAATGTAGCTACTTATGAGAATCTTAAAACATTTTTTTTAAGACATTCAATTGACTTTAATATGAATCAAATAAATTTCCATATGTATTGTAAAGTTACAAATTTTAAAGCTGCCTACCAAATATTGGACTAACTGCTGGGCTTCAGCCGTCCGTAGGAAATCACACCAACAGCCTTACAGCTTAGACTTACAGATCGTATTTCCCTCCCCAAACCCTTTTCCCTTTACACTTAGCATAAAATCTTCCTAAAGAGACAGGATTTGTAAATAGTCTACGCTACGAAAAACCCAAACATATATGTCTATATACATCTCTCTATATAAAATAATTAAAAGATAAAAAAGATTCAATAACTTACTGTTCTTCAAGTTCGAACTGAAAAAATAAATAAAAGGATTATTATACGATGATGTATTTTAAAAATGTCTGGGCACTAAAATTTACAAACAATTTTAGAAACAATGCATGCGGACAATAAAAATTAACATTTTAATGTCAAAAAAATTTATCGAAATATTTAATTAAATAAAATGTATTAAAATTTCGCCATTTTTTTTAAATCGTTGCGTCGGACACATTCAACACGGTGAAACAATATTTCATTTCCAATTTTATTAATTTAAACTTTGAATAACGTTGAAAATTATTTTTTTTATTTTTGCGTATAACCATTAGACATATCTTTCAATAAATATAAAGGACGCTACATATTTCTTTTTAAATCATACTTCAGAAAAACAGAAATATTTCCTTTAATCATACTATCTCTCCATTGATTTCTAGACAATTTTTCTTTTCAAATTTATTTTCCGAATGAAATATAAATGTAAATTTAAATATCTCTAAACATCATGAACAACATAATAATTTTTTGTTTTCATGTAAATAACAATTTTTATATTTTAATGAGTTTATTCCGACTTATTAAAACACTTATGTTTTTATCACCATGCAATTAATTTGTCGTCGAAATCACATGTAATCTCTGTGACGGCATTTACAATTAAACATAATTACAAGTGAGAACTTGGTCTCATCAAAAAGCAGAAGCAGAATGTTGCGGAAAAAAACTCGTTAAAAACGAAATATGGGTAGAATTTGATGCTCGTCATAACCATTATAGAATCTAAAGCTATATCTTTAGGTTCTGCATTAGGTTCTGTAACAAATGTTTTAATTTTAGTTTTAAATATTATCCGATTTTTTTTCAAACTTTATAAAGGAAAATAAAGAAACTTCGTATAAATAAGGTAATTTTTACTAGGACTTCCCTCAGAGGGATTAGTCTGAGCGATAATGCTGAGAACATAGATTTAATAATAACATGCAAGCAAAGAAAATGAGATGTTATCTTTAATTGTCCTTATTCTGCGATAAATTGAAATGATGAAAATAAACGAATCGTAGAATTACAAAATCTTATATATAAATTCGTATACACTGTTTAAAAAAACGGGAAATCAAACCATGCAAGACAGCCATGCATGGATATAAAATTGAAAGTACGCAATATATTAAAAGTAAAATAGAAAATGAAACACTAAATTATCTTATATCGGAATTTTAACTGTATAAAATGATGTCAAGAGCATAATCAGACGTCCACACCAATTGGAGTAACTTTAAAGGACAAATGTATGATGTTTAAAAAGAATGGACTATACTTTATATGGTGTGTGCTCCCCGGAATAGTTAATATTGTACAATATCTGTTTTCCACGGATGCAATGAGGTTGTCGATAACAGTTAAGGAATTATCTCCTCAAAATCTGATATAGTATTAAAGTACCAAATACATCAACAGTAGCACGCAATGCATCTATAGAGTGTGTTTTAGATATGCTCGATCGTATTTAAATGATGAGTTTATGCTGGCCACTACATACGCTGTATTGTTTTGTTTTCAAACATATTCTGCACAAGTTGAGCTGTATTTAGCATGTATTAAATAAAAGAAATCGGCAATAATTAAACATAAAGTATGACACAAGATCTGACTATATCGTCTGTATAGCTTTTGAACTGTCAAAGTGTCATTTGAAGTAATTTACAAAACCATACATATTTATTCAGAAAATCATGGAAGCTAACATACGCCAATATGAACCCGATTATGAAATTTCACCAGAATAAGTAAATATATAAAAAATCTACTAATGATAATTGCGAATATGACCTTATGATAAAATGTCTAGAAAAATGAATCAGATAAAAAATTCTTATCACATTTAAAACGGCACTTCCCTCTATTAGTGGCCTCGGCGAGAGAGAGAAAAGCCTAGAGTAGGAACACTTTAACAAGTACTTTCGGGGAACCTACTCACTCTTTCATACAGGTCTTTATTCAATAATTACACAATTTATTTAATGCTAGGTGGTTATCTATCAGTTTTTCTGCCTTTAAATTGCATGTTTTGAGGAGGAAATACAGCATTATGAAGTATTTAAAGTTGCTATACCTAATAATTCCAAATTAATGGTAATTGAGATCGCTTTCCGTTAATTTCATGTTTTTAATTTTTAAATTTTTTAGAAACCATTCATAGAGACAATTGTACAATTTAAAACTAACCCGAAGCAAAATTTCAAGATTTTGGGCTCAGCGGTAACACAGAAATAGAAAATTTTCGAAAGTTTTTTGTTTCTGCACTGTTTTATATAGTGACATTTATAGAAATTGTTCTATTGCGAGAATTTACGTCATGATAAATACAGCCATGTCAATTTTCATGTTTATATTCCTAACAATTCCATGTACTTTTTCCGCTTTGTATAGTCTTTCGATTTTTTAGAATTAGTTGTACAACGAGCATTTACATCTTATAAATTACTACCATGCCAAAGTTCTTGTTTCTAAACCCAACAGTATCCCAAAAATTTCAGTATTCCAAATAAATCATAGTTTAGAACCTTTCTAGAAATGTTCACGTTTATTCGTCAAGTTGAACCTTTTAGAGAGCGACGAGTTCATTACGAGTATTTACATCTTAAAAGTAACTACCACACCAAATTTAAAGTTTCTAACCCAATCAATATCACAGAAGTCGCAATTTTAGAACTTTCTTGCTCCTGCAGCGATGTAGGTTCTTGCACAGACATAAAATACAGTCTTTTTTTCGGAGCAGAGATGGCCACCAACATTTTTTTAAGTTGGCTATGTAGTTTCAGAGATAACACCTCACAAACGTACAAGCATTAATAATATTATACACTTTATAATATTTTAACGCTTTATAATATTAGCATTAGATGTACAGATACAAAAGCCATTTATCTGTTACAAACTAAAGTGCCCGGCGTTGCACAGAATTTGAAGGATGTTTGTTCTGAAAAATCAAATTCAAAATTTAACATACAACACAAAACAAACATTAAAAAAAGCAGTCGAAATGTTGTATGAATGAATCATATGAAAACGCTATATAAGAATGTATAAATGTATATTACAGACGCAAAAGAATACAGCTATAAATGAACTTATTTCAATTTATAATTCGAGCAATAATGTTAAAATACGCCAATATTTTCCTAATCGGGTTTTTATCATGCTTCAATACATTTTTCACACTCATATGACGTTATACTATATCCACCATGTCCTTTATATTTCCAATATGATGTAATATTTTCCTCTTTCACTTGGAAACCTTGAAATAAAAAAGTTATGAAGTTAAATTCACTTTCATTTAAATTCGTCAAACTATTTATTTCATTTTCTTTTTTCACGTGAATATCTTGCAATAGAAAAGTTATGATGTAATATTCACCTTTTTTTTAAATTCAGCAAACTATTTATTTCATTTTCATTTTTCACGTGGAAATCTTGCAGTAGACTCTCTATTCTAAAAAAAGTAACTAACGCTGTCACCGCCGCCGCCGGTTTTGAATTTTTTGTGACCGGAGGTCTTTTTTCGTTAATATTAAGAAAACTATTGCATACAAAAATATGAAAATCGGTGGTATTATAGAGAAATGCTTGATCAACACGCTGATGCATACAGGTTTCAAATAGAAGAATTATTTTAAGAGATATTTAATGCTAAAGTTGGACAAAATCGTTCCATTAAAAAGTTTTATAGGAGCAAAAACTATGCATGGGAATTTAATCATATTTAGATCATTTTATACAATAGAAGATCCAGGTGTGCAGATTCTATTAATTTTTTTTAATTTGACTCATTTTTTGAGTTTTTATTTCTATTTTAAATTCAAATATTCAGCATTTCGACAGATATTTTTTACATATTTTAGAAAATATTATTAATTTAAACTGTTGTCAACTCTATGAACAGCGCAAACAATAATGTTTGCTTTAAATAAAAAAAATTATTTACACGTTACTATTATAAACAGAAAAAAAACCGTCAAATTAGAATTAAATAATTAGGTATAAAAAGCAGACTTATTGGAAATGGGCCATAAAAACTATATTACATACACTTATAATACATAAGTTAGAGCCCAGAGGGTTAAATATTAGACTTTTTCAAAAGTTCATTATTTGTCGTTTGATGTGATGTGTTCAGCTATAAGTATGCAAAATTTCATGTCTCCAACTTAATTAGGAATGAATTAGAAAAATTGATTAAAATACAGGAGTTAGAGACTGGAGGGTTAAATATGACTGTTTCAAAATTTTATGATTTATCGTGTTATCGCAAGTTTTCAGCTATAAGTATGCAAACTTTCAAGTCTCCAACTTAATTAGGGGATGAGTTAGAAAAATTGCTTAAAATTCATAAGTTAGAGCCCAGAGGGTTAAATATTAGACCTTTTTCAAAATTTTATTATTTGTCGTTTGATGTGAGGTGTGCAGCTTATATGTATGCAAAATTTCATGTCTCCAACTTAATTAGGGGCTGAGTTAGAAAAATTGTTTAAAATTTACAAGTTTGAGCTCAGAGGGTTAAATATTACACCTTTTTCAAAATTTTATTATTTTTCGTTTGATGTGTGGTGTTCAGCTATAAGTATGCAAATTTTCAAGTCTCCGACATATATAGTTTCTGAGAACGGGCTCTGTGACAGACGGACAGACAGACAGACAGACAAAGGAGTGAGACAGGTAGGGTTTCGTTAGATGAACGAAACTCTAAAAACATGTTGCGGATGACTGTAACAACATCCTAAAATTTCATTACCATCAGCGATCTACCAATCCCGAATTTAGTTTATATTCGTTTCATATAATCTTATTCTTTTGTGCGGACCTGTAAAATAACTATCAATAATATTTACAGTAAAACCTCTGAATAGCGGACACCTCGAGAATGCAGTATTTGTCTTCTCTTTGGAGGTGTCCGCTACTGAGGGTAAAACATGTACAGTTATTTAAGTGTTGGTAATCGAAAAAAATGTCCACTAAATAGAAGTATCCGCTAATCGAGTGTGTCCGTTATGGAGGTTTTACCAGTAAAACCTCTGAACAGCGAACACCTCGGTAGGGCAAAAATTTGTCCTCTATTTGGAGGTGTCCGCTACTGAGAGTAAAAGAGGTACAGTTATTTAAGGGTTGGTAATCGAAAAAATGCCCGCTAAATGGAAGTGTAAACTAATCGGGTGTGTCCGTTATGGAGGTTTTACTACATAATAATATCATCCTTTACAAGAAAATTTCATGCTGTATGATAGACAGACAGATATCCAGAGAAAGATAACCTCCAAGAGCAATAAACAAACATGTCTTATGTTTTAATCATCCACAATCTTTTCTAAATTTCGTTATACGAGTATGAAAAAAATCTGTTAATTTCCAGTCGAAAGACTGACAAATATGTTTTAGCCTGTGTTTTTAGCCGGATTTAGCCTGTTGTATGTCATACAACAGGCGGAATTTTATACAAAAGGCTAAAAACGGTCAGCGTGGTACGGAGTACTTTATTATTATTTGTTTGCTCACCAAAACTGGTTGCCACGGGTTGTTGCAAGGTTTGTGATCACGTGGTTGAAACTGATCTATTCAATATTACTGCGTGCGTATTTTTTTTTATTTGCTCCATGTGTTCAAACCAGTTGTCTACGAAAACATCCACCGGTGAAAGTGACGCACACCAAATTTATGTGACGTGTGCAGATAAATTGTGCTTTTTTATCAGTTTTTTAAATATATTCTTTAAACGGTACGGAACTTATTTTTCATAGTAGTTGCATTCAGTAGGTGGCCCTCATAGGTACCTTCTGGTGCAATCAGAAACGAAATCCGACAAATATTTTTTGAGTTATGCTTGACGAAAGGTTTTTATTAGGCTTTTTTTTTTAGTAGGACATGGCGTTAATATCCATCGTAGCTGTAACGTGTCCGGACAGTAATATTTCGCTGAGTATTAGCCTTCGCTTCGCTCAGACAATTAATTTGTGTAAAATTGTAGAAATTAAATATATATATATATGAAAAGTTACCTCTGTTAGCATATTTCTACACTTTTCCTTTAAATATAATTTTAAAATGATGTACTTTGTATTTAAAATTGGGTTATTTATATTACTGTGCAAATTTTATGTACACATTCTCGTCGTTTTCTGGTTTTTGAAAACAGATAGATGGTTTTTTTATTATTACTATTCAGGAAAACACTGGCAATTCTTAAAGTTCAAAGAATCATAAGATTAGGTTATAGATGAACTGGAATTTTGCTTTTTGTCTTGCTAAAAAATGCTAAAAGATTTTCATTTTTGAAATCTATATATATAAAAGCTGTTCTTTGTGTGTATGTCCTTTATACAAATCTTCATTTTTTGACCAATTTGCACGAAGCTTCATATACATACGTTTTAGAACGTGGAAAATATCGTTTTCAACTTTAAAAAAACATCAGTCCACTATTTACCCATTTTTTTTTACCATCTTCCATAATTTAACATTATAGAAATATCTCTTTTATTTAATTTTATAATTCAATCATTTATTTCGTGTTGCCACAACTTAAAAAACGGTGCAATAATTAAAAAAATTGTTAACACGCGTACTTTCTTTTTATAAGCTAATACAAATTCAGACTCAATCGCTATATTTTCTGCATTTTCGAAAATGTTGCCAGTCTAATTAGGAAATGCACAATTTTCCGATATAATAAAAACTTTAACTAAATGTGCGTTCAAATGACGCAGTATAGCTTCATTTAAATGTTTTTGAAGCTAAAAAATGTATTTTAACAGGCGCACAGTTGTCCCAAATCGCGACCTAGCGGCCAAAAATCATTTCTAGCTTTACTAATGGTTGTATATAATTGATTTTTAATTTTATAACATTCCAAATGATATTAGATTATGAATTTAAACTAAACGCAATTGGAGTCCCGGGGGAGGAGATTTGGGGAGGGGCAATAGAGGGGGGCAAGTTTTTAATAAATTTAAATTTTCCTTTTTACAGGATTTCTTTTGCAGGAATGAGGATTTTCCACTTTTGATTATGGTGAATATTTTCCCATTTTTAAGACCAATCATCCAATTCAGTCTCCCCTGAAATTTTAACACCCGCTCTCTCCCTCCCTCCCTGAAAATATACAGGTTAAAATCTTATTTTTTTCTCTTTTTAATGTTATTGCAAAGTAACAATAAACAATCAATAAAATACAAAAATAATCAATCAGCTAAATTTTTCCTCCCCCCCCCCCCATCCCACACACATACACGTGAAATCTCACCTTTTTCCATTTGCCCCTATAGCAAGGAAAATCTAAAAATATTATTACTATTTTTTAAGTTTTTGATAACTATTTAATATGAATTAATAATAAAATCACTCAATTAATTAATTAGATTAATTTTAAAATTTTCGCCTCCCCCCCCTCCTCTTCTTTTGCCTCTCTCTATTACACAGAGATTAATATCTTTGAAATTACAATAAGAAAAATGAAGAATCTGCTATTGTTACTTATTTTGGTAATATTAAATAAATAATTACCTATCTGATTTTCTAGTATATTTGAAATTTCCGCTTCTTAATGTTTTCTCAAAGAAATTACAGGCGTTCTTTGGTTTTCTTCAGAGAATTTGTAGGAAGCTCTCCTCTTCAACAGGAAGAGGGCGGTGGGGGATGAATGAACATCAGAGACAGGGATAGCGAGGATGTGAAATGAGGAGAGCCCACTGACTACAAAATGTGGGGTTATACTTCTATAACCCATATCGAGTTTCAGGTCAACACATTTCTCCAGAATAGCAAAAGCGCAAAGGGTTGACTGTACATATTCTTTAAAAGATATTACGAGATTGATTCTTTGTTTAATGAGAATAAATGTAAATAAGTATGAAATCCATATAAATAAGTGTTTACATTAGAGTATTCATTAAAATTTAAATATCCATATAAATTAATATAATTAAATTAACATTCATATAATAAACTGAAAAAAAAATACCGTTAATAACAAAAAAAATACAATAGATTTATATGACGATAGGTGAAAATTAAAAAATAATATTTAATATATATATTTTTTTTAGTAGGTAGGTAAAGTATACTTTTCAAATAATCAGAAAATTTAAAACATAGAATGATGTTTTCCACTTGATTGAATTTCTCATACATACATGTTGATAAATTTAGTATATATATATATTTGATACTAACGAAAAAAGCAAGGGAAAAATTGTAAAATCAAATAATATATATATATATATATATATATATATATATATATCCCCAACTCTTAAGCCCCCCCCCCCCGCGAATTAAAAAAAAAATGAAATTGACAATGTTATGTTAATTAGAATGTTACATTATATAAACACTGAGAAATTTGGGTTAGTGCGAAAATTAGATTGATTTTAAACCCGATTACTGATTTTGGACAAATACTGGCATTATCCAATGTCCAACTTCAAACTACTAGTTCTCACAAAGTCGCAAAAAGTCGCAATAAATCTCTTGGGATATGATTTTAGAAGATTCATTCTACCTTTTGTACTATAAAAGAACTCGGAAGGACTTTTTTATATATCCCTTCTTATGTAAAAAAAATCCTTAAAGCTATGTATTTTTAAAAAAATTCCTCTTTTTTTAATTTTTGCGATTTTTGCAATCGAAAAATCAAATTAAATAAATAATATAATGTTGTTTCAGAGGAGTGCAAAGAAAAAAACTACAAACTATCTGAAAAGGTCTTAGTTAGAGTGTGAATGCATCGAAATAGCCTGAAATTCACGCAACAGCAGAAAATGCTCAAAACTCTCAACTTCACATAAGCAGTGAGAATTCATGTGAGCTTATAAAACCAAAATATTAAAGAATATAAATCTTCCGACATTTCTAAATACTGTGGAATTTATTTCATTTCGAAATACGGAACTTCGATTTTCAGATTTTTGGCCATATAATCGCGATTTGGGACCACTGTGAGGCGTTTCAATATCAAGAAAATAATTTAGGGAAAAGATAATAATAATAAAAATCGTTTGCTAGATATGATGTCAATTTCTGATTAACTGACACTGCTTTCTAATGATGTTTTATTCTGAAGTTTCTACATATATATATGAAAAATGTGCATTTTCTGACTAGAATGACGTCGATTTCAAAAATGCAAAAATACAGCGAGAGAATCTGAATTATTTTATTGTGTTGCGACTCCTTAAAAAACCGCACAAATAATAAAAAAAGGCAAACACGTGTAGTTTCTTTTCATAAACCAATACAAATTCAGTCCCTCTCGATATATTGTTACATTTTTTAAATTGATGTCTCTCTAAGCAGAAAATGCGCATTTCTCATATTTTGAATAAAAACTTCATGGCTTTGAGAAAACTTAAAACCTCCATTTAATATATTTGAAATTACAATTGCACTAAAATACGGCCTTTCCTATTCCAAGAAAAAGTATCAGAGACACAAATCACTAAATACGGCGCCGCATTCAATAAATTATGTCGTCATTTTCCATAAATATGGTCTCAAACTTGCTCTAAAAACCGGTTGCTATGATTTATTTCCAATTTCGTTATAATGTTGTTTCTTTAATTATACTATTTAGGTAAATGTTTTAATATTTTAAATACAGTGATAATATTCTACGATTTACATCAAATACCATAATGTGAAATCTACTTTTATACGATTTATATTAAATTGAAATGAAAACATAACAACTATTTTTAGCTTTTCACTATTGTTAGCTTTCTCATTTTAAACAAAGCTTCAAATCTTGACGTCATTTTCATGTTAAACACTGTGGCTTTCGGCTTTATGATTAGTGTGAGTTTTCGTTTAAAAATTATAGGCAATGTATCTTAGGATACACGTGTTTAAAGGTACCTGATACACTGCGCATTAACAGAACATAAATAAATATCGTTTTTAATTTGAAACACTAATATATTTAGTGTATTTTTTAGATTTCTCAAAAACTACATGAAAAAACATTTTTGGTACTTTCGTATTATAGCGAGCAGTTAATCGTGAATGTTTTCACTATAATTCCCTTATAATCTAAGTAGCACATTTCGCTCGCTGTGCTGGTCGGTTTCTCCAATCGAATCTTGGATTAAATGAAATATATCGGTGAATTTGATCCGTCATTTTAATGCAATATGAGTCTTTATCTGAAACGTCCTTCCGCGTAGATGAAAACGTTACTAACGCCACTGCGCTGTTATACTTTCTAATGCTGAAGGCGGTTGTTTTGGGCCAAATTTTTTAGTTGATGATTTACAGTAGAACTTGGTTTAAGAATGATAGACCGATATGCAATACACTAAAGCTATCCCTGAAAAGTTATCTAACATTTTAAAAAGCTAATCATTCAGAATGGGGTCCATCTGATTAGTAACTTTTCAGCTAACTCTATAACAAAACATGTAGGGCAAAATTGGATATACTAAAACCATTATAGAAAAATGCGTGCATAGTAACAGCTCAAATTGCATCAAAATCTGTCCAGTAGAAAATTTTAAAAAGGCTAATCTTTTATTATCGGCTTCATCAGATTATTGAACTTTCTTCCATAATTTTATACATAACTGCCTAACGTAAATGCAATATTCTAAAAGCATCCGTGTAAAATTATCCATGAAACGATGCAAGTTCCAAGGAAGTCCATTAATAAAATTTTTATTTTAAATACTAATCTTTCATAATCGGGTTCACATGGTTATAAAACTTTTCCCTATAATTCTATGACTAAGCAACATAAAAAAAATATGTTATACACTAAAACCTTTCCTGAGAAACTATAAGTCGCATTTAAATCCATTCAGAAAAACCCAAGTTATAAGCAGCCGGAGCGAAATTCCCATTTGCATTTTCTATACCTAATAAATTAATTTGCGTAGTTCGATTGCACATCTGTTAAATTCGTGTTTTATTTTATTTTATTTTATTTTGGCGTTTTAATTTCGTTTGCCAATTTAGTTATGGAATATTACACGAAAACAAACAAGTACTGAATTACTTGCAGCGTTTTTCAGCAATTGAGTTAATCTTTTGTAATTGCACGCACATTTAAAAAATATTCATGCTTGAGAATCGCTTTAAAATCTATAGAAAATCTATAAATTGACATAAACTTTTCAAACAAATAGTATTGAAAGTTTTTTTTTTTTGTTTTGTTTTCTATTAGACGTTGGAATAATCGAATGTGCGATGTTTAGAAGTTAAATTGAAGTATAATCGAAATTTGTGGATAGATTAGGTTGCTGTCACCAATAATATGATGACAAAGTTACACATAGACATGCCTTTTCTTCATAATATTGCATTAAAAGCAAACGGGTTCATCTTTCGTAATGGTTTCGTTGGGCTGCACACACATTTAAAAATATCCATGTTTGAAAATTACTTTCAAACCCATTAAAATAAAAAACTGAGATACAATTTTCAAATAAATTTCATTTGAAAGGAATTTTCGTTCTATTCGACAGCTTAAAAAATTAAATTGTGTGCGTTTTAGAAGTTAAGAAAAATTGCTGTAAAGGAACAACTTGTCTGTTAGGTCGTTGCTATCAACAGTACACTGTAAAAAAAAATCTGTAGTTCTACAGATGTAAAGTTTCATGCTTACTAAACTTTCACCTGTAACTGTACGAAAAAAGCTGCAAATCTACAAAACTAGTTTTTGTAAAGCTACAAAAATCTGTAACTTTACAAATGAATCTGATAAAATTTCAGTAATCTTATTAAACTTTTATTTGTAACCCTGGCTGCAGTTACATGAAAAGTTCTCGGAATCCCAGTTTCCAAAAAAATTCTTAGTAACCTTACAGATTTTTTGATTTTCGGCGCCAAAGTGTGTCTGTTACATGAAATTTTGTTGTTGCCGTTACATGAAAAGTTCTAGGAATCCCAGTTTCCTAGAAAAACTTTAGTAACTTCACAGATTTTTTTTACAGTGTATGATGTCAGCGTTACTCACTGACATATTTTTACTTTATAATATAGATATACGCCATACAAACGAGAATTGCACTGTATGATATGCCATTTGGTGGATCTGTTTTTCGTATTGTCAGAAAATTAAATTTTTTTCTGTTACACCAGCCGAAAAAAAACAGGCATTGTGATATTAATTCTCAGACATTTTATTATGGTGGCGACACAATAACGTATGTTTTGTAATTGTCACTTTAATGATTTGTGGACGGGAATGCACAAATCTCAGTTATTGTGATTACTATAGTAGTTGATTTTAATTTATTATTTTACATGGAAACTTTCTTATAATTGACACCGGCGAAGCCATGTGATTCTGCTAGTTATTTATATTACCAAAATATGGTATAAAAATGCATATTTTAAACTTAAAAAAATAACTATTTCAACATTTTATGGGATGAAGTTCAACTATCTATTAGCTATTAGTCGGAAAAAAAGATCTAGTATCAGTCTATTTCTCGTTTTGCATAAATGTTCTATACTTAAATTGCAGAAGTTGATTAGTTGATACTTCTGGCTTTTTAAGCATTTTCAATAAAAAAAAGAAGCGTTTCATGTCAATATGTTCGAGGGTGAGATAAGAGAAAAGTTCAGTGTGATGAAGTATGGAATTGAGCTGAGATAACCGTGCCGTTTAATAACAAATTTTCTTATTTTGTAGGATGGGGAACATTTAGACTGATATTGGTAGAATAAAATCAAGTAACAGAATTAAAGAAACAGGGTAAATCATAAAATGGTCTCCAATCTAGAAGGGAGAATCTTATTTAGGAAAGTAAATATTTGTATAAGATAAAAAAAATTGTCCTGAGAACTTTTCTACAAATCGAATGATGTGTAGTAAATCGATATGTATTGGCAAACCAATGTAATCTACATGATCTCAACAGTTACCAGCAGTACAATCAATGATTTCATTGCATTCTCAGATGTATAGACATTCAATATATGCGACGATTACATTTAAAACAAATCTGATGATGATTTTGTGAGTGTCTTTCATTATATTTTAAGGCTAAAACCCAAGTATAATTATACGCTTCAACGGAACATAACATTCTGATTTTCGGAAGATTTTTAAAGCTATTAGGTGTTCTATTCAACTAATTGATAAAGCTGACGATCAAAGGTTAATTGATAAAGCAGAGATTAAAGTTAATACGATGTTTGGTTCAGTTCATTATAAAAACTGGAAACTTTCAAACAATGTTATCATTGTCATTTGTCATAAAGTAAAGCGAGTGAAAATACACGTTATTTTAACTTGAACATGTCTGACTCATACATAAAGATTCTTCTACAGGTGTTATAGCCGAACTGGATCTGTTTTTAATACCACCAACCCAAATGTCTAATGAAAAAAGTATATATCATCCAATATCACACGTTCGCCAATATATGCGATGATTCCGATAATTATAAAGATTAAATTTATTTGTAAATTTCAAACTTCTTCATAAAAGGGAAAATTAACAAGTCACACGCGACCTGAGAGACATGAAAAACAGGTAGAACCCGTCGATATATTTTTAAAGGCTCTGTTTTCGGAAGAAGATACGATTTTGATAGAAAGTGCCATCTCCTCGTTCAAAAATAACTCCTACCCCTATCTCATTTATAAAGGGCACATGTTGTATTCTTTCCACTTGACTATTGACTAGGGTGATTGTCCCAATCAGTATTTATATCACAAAGGAAATTTACATATTGAAATAAAATTCGTTCATTCGATAGAAAAAAACGACGGCTATGCGGAATTTAAATATATATATATATATATATATATGTATATATATTATATATATAATAGTTTCTTATTTTATATACTGGTTTCCTATGTTCATTTCTAAATCATCTTTAAAACTTTAACAATTTCATCATATATTTGTGATTTCAAATTTATTATTACACACACACACACACACACTTACATATATATATATATTTATATATTTTGAAATGGTGAAGTATATATATAGGTATATATACAAATTCAGGAGTGTGACTTGTGGATTTGGTTCATATATTGGTGCTGCTAGCTAGGCTTTGCTGGGGGTGCTGGAGGGGGTGTTTGACGGGGGAGAGACGACTTTTATTATCAAAAATAGCTATACACTATTAGATAATCTGAAAAAATTAAAAAATATTACTGGTCTATTCGCTTACGATTTTGCAGACCTCTATAACACAATTGATTTGACAGATTTAAAAGATAAAATAGTAGATTTTTATAATACAAATAGTACTTTGGATGTTCATTATGATTTTTTCATAAATTTGTTTCAGTTAGTAGTACAAGAAAACTACCTTTACGAAGGAAATACAATATTTAAACAGATTCGGGGTATTCCAATGGGGGTGAGTTGCAGTTCCATTTTGGCAAACATTTACTTACATATATATGAAAGAAATAATAATTTAAACAGTAACACATTATCCTACAGATATATAGATGATGTTTTGATAGTCAAATTAAACAATGATATTGAAAATATTGATTTTACATATTATCCTACGTCTCTGAGTCTGGAACCCTCATCCCAGAATTGTAAAAATATTAATTTTCTAGATGTGAACCGAAGCATAGAAAGTGAAAATTTGATATCTAAGTTATTTGACAAGCGAAATGATTTTAACTTTAATACCTTAAAGCTGATATATTTTGATTCCAACGTGGATGTTTCGATTAAAAGAAATGTACTTAGAAATGGATTAATACGAATCGAAAGACTGAGTACTAGAGTTAAAGATATGTTTAGTGATATTTTAGAGTGGTGCCGCTTGGGATTCAAGCATGGTTATCCTCGCAATTTCATCAGGAGAATAACTAGTGATTTTATTAAGAGTAGCAGGTACGGAACTGAACTGAATTCAGTGATGGATGAGAATGGAGGTTTTGATGAGTTGATTGATCTAATGAGTTAGAGAGATATTTTGGTGGATTTTGTAGTTCTGTTTAGTTTTTCATAGTTTTTCATTTTTTTTCAATTTTGGTCTTGGCGAGTGAAGGGGGACGTAGCATGCGTAAAGTCTGACTTAACCCTGCAGTGCATGTCGTTAGCCATACCGCTCGCCTTCTGTTCTGTTCTGTTATATCTTGCAATTATATATATTTTCTTTAGTTTGGTTATTCAGTTTGATTTTAAGAGTTAAGTTTATGTTGGTTATTATAATATTTTCGATGTGAGTTTCAATGCAGCTATGGTGAGTGATGGATTTTGATATTTTGTTTGTGGTTTTAAATATATATACATATATATATATATGTATATATATTATATATATAATAGTTTCTTATTTTATATACTGGTTTCCTATGTTCATTTCCTAATCATCTTTAGAACTTTACCAATTTCTTCCTATATTTGTGATTTCAAATTTATTATCACACACACACACACACACACACACACATACATATATATATATTTATATATTTTGAAATGATGAAGTATATATATATATATATAAATTAGCAAATCGCGCCACATCATATGTGACTTTCTAACTTATGAGAATGAATTACTTAGAAATAGAGAACGCCTAGTTCCATTAATTCCTTGGGGATGAGCGACCGGTATACGTGCCGCTTAATGTACTCAGAATCCTTCATTATTCCCACCGGATTTTTTTTATTGCAAGTTTTACCTGATTGGGCATTTTCACGATTCAACTACAGAAAATTTTCTGTTTTGAAAAACAGGTGGTAAAATATTAAAAATTAAGCAAAGTGCTCTCGTCGCGAAGGGGTTAAGGGTTCACATTAAAATGTTTTTGGGTGTTGTTGCAAGTGATTAACTGCGAAGAAAAATATTGCGTTACTCTTCCTGTTTTGTGGGTAAAATGCGCCAGTCTACAAAATAAGATAGCCAATGATAAGTTAGCATTATACCTAACATCCCTTGAAGAAGCCCATTTCTTTGATTGCAATATATACAAGCTTGTTATCTTGCAAGGACTTATATTGAACTATGCATCTCATTTGCTATTATCTGTGAATAATCCGATCGTAAAACAAATTCATGTGAGTGAAATCTTCGGTAAGTAGTATAAATTAAGGTTGTAATAGGTTCTGCACTAACATACGACACGGGTGCCTACTACCTGTGTCGGCGTATAGCAGTCATGTGATAAATTCGAAACATTATTCTGTATTTAAAAAACAAGAAACAGGTATTTAAAAAATGCATTAAAAATGTCTTTAACCTTCTCAAGCTTGCCGGTATGTTTATGAAACTATTTCATTTTAACTTCGAAATGCCACAATGCAACCAGAATTTTCGTTTAAAATTTTCCTTTTATTATGTATGTCAAATATAGCTTTTTTCTTATTTCCAAACAAATTCTTTCGTAAACTCCGGTGTCATTCATTTCTAAATTTAGCAATGCAAGTGCTTTGCTCCTGAAAGGGTTAAAATAAACACTAGAGAACAGGAATTCTGCTTTTTCACAATTTAGTGTCACCTCCGGCATTTCCATTACTCCATTTTCTTCTGATGGACTGCTGACTTCTATTATTATGAAACAGCCATTATAAATGAAGTATTAGGTGAAGATGAAAGAGACCTCGTAAAAAGTTAGAACCCTGATTTTCTGGACAGAATAGGGGGGGGGGGGTGATGACCATAATTGTTTTTTACGGCTGCTCTTTCATCTTCACCTAACACTTCATTGATAATGGCTGTTTCATCATAATAGAAGCCACCAGTCCATCAGAAGAAAATAACTCGGTTAAGCGGGGCTCTACTGCAGTACAAAACATATTTAAATTTTAAGACTTAAAGCAACGTTTTATTTTATGTAAAATGACGTCATTCGCATCCGCTTAAGAATTCCACATTTACGGTCTACTCTTAAACATCTACAGTAAAGCATGCATAGCACATCACTACCGCGAAATAATGCACAAATGCAGCAAAATGATTCCGTCATTCAAGAAAATCGAAAAAAAAAACTGCTATCTAATGTTTCATAGATACTTACAATTAAATATACACTGGTGTCCAAAATTAAGGACCAGTCACAAAATGCTAATTTTTAAGTAAGCGAATACTCAAAAGAAAATAATATAATTCAAATAATTACTATCCCTACAGCACAGCTAGTCCATATAGCATCTTATTCATGTCACACATGGTCACAAGTGTCACAGTCACTACAGGGAAACAAAAAATAGGAAATTCCACATGTCTCATTGTGAGTCTCAAATGATCACTATATGTGACTCCACTGAGATGTCAATGTGACTGCTGCTTTGTGACGACTCGCCAGGTGACTTTACAATGTAGTGACATTATGACTCTCATGTGACCGTCACTTTTAGACTCAATTTCAAAGTCATCATGAACGCTGCTTTATGATAACTCACCAAATAATATCACATTTTAGTCACATGGTGACTTTTCACAAAAGAGCACAATGGTGACTTCACAGTAGTCTCTCTGTCACCTGAAAGTCATCATGTGACTTTAATGTGACATTATTTGGTAACTTATCACAATGCAGCGTTCACGATGACTTTGAAATTGAGTCTGCAGATGACAGTCACACGGGAGTCACAATGTAACTACATTGTAATGTCACGTGGTGACTCTTCACAAAGCAGCAGTCACAGTGACGTCTCAGTGGAGTCACATATAGTGATTATTTGAGACTCATAATGATATGTATGGAATTTCCTTTTTTCCCTTCACCGAAGTGACTGTGACACTTGTGACCATGTGTGACATGATTGAGATGTTATATGGACTAGCTGTGCTGTAGAGATAGTAATTATTCGAAGTATATTATATCCTTTTGAGTATTCGCTTACTTGAAAATTAGCATTTGGTGATTGGTCCTTAATATTGGACACCATTGTAGTATATAATAGCTCCATTGTTTTAACAGAAATCATTTGTTTATATTTTTTTCAAAATAGCACGTATTTCAATTACATTTTCTTTCGGTTGTTACAAGAAAATGGCAACAAAAATATATAATTACTATTTTAAAACTATTTTTCCTTTACTCTCTCCAGAAAAGGATAAAATGCCGTTGTCAAAATATTAAGCAAATGGCTCCAAAAACTACAAAAAAATTAATATTTCAAAAATAAATAGAGATACAGTTTTCAAACAAAATGCATTTAAAAGAACTTTTTTTTTTCCAATACGATGGTATAAAAAGTGAAAATGTGCGATGCTTAGAAATTTTAAAAAATGCTAAAGAGTATTTAATCGTAATGCTTTGTTTTACGGCTAGCGTATGTAAGCTAACGTTATTTTTTGGGCACAAAATAAGCTGGGAGAAAGAAATAGCATACCGTACCGGAGGCTAAAAAACACTTTTGGAATAAAAAAAATCATTAATAGTATTAAAAAGGAGAATATATCTTAAATATTGGTACTCGCTATAGTAATAGCAAGAATTGAAATAGAAAGACTTACTGTTGCGAATTTCTAATTTCTATTGATAAAAGAGCCAGTAAGGAGTGTTCTAATATTTTATCTAACTTTTAACAACTATATTTCTTGTTATCTAAATAGATCAGTTTCAACCACGTGTCCCTAATTTTCTATTAACCAACCAAAATCGCCGAATTTTTAGTAGATATTATAGCTCATCCAATCAAAGTAGAGGAAAACCGGAACACCAATGGTCAAACCAAATGGCGCCAGGTTGTCAAGTTAGTTGCTAACGTGTGACGTCAGTAAAAACTGATCTATTCTTTTAAATTTTCATTAATAATTCATATGTTTCCTAAGCATGTGTAGAATGATGGATAAAAAAAAGATAGTAATTAAATTAAGGATAGTAGAAAACAATTAATAAAATAGAATTAATTGCGTTGTGAATTTGGAATAAACATAACGAATCAGAATTGAATTATAAATATATTACTTTATATTAAATTGGATCACATAGAAATGATAAAACTAATATGTATATATTATCTGGATTATTTATTATAACAAAACATAAATCAAAGATATAATAAAAGGTAACAGGAATTATATAAAGCACATAATAATGATAAATTAAAAAAATATATATATTATATACAGCACATGATAAAGATCAATTTAAAAAATAAATAATATTTGTCGACTATGAATTGTCTCATATATATTAAAGATGCATGGTAGTATTCAGTCATTCAGCAGATGAATTATATTTATGTGAGACAATAGTATGCTCATTTAGGACTTATCTACGATCACATGATACTTCGAACTGCAGTAATGTTGAATAACGATTTTTTTAGACATCTTATTTCATCAGTTGACAGAATTTACTAATATTGCTGCTAAACCACCTTCCAAGTTGATGATTGTTAGCCTTTTTCACTTTTCAATATATTTCATTTACTTTTTTGGGGGGGATATCACAATGTGATTTTAATTACTTCCATAGACAGTACATATCTTGACTTGAAATGCATTTTTGTTATGTCACACACCGCTGCACTAATTGGAAGAAACATTAATTTTACAGAACACATTCTGTTATTTATTTTTTTTTAATAATCACTTCCTCATAGATGAAACACCTTCAGAAAAGTGAGCTGCGCTTCTCAGAAGAGGTAATAATAAAACCTCTTGCAAAATGATGTCGAATTAATCCTTAGTACACGTACTAAGTTCGTAAACTTAATACATTCATGTGCATTTTTCTTCTGGATATCAGTATTAGCAGTTGGCTGATGAAATTAAAACTTCATCGAGAAAAAAAAAACTTTAAATTGAAATAATTGCATTTTCATATTAAAAGATAATTCTTTTCATTGCGTAATTTCTTCCGTTCAACTCATGAATCAGCGGAAACCGAATTGCCCGCTCTCTCGTTGCCAAACCAGAAAAGAGAAAAGAAACAGTTCTTTATTTAGGGTTCGGTGGCTCCATGGAACAGCGGAAGAAATGGGGAATACAGCTTCCGCCTTAACACTCGTACATTAGAGAGCCCCGTTGCAAAGAAGGAGATAGGAGTCACAAGGGACTGCTCTCGCTGGCTTTCTAATGCTGTATAGTATAGTGCTGTTATTATAGTTCACTGGCTTGCAGAAATCGAGAATAATATTTATAAATTTATGTAGAGGAACTTTTCTCTACAGCATGTTTTTAACATTCGTACTAAAATATAATATTTAGTGTAAAAAACAGTCACTCTTGAAACATCAAACACTAAAATTGCTTTATTTAATTCTACCACGGATTGTTTAATTATTTCTGCAAAAACTTCATACAATCAACCAACCGAAAGCTTGCGGAAAAAAAAGCATACTTTCGATGAACGGAGCTTTATAAACCAACCAACCAAAAGCAAACGGAGAAAAAAATAGTACTTTTGATAATTGATATTTGTAACAATATTTCTAATATTAAAATATATGAGATAGAAGAAAATTTTGCGATTGGCACATCCAACTAGTTAATTAATAACTTAACTAATTATTAGAAACAATGTCAGCTATAAAAGTGATAAAATACCTTTATTTAGTTTTACGCACGTTTCATGGCACAAACGGCGACATTTCCAAAATCATTCTAGATAGAAATATTTTCGCAAACAATTTTAAAAAACAATAACTTGGTAAATAATGTAACTAGACTTCATTCATAGTTAAAATCCGTGCAAACATAAAATAAATTGAAATTGAATATTTGTGAGCATAGATTAAATTTTACTATTGTTACTAAAGTTGCGTAGCATCTCTTTCCAAATTTTATGTAACTCAAGGGACACTGGATCATTGCAAATATTCTCGTTGCGTAAAAATATCTCTATTGATTCCCGGATAATGGTTGGTAAATAAAATCTTGACGGATACATTATTCTTCTATTTTTAAAATCGATCTGTAAAGGTTTATTGCTGTATAATCTGTCCAAAGCTGTGGTTCTCCTGTTGCACTTGATGTGTACTGTATGCCCTTCAATTTTAGTTCTAAGTTTTCTGCGCGTCATACCTATATAAAACTGCATTATATCATCTTCTTTGGTGAAAGGTATTTCATATACTCCTGATAACTGGTTTGATTCAATTGGATCTATTTTCTTGCATACTATATTTTTTATTTTCATAGAAGATTTTGCAACAAGGGAGATATTTAATTTATTGAGTTTATATTTCTAACGTTCGAAGTAACCAGGAAAATATTGTAAAGTGGGTAACATGGAATTTTGTGGATTAAAATTTCTTTTCTCCTTATTCTAGAAGCTCATAAGTAATATTTCTATGGTGCTTTCTTTGTATCTATTGTTTACATACAATATGATGGATTTTATTTATTTCGTTATTTAACAGCTCGGGGGGTACAGACTGTGAAAGCTCTTTGAATAGAATGTCTAAATGCAGAAACTTTGTATGAAAAGTGTGCTTGAGCATTATGAGGGATAATGGATTGACTGGCTATAAGTTTTCTGTAAACAGTGAGTTCTCTTCCCTGGTGCGTCTTGATTAATAATACATCTAAATGGAGGAAGCTACATTCTGTTCTATTTCCAAAGTAAATTTAATTTCAGAATCAAGGCTATTAATCGGGTTTTAAAAGTTATTCATCAAGGTATATGCAAGTTGCCATATTATGAAAATATTATCCACGTATATGATCACGTAAAAACTGAGTGAATATAGAAAAGAAATTCCACTTAATGATTTTAGAAAAACTGTCATTTAACAATTTTATAAATGCAGATTTTTTTTAAACAAAAGTCGTCATCATTGTCAGAATAACGATGAACGCAAACAGGAAAAGAAATATCTTCTCTGATGAAGTCTTCATGCGCCCATTTCTTGTGTCACACCCAATTTGTAATTTTCTTTGATTCGGAGTAAAGTTCAAAGCAATAAATGCAAAGACAGTCTTTCATCTTCTTCATCACTTAAATGTAATCCTTTTATACCTTTCTAGGCTCTGATGTTTTAATGTAAGTGCTTGCTTGATTTGGTGTTGAAGGATTTGATGCTTTTGGTGGTTTTGAATTAAGGCTATGAACAGTCGATGCTTCTGGCAAATTTGAAATCTGTTCAGGGGTGTTTTTGCTTTTACAAGATTTACTACGTCATAAGCTGGCCTTTCAGAAAAGTAAGATGGCATAAAATCAGAGTCTAAATATTTCAGTATTCAGTGAGAAATTCCCGAAAAAATAAAAACCACCATAATATTGACTGATGTTAACGCCAGTAGAGCAGCTCTAACCAAAATGGACGCGATGTTATAAATTATCTTAGGCGCTTTATTTGTACATACCCAGCCATCAAAAGCAGTTTCAATTTGCTTTTTGAGGGTCCCATACACACTGCGATCTAAAGTTTGTAGCTTATGACTACAGTGAGGTAGGAATGAAAATAAAGGCATAATTAACATAAAAGGTATTCATTAAATGAACCCTTTTTAGAAAATAGTAAAAAAAAAATTATATATACGTTTGAATTTACCTTCCTTTTTTATATTGGTAGTTTTATTTAAAAGACTAAATGATCAAAAGTGTTCGTTTCATATACGGTTATTTAGCCAATTTTATTGCTCAATAAATACATTTTTGGTACAAAAAGACTAACTGATTTAGAATGCACACTCCTCTGCTTGTACGTTTTCCAATGATACACATGTTAGAATACTGTCCCGTATGCTGTTGGAAAACCTGCCCGCCGCCATATTGCAAATTTACTCAACCTCGAAGAATAGTGGTGTAACTTAATTGCAAAACAAACCCATAGTTACATGAAGAAAGGATGTCTTTTTTTCATATGCAATGTCAAAACAGTAAGTTTAACGCTATTACGTTTATTTTACGTTTTAATAATAAACCTGAAATTTTACTCATTGTTGAAAAATGTTAAAACAGCTCTCCTGACGAAATGACAGCAGCTACTAAAATATAACTTTTGTAGATGGTGTGTGAAGTGTTGCCACTTCAACCTGTTTACACGCTGTCATCAGCTAGAGCTTCATTTTAAAATTAAAGCAAGTTGGAAATTTTGCCCCTATGAGAAATTTGAAGCGGTCTCCCCTACTTTAAATACAACAAAGAAATGGCGGATTATAACACGAAAATTTTGAATGAAGACAGTGATAGTGACAACATTGAATTTGAAGAAGATTTGAAATTTCTTGATTGTGACGAAGACTTGAGTGATGAAAATTTAGAAGAGGAAAATCACAGTAGTGACACTGAAATAAATGCATGCGATAACATTTGTTAACGTTTGATGAGATAATACATCCTTTTAGATGACTTTCCTCTTAGATTCAATACATTCTAAACACACTTGTTAAGTATGACATCAAAATATTCGCATTATGTGATGCTAAAACATCTTACTGCAGCAACATGGAAATTTACGCCGGTAAAAAAAATCCTGGGCATTTCACACTAGAGATCAGATCATTAGATAATGTCAAACGTTTAGTAACTATTGAAAGCTCTAAGAAAAACCTTATAACTGATACCTGGTACTCAAGCTTTCCACTAGTTGACAAATTATTAGTGAAGAAAATCACATTCATTGGTACAGTAAAGAAAAATATAAAAGAAACTGTTTTAGAATATTTAGCAGTAAGGCATCGCGTTGTGGGTACTTCTAACTTTGGTTTTCAAAAAATAAAACGCTGGTTCATATGTAATCAAAAAAGAACAAAGCATTGATATTAGTATCTGTGACGCTGATTTCGTATTCCCAGATTCACAATATGAGTAAGAAGAAAAAAACTCCAACACAAAAGTTTAGAGGACTTACATCTTTATTATGAAACATGCAGAGCCGTGAACAGTATAGCAGAACGGGGAGAGTTTCAATAACTGCCCGACGGTGGAGGTCCACAGCGGGGCCTAATTTGCAGACTACATGGCTCGAGGTCAGGAGCAAAAGTGAGTTAGATTTTGTTACTATTACATACAGATTGGCGAACACTAGATAACACTAGATTCTTTTATTTTATTTCGGCAGAAAACGCTGCGGTTAAGATCTTTTTCTATCCGTGTGAACTTAAAAGAGAGGAAAACGGAACCGAGATAAATGATGTCTGCATTTAAAAAGATCTTTAAAAATTAAAAGTGAAACTTACAGTGGTGTGAAGGGGGGGGGGGGGAGAATGACTAAAGCCATATGAAATTAACTATAAAATGTCAAATTTAAACTAGATGTTTTGTTTGAAGGGGGGGGGGGGAGAATAATGACAATTTATAATGAACCAGTAAGGTTAAAAGTTGATTTTTGAGGGGAGAGGAGAATAATGAATATATAACGGGGAAGCCGTTATATATATCACCCATTACCACCAGAAAAAAAATTGTTAAACTTGCAGAACAGTTTTTTTTTTTTAATTGACGATTATTTTGTCTACCCCATACATATAAGTATTTAAAACAGATATAATACAATGATAAGTCTCCATATATATATATATATATATATATAAATTAACTGTGTGCTTGCAATTTTTTAAATGTTTGCATAAAGCAAAACTTTTCAGGTCATGATAAATGGCGCCTTTTTTTAAAAATTCTTTTCTTGGTATTCATTAGTCCCAACAGTCACCAAGAAAGAGCAACTAATATTTTTTTGTATTTAACAGGATCCTTTTAGGTAGATTTCGTATGAAATACTACCTATTGGGATCGTTCCTATGTTGGAGTTTCTGAAAACTTTTTGCAGATCTACACCGATCATGACCCCTAGAACCCAAAACCACCCTCAGTAAAAAACTTTATATCTATCTATCTATCTATCTATCTATCTATCTATCTATCTATATCACTTTCTTCTGGACACGATAACTTTCGTAATTCTGCACCAATCTCTTCCAAACTGATACATAAAATCAATGGGCATAAAATCTCGGTCAAGTTCGTTAATGGGCAAAATCGGACCAAGGGGAGGGAAATAGGGAGGGATTTTGTGAAAACAGAAAACCCCCCATAACTTCTTAATTTTTGTACATATCAAATCAGTTTAAAGTTTTTATTACTTCTAAAAATAGGGCCAAAAATTTATGTATCACAGATTTTTGATAAAGTTAAAAATGGGCTCAAGGGGCGCAAAAAATAGGGTTTTTGGGAGAAACAAATTCATAACAACGTCAATTCTCAAGATATCAAATTCAATTAATTTTATTATAAATCTCCTTAACATTATCTAAAACTTTTATATTCACAAGTTTTTGATAGGAGCAATTCGTACCGCAAAAAAAAAAAAAAAAAAAAAAATAAAATAAAATAAAATAAAAACGAAAACAAAAAGGGCGTTTGAAGAAGAAAAAAATCCATAACTTCGTCAATTCTCAAGATATCAAATCCAATTAATTTTATCATGAATCTCCTTAACATTATCTACAACCTTTATATTCACAAGTTTTTTATAGGACCAATTCGTACCGCAAAAAAAAATTAAAAACGAAAACAAAAAGGGGGTTTGAAGAAGAAAAAAATCCATAACTCCGTCAATTCAAAAGATATAAAATCCCCATGAATTTATCATATATCTTCTTAATATTGTCTACAACATCTATACAGACAAGTTTTGGATAGGACCAATTCTTAGAGCAAAAACAAATTAAAAATACATACCGGTTGAAGTAAAAAATGATCTTAGTAAGGGTGTATTCAAATCCAAACTGCTTATTTTCTGACTCATTTTACAATTCATTTTTGCTCTCAAAGGCTTCCAATTGGTACGTTTTCTTACTCAGAAACTATATAATGTACCGTAATGGTCGATTTTCTGATAGGGGCAGAATATATTTTTTAAATGCTGTTAAAAAGGGCATTTTAAACCGAATTTACCGAAGCGGATTGTGTTGGAAAAATCATTGTATTAAGGATGCGCTAAAATCCAAACTGCTTATTTTCTGACTGGTTTTTAAATTCATTTTTGCTCTCAAACGCATTTAATTGGTAGATTCGCTTATTCAGAAACTATATAATGTACCGTAATAATCGATTTTTAGATAGAGGCAGAATATATTTCAAAAGATGATGTCAAAGTGTGCATTTTGAACGGAATTTCCCGAAGCGATTGTGTTAGAAAAGAAAAACATTGTCCTTCTGAGAAAATACTTGTTTATATATCAAGTTTTAATTAATTGAACAAAAAATAAAAACACAGGTCGCTTATAAATCTCTTCAAAAATCACGTCAGCAAGTTTCATATTTTTTTAAAATGAAAAATGAATCTGGAATTATGCCAGAAAATTTCGAGTTGTTGAGCATGGAAAAGTATTTTTTTTAATACCGCCCTAACATGATTCTGATAAAACCAGCTATTATATGAAAATGAAATAAAAACTCGACAAGAGCGGCCAGATAAAATTGTTAAAGTGGATTTATCTATAATCATGATTTAGTTTTTGTTTGTGAAATTACTATATTTCACTTCGAAATCTACCTCTGCCTGTAGGTCGGTCCGGCAGGGATTTTTTAAATAGCTTTTTAGTATTTGATTAAGAGGCTGGTACCAGCATTTTTCATGACCAAAATAAGAGAAGTAACTTTTTTAGTAACTTGTTGTAATATCTTCTCAAAATAAAAATAATATAATATAAATGCAAGCAACAAAAGACACAGATACTACTTTAAAATGAAATAACAAATAAAAGACATATGTATGTCTGTAAATAAAAGTTAAATGAAGTAATATAAACATTTAAAAAAAAATGGTACAAAATTGGTTTTCGTGCACACCGCACAGGACTGCAAAATAACGGGATGCATATAGCATGCCTATGAATGGGTGTAGCCCTTATTCTTGTTAAGTAGCAAGTGTGATGGCGTCAGTTTAGAACATCAGCCCTAGGGGGGGGAGGGAGTTATGAGACCCAGACATCAAGTGATACTGTCCCTGCTCCCCAAAGATCACATTGATCTTCAAAGGAGCATGCGTCGATGTATCATATAAAATTTATGTTTGTTGAATTGAAACAACAATTCTAGGGTTTTGTCTCTCTACACAATGAAGTTTGGACCCTTAGGGTAAAATTTTGAACGGGAACAAAACTTCAGAAGGGATAAATTAAAAATAATAAAAAAACTGAGATAAATATCTCACATATTAAAGGTAAAAAATTTCACATATCAAAGGTATAAAAGGATTTTTCACTAAGTTGGTTTACGCTTTGTAGCAATGTGATAATTCACATCATTAATATTCAATAATTTCAAGCGTAATTTCACTGCTGACATGTAGTTGAAAAATTAATTAAAAATTGTATATTCACCGATGCTGGGTTTATTTGCGTCTCATGTTACACCACTAGAATGTGTGCTCATGAAGACTTCTCTATCTTGTGCTGCAGTAGCAGCCTTACTGACTTATATAAGTGAGAAATGCCAAGCTGGACATCGTCCTTGTGGTTTAGTGGTAGAGCACTGGAGATCTATTCCAGGGACCCGGGTTCGATTCCCGGCTTGGACATTTTTCACTAAGTTGGTTTACGCTTTGTAGCAATGTGATAATTCACATAATAAATATTCAAAGGTAAAAGGTCAATCCGAGTGTGTGGAGAGAATGGTGACATGATCGGGTAAGTATAACAACTGCAATTGTTTTGTTTTTTTTTAATTAAATTCTAACTTTGTATTTCTTACAATGTATCGAGCAGGATATGAACTGTATGTGTATTGTATAATATTAGATAATGTTTTAAACATTTAGTGTAACTGCACTAGGTTAGTAATGCTACAAACAAAAATAAACTTTTTTTTTTTTTTACTGTTATTGTAAAGTTATGTTATTACAAGAAACGACATATTATCTTAGACGTGTTTATTGTTAAGTGAAGCTTAACCAGAGATTTTATTTAATCTCCACATTTAAAAGAAAACATGTAATTATGTACCTGTAAAAAACCAAAACAAATGTTATGAAAACAACAAAAAACATCATAATTTTGAAATTTAAAGAAAATGCATGTGAAGGAATAGCATCCTGTAAACTGGGCATTCTTTGTTGTGAAACAAAGTGATGGTGACATGAAATGTCATGGCATAAAAGAAATATGATAATAACGGAGAATTAAGAATCTGTTAAAAATTAACATATTGATAAATGTTTAAATTGTGAATATCATGTTAAGTCAAAAGTAGTTCCTGGTATAATGAGAAATAAAAAGGAAATATCCTAATGTGTAAAGTTGAAACCTAGAAACAAAATGTTTTCAATTGTGTATAATGTGTGCTTTTTATCAAACAAAATATCAATGAACTTACTTGTAATAACTATGAACTAAATTGTAAGTGTATCTCTATGAACCAAAGAGAAAAAAAAAATGTGTATTTCAATGAACGAAGAAAAGAAACAGTATCTCACAAAGAACTAAAACAGTGTATGTCAGTGAAAAAGAGTAAATTTCAACAACTTAGATGTGTGTTTGTGAACAGAGCAATCAAAGTATCTCAATGAACAAAGCGTAAATTATTGCAATGAACTAAAGTGAGCAAGTATTTCACTGACTTAAAGTGTAAAAGTAATACGATGAACTAAAATGTGTGTAAAAAAATGAAACTTACTATGAACTCATGTGTCTAACAAAAATATTATTACAATGAACTAAAGTGTCTACGAAAACAAAAACTGGTATGAACTAATATGCAAAACAAATCACAAGAAAGAAAACAAACTATGAACTAATATGTGTAAGGAAAAATTCTATGAACTAAGTATTGTCATGAAAGAAAAAAAAATAGTGCAATTGGTCCCTGAAGTACACAAAGAATTGGCAATGCTATGAACTCGTGTAAAGTTTTTTCTATGAACTCAGTAAACTATGAACTCAGTTGTGTAAACTATGAACTAATTAAACTATGAACTCAGTTGTATGAACTATGAACAAAAACTCATTGTGTACATATGGAACGAAGGGCATTGTATCACAAGTACAAAAATGCATCGCCTAAAGTTAAAACAAACAATCCAAAAAACAAACAACTGTGCTTTAAAGTAAAGAAAATCGAAAAGGACAAATGTGACCAGGAAATGCTACTTATGTGATAAAATGTAGCCGAATAAACGTAACTAAGATTACCAAGTGAAATTATATCCAAATTTCTAAAAATAAATCTAAAAATGTAACTAGTGTAATGATGAATGTTAAAAGTTGAATTACTGTGTACACCTTCAGCAAAAAAAAAAAAAAAAAAAAAAAAAAAAAAAAAAAAAAAAAAAAAATTCTAAAATGTGAAAATCAGCATGTCTGATGACCCGTGTCAGAAAAATTTTCACTAACGTTCCATTTCGTCATTCATTTGACTATTTGCGCGCTGAACAATCAAATGAACAAGCAACCTACTGTACACTTGTGTTTATCTAATAAAAATGAGAGAAAAGAAAATTTAATGTAACTGAATAAACTTCAATTAAATATGAATAATACTGTCGAAAACTGACATATGTATGTAAATGTATAAGAAAATGAAAAACTTTAAAAGGAATGCTGTTGATAGTAACTCCTTCACAGTAATGTGTGTTAAATAAAAACGAAAAATGCAAAATGTATGTTACATTAAGCTGCATGAGATGTTTATGGGAATGTATTGCAGTTGTATACTTTTTTCGCATTTGCTTGATGAATTTTTTTAATGATTGACAGTAAGGTGCAAAGGAAGTGTGGAAAATGTCAAAGTTGGTGTTGTTGCTTTCATTACTTCTAATGCAATTAATGCATTTTGGAGGATTTCTACACTGAGGGTCAATATGTGGCAAGGCACACACAGAGCATCTAATGCCATTATAACACGAAATTGCAAGATGGTCATTGTATATTTGACACTTAAAACAACGTATAACATTTATATATGGTTTAACAGGGTACGGTTTTGATTGTATCATAATTTCTCTATGCATCAATAATTGCCTAGCATCCTGTGGTGCAAGCTCCGAGATCCAATTAAAGGACTTAATATGTAGGAGTTTGTACTTTTTAACAAATCGAAAATCAGGTTCAGGTATATGGATTAAATCTGAAATACCAAACAAGAAATCAGGAATATTTAAATTTTCAGGGAGGTTACAAATAATGACACGAATAGGCTTAGGTACATTAAGTTTAGCAGGAGATAAGGACTTTAGAGAGGAGTCGCTAATATCTGTAAATATTTCATTGTGCTTACCTTGAGTGTGCAGGTCGGTGCTAAGATATGTGTCTTTTTTTATTTTCCAGTTGTGGTAACTTTTCTTGTTTACACATATAAGAGGAGACATCTTGAGTTGATTTATCTAGGGCAGATGGAGCGAGTTTGTTGTTGACATCTACCACCTGATCAACCATAGTCTTACTACATTTAGTACGCTTCGCCTTACTTTTCTGTTGGGCTGTGATTTCATATAATCTCTCTACCAGTTTCTGATTTACAAGAAATAAATTATCTTTATCCTGTTTTAATTTGGAATAATCATCCTTCAGAATATTAAAGTTTTGTGTAAGCACGTAAAAATTGAATTTAATGATCTGAAGGAAATCCATAATATTTTCAAACAAAGATGCAGCATTTTCGGTTTTAAGTGAATTTTGAATAGATGTGGTTTCCATATTAATGGAATCCGAATATCTTAATAATATCTCCTCGAAATAATCTACCCATGGAGATACAGAAATGGGGTGATTTAAATCACTAACAGAATTTTCATCATTTGCTGCCATTTTTAAAAATAAAGTGGTGAAGTGTCTTATCTCCAAAACCTTTTTTTTTTTTTTTTTTTTTTTTTTTTTTTTTTTTTTTTTATCTGGTGTTTATTTAATTTCTGTTGTTTACTTTTTGAACAGACAAAATGGAAAAAGGAGGAGGGATTCTTTTTTTTTTTTTTTTTTTTTTTTTGAGAGAGCAACACAAATAATGCGAAATAAATAATAAGAGTATTCCAAAAAAGGGGGCAAGTTTGCAAACAAAACTATCAGAACTGAAATGTATGCACATAAAATAAAACACAATAAGTTGCATAAATAAATTATACACAAAAGGAAAAATAAAGGGGGGGGGGGTGTAAAAAAATATGAGTGTATCAACCACAAGATTTCTGTAAGTTAAATTTCTGTCTACCTCCAGTTGGATTAAAGTGTCCAAAATTCAATAAAATTAAAAAAAAACAGCAAACTAAATTGTAATTCTGGTTTAGAATACAAAAAAAAAGAAAGAAAAAAAAAAGAAAGAAACAAGGTCAGAGTCGAGCAACACATTCTGAGAGTAAGTGTGTAAATATCACACACAAGTGTAAATGTGCAAACGTTGTGAGCGTAATATGCACATATTTATATAAAAATATCAAATACTGCAAAAATTGTAGCCGAGAATTTTTTTGCTGCCTATCGGCAGAATAAGTGTACTTTCAAAGTATGCCAGTGGGGCTAAAGGGTTAAATTCTTGATTTTAAATGCCTAAAAATAATCATCTATACAAAAAGAAACATAGCATATATGTAAATTCACGGAGAGGTATGTTATAATTTAAACACAAAAATCTAAATGAAATATAATAACAGTATAATAAAAAATATCATTTCAACTAGCATATGCACTTATGATTATTATTATTTTTTTTTAGCAACAAAAACAGCCTGGAAGGAAAATGAGCTAAGAATGCTATCACTAATATTTATATTTTACAATTAGCTTAGAAGTAATTTCTCCATTCAAGCTGACAACACAATATAAACTTATGACACTGCAATTGTTATGAAAGTACAAGTATGAATAGGGAACAAAAAAAAACTTGAAAAGAATCTGGTAATTTACTGAAATTGAAAAGAAAGAAAATAAAAATAAAAAAAAAACTAAAACAATTTACAGTAATTAATTTAATATAAAAACATTCCCTGTTCATACTTAAATGTAAACTGTGTTTCTTTTTTGTAGAAAAGTATAGTGACCTAATTATTTTCAATGAATTCAATCGATAAATGTCACTTTTTGTAGAGAGCATCCACTTGGAGCACGAAAACAGAGCGAGAAGAAAAACAACGCCTCTTTTTTTAAGAAAAAATTAAAATAAAATGATTTTAGTGACAATTTGCAACGGAAAAAAATTAAAACAATAAAAATATCATTAACGTCCTATTTTCGTATTCTGAATGCTATAAAAATGTTGAATGGTAGATGACACATTATGTGAAGTATGATTTAGTACATTCTATTTTTTTAATGCAGAGTGGTTTCTTTTTTTTAAATTTAATTTAACCACTTGAGTTGATTTTGTTTGCTCTTTTTTTTATTTAACTTTTTGGTTCTGAAAAAAAAAAATCTTTTTTTTTTTTTTTTTTTTTTTTTTTTTTGCTTGCGAAATGTCATCTATTAGGACATCACAGCGGTAATAATTTTTTTATCTTGCTGAAACACTGAGAACTTTATTACAAATGTGTTGCTTGTGCCGATAATTCATACCACAGCTAGGTGAGGACTTTTTCACAAAATATTTTTTTAGACAACTATCTGGCGCAGATGTACGTTCAGATGGCACTTTTTTTAACACAAATATCAAAATCACTGATGGAGATTCCCTTGGATATGATCGTACCAAAAATATTTCACAAAACAATATTAAAAACACTGATGGAGATTCCCTTGGAGATGGTCGCACCAAAAATATTTCACAAAACAATATTAAAAACACTGATGGAGATTCACTTGGAGATGGTCGCACCAAAATATTATTTCACAAAACAATATTAAAAACACTGATGGAGATTCACTTGGAGATGGTCGCACCAAAATATTATTTCACAAATGGAACAGGGCGTTATCGGAAGCACAATTTTACATTAAGCGGTCACACGGAATGGAAGAGTAGAGCTACGTTTTGGAGGACGAAAAGGAATTGGATGAGGGGAAGTCATCAAAGGCGGCGAAAGCCACATCCGAAGGAGATGCGGCAGAAGTTCGATGGCCCGAACGGCATAGGCTTGCTTCTCATTAGGCCAGTGTAAAGTCCGGAAGAAAGAGGCACTCTCCAAATCTATTAGGGCGGCGAGAGTAGGCAAGAGAAATCCCCTGAAGTTACCGCCGAAGCATGTGAGCCGAGTCGGGGCAAGAACCTCAACTCCCGTAGGAAAAAAATGTCGTAGGTCCTTCGCGTCGCTGATAAAAAACTGAAACGGAATGAAACTTCTACCCGTAATTTTTTTTTTAAATTATTGTTGGAGAAAAACTGGGAAACGGCGCCAAATTTATGTGACGCTGATTTCGTATACCCAGGTTCACAATATGAGTAAGAAGAAAAAAAATCCAACACAAAAGTTTAGAGGACATACATCTTTATTATGAAACATGCAGAGCCGTGAACAGTATAGCAGAACGGGGAGAGTTTCAATAACTGCCCGACGGTGGATTCCCCACAGCGGGGCCTAATTTGCAGACTACATAGCTCGAGGTCAGGAGCAAAAGTGAGTTAGATTTTGTTACTATTACATACAGATTGGCGAACACTAGATAACCATATGTAAGATGTTTGGCGAAAAACAAATTGGGTAGAAAAAACAATCCAGAAGTTTTACATTCAGTTGAAAACTATGCCATGGTGGGCTCTTTAGGGTTACAATAAATAACATTCCAGCGGTAAGTAGGGACCCTTTAAAGAAATAGGAACACGTGATTTTATATGCACGTTACAGATATAACGACAGCTGCAAATTAGTCAGCAAAGGGGCATATGGTTTGTATCCGACAAAGTACAAGGGTGAGAATTGAATACTAATGCAAGCGCAGAGGCTGAGAAAATATGCATTACATATCGTCGGCTGCGAAGCGAACAAGACATTCACTTGTATTTTATTCTTTTATTTTATTTCTGCGGAAAACGCCGCGGTTAAGATCTTTTTCTATCCGTGTGAACTTGAAAGAGAGAAAAAAGGAACCGAGATAAATGATGTCTGCATTTAAAAAGAACTTTAAAAATTAAAAGTGAAACTTACAGCGGTGTGAAGGGGGGGGGGGTGGAGAGAATGACTAAAGCCATATGAAATTAACTATAAAATGTCGATTAAAATAATAAAACTTTGTAAAAAATCACCATAAAATTAAAACAAAACACAGGACGCGTTTCGAGCTAAAAACATAACAGCTCGTCATCAGCTACAGCATACACGTGTCCGTAAACGAACAAGTGTGTTCCGCAAACCACAAGTGTGTTTTTATGGTGCTGTTTCGCTATAAAATGTCGAATTTAAACTAGATATTTTGTTTGAAGGGGGGGGGGGAGAATAATGACAATTTATAATGAACCAGTAAGATTAAAAGTTGATTTTTGAGGGGAGAGGAGAATAATGAATATATAACGGGGAAGCCGTTATATATATCTACCCTTCATGATATAGATGAAATTGATGCAGAGAGTCGAAAAAATGAAATAACTCTTATTACAATATGAATAAAAGAGGTGTTGATAGCTGCAATAAAATGTGTGCGTCTTATTTTGTATCTCGAATAACATGAAGGTGGCCTCTTGTCTTATTTACAACTATGATGAACATTGCAGCGATAAATGCACAGGTTATTATTTCTACTGGATAATTTTGATGAAGAGCAAAGCCGAAGAATTGCTTGTTTGAGAACACTTTCAAACTACCCTGTGAAAGAGCATCTCATATACAGAGCTCAAATTCCATCTTTACCTCGAGATGCGTCGGCTTTCCTTGATTTATATCGTTCAACAGAAAGTTTGGATGAGGAAACTTCATATAAGTTTATCTCTTAGCAAAAGAGAGGTTCGTGTTACATCTGCGGACGAAACAAAATTCCTCCTCTACAACACAGTGCAACAAATGCGTAAGGTTTATCTTTAAACAGCTTTCAAAAAAGCAAATCTGATGCCTACCATGTGAAGCGAATAATGTAGATAAAATATATGACTATTTCTGTAAGTCCGAAATTGCGTAATTGTTGCTTAGTAATTCATTATTAGTTTTTATGTACTGTAATTGTAGTAGTAAATAGTTTTTAATACATTTAAACTTCTGCTTTAATATATTACTAGCGGGCATGACGGAGCTAAGCTCGGTCAAAATTAGCCTTATGTTCAATTCGATATTACATTCTCACTGTATAATTCTTGGTGTTTATATACAATTGGCATGATCCTAAGCCATAGAGAACCACTAACCGAAATTTTTCGAACACATGATCTAACCAATGCACTTTTAGAACCCGAAAACGATAGAATACAAAATTTAGTCAAAATCGCTAAAGTCATTTTATAGATAAAATTAGCTTGACCCATGGTAACCCAAAAAGGACCTACTAATCTAAATTTATCGAACGTGTGACCTATCCCAATTGTCTTCTCGTGCTAGGAAACGGTGTAATAAGAAATTTTGTCAAAATCGTTTGAGCCATTATTTAGATAAAATTAGCTAAACCTTGACCCATAGTGACACAAAATGACTAGTTAATCGAATTTTCTTGAGCATGCGACCTAGACTTATGGTCTTCTCGAACCCGAAAACAATAGAAAACAAAATTTAATCAAAATCATTAATGCTGTATTCTAGATAAAATTAACTTGACCCACAGTGACCCAAAAATCACCCATCAATCGAATTTTCTCGAACATGTGATCTAACCCACTGATCTTCTCGTGCCCGGAAACAGTATAATACAAAATTTTGTCAAAATCGTTTGACCCTTTTTTATGAAACAATTAGCTTGACCCACAGTGACCCAAAATGACCCACTCATCGAATTTTCTCGAACATGTCATTTAGCTAAATGGTATTCTCATGCTGAGCATCGATAACGCAAATCGATTTCGCCATAATGTTTTGAGCCATTTTTTAGATACATTTAGCTTGGCACACAGCGACCCAAAAATGACCCTCTAATCGATTTTTCTCGAACATGTGACTTAGCCCAAGGGTCATCTCATGCCCGGAAACGGTATAATGCAGAATTTTGTCAAAATGTTTTGAGCCTTTTTTTAGTTTCAATTAGCTTGACCCTGACCCATTGGGACCCAAAATGACCCACTAATCGAATTTTCTTGAACATGCGACTCAACCCAATGGTATTCTAGCGCCCGAAAACAATAGAATACAAAATTCCGTAAAAATTGTTAAAGCCGTTTCTAGATAAACTTTGATCGACCCACAGTGACCCAAAAATGACCCACTAATCAAATTTTATCTAATATGTGACTTAGCCCATTGGTCTTCTCGAATTCCAAAAGGACAGAATAAAAAATTTAGTCAAAATCGTTAGAGCCGTTTTTTAGATAAAATTGGCTTGACCAGTAGTGACCCAAAAATGACCCACTAATCGTAATTTCTCGAACATGTGATCTGGTCCAATAGTTTTCTCGTGACTAAAAACGGTTGTATATAAAATTAAGTCAAAATCTTTTGAGCCGTTTTTTAGATGTAATTAGCTTGACCTTGAGCCATTATGACTCATACCCACTAATCAATTTTTGTGACTTCGTCCAAGGGTGTGACTTCGTCCAATGGTCGTCTCATGCCCGGAAACGGTATAATACAAAATTTTGTCAAAATGTTTTGGGCCTTTTTTTTGGATTCAATTATCTTGACCCTGACCCATTCTGCCCCAAAACGACCCAATAATCGAATTTTATCTAATATGTGACTTAGCCCATTGATTTTCTCGTAATCCAAAACGACAGAATACAAAATTTAGTCAATATCGTTAGAGTCGTTTTTTAGATAAAATTGGCTTGACCCATAGTGACACCAAAATGACCCACTAATCGAAATTTCTCGAACATGTGACATAGCCCAAAATTTTTAACGTGCCGAAAAAAGGTTGGATATAAAATTTAGTCAAAATCGATTCAGCCGTTTTTTAGATATAATAACCTCGACTTTGACCCATTATGACCCAAAATGACCCACTAATTGAATTTTCTCGAACACGTGACCTAGCCCAATGGTAGTCTCGTGCCAGAAAATTGTAAAATGCAAAATTTCGTCAAAATTGTTTGAGCCGTTTACTAGATAAATTTTGCTTGACCCACAGTGACCCGAAAATGACCCACTAATCGAAATTTCTCGAACATGTGACATAGCCCAATATTTTTATAGCGTCGAAAAAAGGTTGGATATAAAATTTAGTCAAAATCGATTCAGCCGTTTTTTAGATATAATTAGCTTGACCTTGACCCATTATGACCCAAAATGACCCACTAATTGAATTTTCTCGAACACGTGACCTAGCCCAATGGTATTCTCGTGCCGGAAAATGGTAAAATGCAAAATTTCGTCAAAATCGTTTGAGCCGTTTTCTAGATAAACTTTGCTTGACCCACAGTGACCCAAAAATAACCCACTAATCGAATTTTCTCTAATATGTAACTTAGCCCATTGATCTTCTCGTAATCCAAACGACAGAATACAAAATTTTGTCAAAATCTTTAGAGCGGTATTTTAGATAAAATTGGCTTGACCCATAGTGACCCAAAAATGACCCACTAATCGAAATTTCTCGAACATGTGACCTAGCCCGATAGTTGTTTCGTGCAGAAAAACGGTTGGATATAAAATTTAGTCAAAATCGATTGAGCCGCTTTTTAGATATAATTAGCTTGACTTTGACCCATTATGACCCAAAATGGCCCACTAATCGAATTTTCTCAAACACGTGACCCAGCCCACTGGTCTTATCGTGCCCGAAAATGGTAAAATACAAAATTTCGTCAAAATCGTTAGAGCCGTTTTTAAGATAAAATTTACATACACACAATTTTTGCTCGCGTTATAGTATAAGATAAGAAAATAAATCTAAGTGTATTGCGAAATACTTTCATGAACTGTGATCAGAGATAACTTATATGATATTGGTATGTTAAATTACTTGTAAAATTTAGAAAAAAACGGCAATAATTGATTTTTTTTTCACTGTTGCACAATTTTCAACGCGCGGCCGCTCTTGTGAGGAAAATTTGCGCACCAGGCGAAAGGTTAAACTTACACTACATAAATTTATAACTAAACATTAAAATACAGACAAAAATAAAAGTCCATAAATATTAAAATAACGTAACAATACCAAAATCCCGAATCTCATTAATTGACCTAGTCACGGCATTAAATAGCTTTAGGCTCGGTTATGCGGGGATGAATTATGCATACTAGGCAGAACCAGCGTATTTAGCAGTTGAAAACTTGCCCAAGACGAAATCCGACCGCACACGAAGGGGTGGGCTTTCCATTGGAAGAGGATAAAAATGTTTAAAATGAAAAGATGCATCGTATAGATATGATAATAGTCCCTAGGAAAGATGAGAAGCACTAAAGATAATTAAACTGTTAGGGAGTTTAAATAATATTGAATCAATAATAGTGAAAATTTTGTGTTGTATACGTTTTGATGAGTCAACCTCATCGCATAAGACAATTACAATAACGAGTTGGAACCCGTCGAAATTCGACGAATTAAAATGTCTAGAATGGGAATGTTAGATCGAATTTATAATAAACCTACAAAAATAATTACAATAAAAAATTCATTCTGCATTGGTTGTCTAACTCTTAAAACAAATAATGTTTTTAACCTAAAATTACTAAAATATTATTTCTACAAACTTCAAGTGCTTAAATTATTGAAAAATTAAACTATATTAGAGTACGTAATCAAGATCAGTAACTATGTTGAAGTTATCGATTGAGGCTCTTATGTTTGTTTTTTACGGGATGAAAAATCAGTAAAAGGATCTCCCTCTGTCACTTCAAAAAATTTCCCCCCATAAAATCTAAACTGTACGTTATTTTCACATTCTCAAAATTTACATACGCATCACTCAATTCGCAATTTAAAAGCATTTTAACGCACAATACATTATTAATGAATGTATTTCCAAACTTAACGTCACGTTTGTCCGATACAACTTTTCATGTGAACATTCGCACAATGTTATTCTAATCTCAGTATCCGCAAAAACATACCATTCAGAAATTTGCCTTTAGTTTCCATAGTATTGGCCATTCAGTATCGATAAATATTTAGTTTTATCAAAGAAAAGGATGGTTTTGTTTTAAATATGACATCATTTTTACTCACTGAATCATTTTGCCTACCGTCTCAAACTCAGTATCAGCGTAATGTAAAAATATTGAAATATCTTCTTCGATATTTTGATTTATAAAGAATGCGTTTTTTTTTTTTTTTTTTTTTTTTTTTTTTTTTTTTTTTTTTTTTTTTTTTTTTTTTAATGGCTGACGTCATTTTCTGTTCAAAAATTAGAAAAAAGTTACTTTTATTTCTAATATGAAAATGGCATCAATAAGGATATAATCAATAAAAATAAATAAGCCATGACTAATTTTCCTTTACTTTTAATAGAAATGGAGTTCTCCAGTTGCCACAATTACAAAACTGGTACTAAAAATTATAAAAAAAATTAATATCTCAAAAATAAATTGAGATAGAGCTTTCAAACAAATTGCATTCAAAAGTATATTTTTTTCTTTATTCGACGGTGTAAAAATTTAAACTGTGCGATGTTTAGAAGTTTAAAAATTTGCATTAGAGAAAATTGCAAAACCAAAATTTTATTTCCAATTTCAAAGTGTTGCCATTCGCAAAATGACGTATACGTTACGCACAGATATGTTTGTCCTTTATAATATAGATAGCCAAAGATGGCTTTCTTAAAGCATCTATGCAATAATCTTTTTGTATTACTTTAGCTAATATCCTAAATTTTCTGAAATAATGAATTTAAATCATAATTACTAAAGCGATGAAAAAATACCTCTTTTAACTTTTACAATTAAATTTTGTTTACATGAGATTATAAAGAAATACAAACGACTGAAGTAATTAAAAATATATGTAAAAATTAGAAATATGATAAATTGCCATCACAATGACAAAGACAATTAGACATCATTATATCATAAAATTGTTCAAAAGTACATATAATAAATTAATCTACATAAATTTATAAGCATTCCTACTGCAATTATTATACTTTATTGAAATAATGTTCATTAGACTTGCTTAATTAAGAAACACCTTTATTTTATTAATTAACCAATAGCGAACTAACTTCCTGCATGAAGTACCAATTAATTTATTGCTAAACCTCACGATAATTATAAGGCGTGGAAATTCAATTAGTATTTTGCTCACACATACCTCCAATACTGCTGGACGGGTGAATTTTATCAAGGGCACAATAATCTAATTTGTATGAATTCCTCTTCTAAATACAAGTTCAGAACAAGGTATTAATTTATCAAGCAATATATCTTAATAATAATGATGACTTTTGAAAATGCTAAGCTTCTGCGTAATACCGAGATGTGGAATCATCTAGATTTCTCAGCTATATTCATCATTTATTCTGTAACGCACAAGCTTACGAGAGTAAAAATTTTAGATCACATCCTTTAAAAAAAAAATGTTAGACTGACATTTTTCAACACAGAACAAATAATTGTTCTTGGCTGGCTAGTCTCTCCCATTGTGAGCCATCCATTAATGTCCAGAGTCGCATTTCGTTGAACGTAGAGTCCTTCGCGGGTCGAGTTGTACCCGACCCAAACCCGCAGAAATAAGTTTTGGCAACCCGATTCGAACCCGAAATGTTTCAACCCGCATCTGGCCCGAACCTGCAATGAAAGAAACGTAAAACATGTTTTAATGCCGTTATTAAAACAAGTCTACAATACATTTCTAGTACTATTTTTATATTTTTCATAGAAAAACGAAAAAATCTATATTCTTTAATAATCAAATATAGTAAAACCTCTGAATAGTGGACACTTTGGAATCGTTTTTTAGAGTCAAACATCGGGTCTGGTTATCCCGAATTTTGTTTTTTCTGTTCGGAATGAATCTAATTTTCTTTCTGCAAATCGCGTTCAACCTAAAAAAAATTCTTGCGGGTCATATATAAGTTTTTTGCCACTCAGATTGTTGGGAGTTTTACAAAACGTTTGAGCACAACTATGTTTCAGATGAAAAGAAATACGTATTTAAATTAGAGCCCTCCATATACGACTCAAATAAATGAATATCACAGATATAATAAATTATACCCGAACTTTGATACAATGAAAACAAAAAAAGTAGAAATTTAATGTTTCAATCGATATGTAACGGTTTGAAATTAAAAATTTCATCTTTAAATGTATTTTAAAACTAGTTGCGGTTTCAAAAGTTTCACTTATAACGGAACATATTATAATACACAATTGGCATTCTGCCTTATCATGCTTCAAAAATACAATACGCAGCAAAACGCAAAAAATCCTTACTGTCTATCACACAGTAGATTTTTGTCATAACAATGTTAGAAGTATCAAGATTAGAACATTATAATTGTAACAATTCAGCAATAATGCTTCAGCAATGCCGAAGGTTTCATTATAATTCTTATCGCACCTGTAGTTAAAAAAGTCTGTTTATATTAACTTCCAGAAACGAATTCTAAGACTAGACAACATGGACAGGTACGCATTTTGCTTTTGTGAAACATAGATCTGCGGTTTAATAGACATTTAACGTGAAAAAATATTTTGCACATTCTCTTAAAAAATCGCGTGAACCCGAAACCAACACGCAAAAGCCAAAACGCGAACAAGAAATCGACCTGCAACTAAAAAGTTGAAGTCAACTCGACTCGCAACCAGAAAATGTAGCGCCAACCTGGGTTCGGGTAAAAGCGGATGACCCGATTAGATGAAGGATTCTAGTTGGATGCTTCTGGTATTCCATAAGCGCGTAGACAATTTCCTCGTTGCTCTGTATATTTAATCGCTTCCGAAATTTCCATTTATGCTCATTTTGTTGGTGTCTTTTCTGTCTGCTAAGATTCTGGTCTCATATGCTGTAACTCCTTGATCTCAGGATAAGTGCTTTTGACAGTAAAATGTCCCTATACAGCTACCAATAAATTTCGCTGAGAATCATTGTGATAACTTGTTAAATAAGACATTTGTTGAGGTAATAAATTTCTCATGTTACTGAATCCCTTACAAACACACAAAGAGTTAATAAAATGGCAAGACAATACAAAATTATAAGTGGATAAAAAAAAATAACCAGCGTCCTTGGAGAGAGCGTTTCACAAAGAGAGTTTTACTATACCGAGTCTTGTTTATGTTGATTAGAACTTATATTGTCCTTTTTTTATAGTCCTAATTTCATAGTCATGATTTAAATACGCCAGGAATTTTATAAAAGAAATTGCTGTTGTGATGGAATATCAAAGATCATCTGCTCTAAGAATTTTAATGCATTTAATATTTTGTAGATATTTACTACTTGAAAAAATGTATTTATGAAGAATTTTTTATATTCTCTATGACGAAACGCTTTACATTTTTATATTTAGATTGCTTTATATATATTTATGACAGAAGGATTATTCTAAATTCTTCACATATTGCTTATGTACGAACATTTAATAATATAAGTCATTTCCTATGCTCCTTTAAAATATTTTCATTTCACGTGCTCTTTTAAATTATGTTTCGTTCATCGCAATCAATATTTTGTAGACATTTACTATTTGTAAAACGAAAAATATTTATGAAGAATTTTCTATATGTTTTAGAAAAAAAAAAGTATTGCATTTTTATATGTAATTTTTTAAAATCTATTTATAGTACGAGGATTATTCTAAATTTGTCCTATATATTTAAAAAAATACTTTGAATAATAGAAGTCATTTCATGTGCTCTTTTAAAGGATTTTCTTTTAGGACAGTTAACTGTATGTAGATGTTTACGATTTTAAATAAAATAATTTTCAAGAACTAATTAGAAAAAAAATATTTTAAGCATCTGTTACTATATGCATTTGTTTTTCTATATACAGCTTTAAAGCGATGTATTTAAGTTTTAAAATTCAGTTATTTTTTTAGTATGAAAAATTTATAACCATTACACAACCCCGCCATTTTGTGACAGTAAAAATAAATAATTTCGTTTTTAGTACATTTTTCATTTTCTAAATATTATTGTCATGACCCAAAAGTTGTATAAAAATTTATATTTCAAATTGAAACTAGTTGGATGTGCCAATCCCAAAACTTTCTTCTATCTTATACATCTTAATATTTCAAAAACTAGTTACAGATGATAATATTTCAATATTATTAGTTCAATACTATACCAACTTTGATTTTCATCCTAAATTTCTGCTTCAGTCAATTAAGCGATCTAAAAACGAGTTAATCTATATCATGATATTTGCTAAAATTAATAGTTTTTGCTTATTCTGTTGTTATCAGATGTTTGCGAATAGCCGGCTTAGCAGGAAGCGAGTTCCCGCCTTTGCACGAGCCGCCGATGGACAACAGAACTACAAAAAATCAAGAAAAGTATACAAAAATTGCTATCACAGTACCCCTTTACTGTGCAATATTTCCAAATTCAAGGAGAACCTGCTGTCCAAAGCCAAAAACATGCACAAAAAATTAGGTTCAATTGTATGCATAATTTCATACACTTTTCGATTGTACAATAATGAAAATGCACAGAGATCGCAATTATAGCGCCCCCTTCTGGCGGAATTTTTTTAAGTTCAGGGATGACTTGCTTGCCATAACCAGAAACATACACAAAAAATTTGGTTCAATTATATACATAACTCCATACACTTTTCGATGGTACAATAATGAAAATGGTACAGACATCGCAATTATAGCGCCCCCTTCAGGCGGAATTTTTCCAAATTCAGGGAGGACCTTCGTGCCATGACCAAGAACAAACACAAAAAATTTGGCTCAATTCTATGCATAACTTCATACACTTTTCGATGGTACAATATTCAAAATGACACTAAAATCGCTATTACAGCGCCCACTACCGGCGATTTTTTTCCAAATTAAGGAAGGACCTGCTTGCCATAGCCAAGAACTTAAAGTAAAAATTTGGTTCAATTCTATGCATAACTTCATACACTTTTGGATGGTACAATATTCAAAATCGCACAAAAATCACTATTACAGCGCCCCCTACCGGCGAATTTTTTCCAAATTCAGGGAGGATCTGCTTGCCATATCCGAAAACTTAAAATAAAAATTTGGTTCAATTCTATGCATAACTTCATGCACTTTTGGGTGGTACAATATTCAAAATCGCACAAAAATCGCTGTTACAGCGCCCCCTACCGGCGAATTTTTTCCAAATGCAGGAAGGACCTACTTGCCATATCCGAAAACTTAAAATAAAAATTTGGTTCAATTCGATGCATAACTTCATACACTTTTGGATTGTACAATATTCAAAATCGCACAAAAATCGCTGTTACAGCGCCCCCTACCGGTGAATTTTTCCAAATTCAGGGAGGACCTACTTCCCATATCCGAAAACTTAATATAAAAATTTGGTTCAATTCTATCCATAACTTCATACACTTTTGGATGGTACAATATTCAAAATCGCACAAAAATCGCTGTTACAGCGCCCCCTACCGGCGAATTTTTTCCAAATGCAGGAAGGACCTACTTGCCATATCCGAAAACTTAAAATAAAAATTTGGTTCAATTCGATGCATAACTTCATACACTTTTGGATGGTACAATATTCAAAATCGCACAAAAATCGCTGTTACAGCGCCCCCTACCGGTGAATTTTTCCAAATTCAGGGAGGACCTACTTTCCATATCCGAAAACTTAATATAAAAATTTGGTTCGTTTCGATGCATAACTTCATACACTTTTGGATGGTACAATATTCAAAATCGCACAAAAATTGATATTATAGCGCCCCCTACCGGCGAATTTTTTCCATATTCAGGGAGGATCTGCTTGCCATAGCCAAAAAATGAAAATAAAAATTTGGTTCAATTCTATGCATAACTTCATACACTTTTTGATGGTAGAATGGCGACAGACAGACGGACAGACGGACAGACGGACGGACGGACAGACGGACGGACGGACACACAGACAGACAGACAGATATTTTCTATAAACATGTTTTTGGTGATCTCTGACCCCTAAAACGTGTAAATCCGTCGGAAACCAGAAGTCGAAAAAAATTTCGATTACAATACTTTCTTCTATTGAAGATAGAAGAAAGTAAAAAAAAAAAAAAAAAAATTACATACAATAATTTTTATATAATGAAGAACAATATATTTGAAAATTTTCATTTGAAACTAAACCTCTAAAACAAACGGTATAGGGATTGGCTATTAGTTAGAAGGGACATCCAATATCTATTTCTTTATTTACATAAATATTCGATACTTTATATGTAGGAGATGATAATTCTGACTAAACAATTTCTTTTTAACTTTTTTAAATATTGAAGAGAAAATGATATATGTACATCATATATAAAATTAATAATTAAATTTATTTCAGTTATAAGTTATGAGATATTTAAATGACGTTTCATATAACATTCAATCGTTATAGCAAGCAATAAATTATCTCATAAAGTGCGTAATATATAATAACAATGAACATCATTTACATAACTGAAGGACTCATTTCTCCCCGAATAGTATTTGCAGTCTGGAATTAAGTGAGATTTAGGGAGCATTGGAATTAAACCAATGATAACACTAATGTCCACTATTTTTGGAACATTCATCAGGGGATGTTTTTAAAACTGCTTATTATGCTTAAACAGAAACAAGTGACAAGGAATGCTCGATCACGTTAATGTTCTCCAATTACAGGGTTTCTACACTGTATAAAAACGACATTTCTACATTACAAAGTACTGGTCATCTCGCGCACAAACTCGATCACAGTGAATGTGCTGTATCTTTCTTTGGTTTCCTGACTACATTAACATGGACAATACAGTAGTTGCATAAAATTAACAGCCAAATGTGCTGGCAATTTGGACGCCAGCAGTTTGTGCTGTAAAAAAATGCGTCCAAATCGCCAGCACATTGTGCTGTTAATTTTACGCAACTATTGTATTTTTCATGTTAATATAGTCAAAAAACCAAAGAAAGATACAGCACATTCACTGTGATCGAGTTTGTCCTGGCAAATTTACAGTGGTTTTTTTTACAGTGTACAGGTCAGGGAGTTTTCCTGGCATTAGGACAAATAAACAATAGTATTTTCTTAGAGAAATCTTGCCTTTTGCAATAGCGCGATTATATAAATCGTGTTTTTTACATACAAATGCTGGTATTTCAGCTGAAATTGTAGAAACCCTGTATTATATATATTTTAAAGATACAAATCATAAATTAGTCTACACTAATATTATAAAGATATTTATTTTTTTTGTTTGTTCGTTCATTTGCAGGAGGTAATCTCGGGAACTACCGAACCGATGGTACGTAAACCGTAATGGTATCAAAATGATGGTGTTAGGCCTTGTTCAAACATAGGCTACATATTTTGTCCATGACACTAATCCAAAGGTGCTTCAAGAGCAAAAAACGTTGTAAAAAGCGATTATTTTTGTTACTGAAGGACCGAAAAACACAAAATTTGGCATGGTTGTTATTACATATATGTATGTGGTCTCTCAGACCACTTCTTTAAAAGTTCGAAATTCTAAAGGGGTTTTCATGAGCAAAAAGCGTTCTAAAATACGTTATAAATGGCTATTTATACGCAATCTGAAGAAGTATCAAACAGATTCAAAAGTAATGGTTGGAAATTGATGGTGAGAGCCCTTGCCGTAACACAGGCTCTATTTTACGTCTGTGTCACTACCACCTGGGTGTTGCAGGAGCATAAAACCTTCCAAATTGCGTTTTTTGTGTTACTGAAGGGCTTAGAAACATAATTTGGCATGGCAATTACTTGTAAGATATAAACGATCTCTAAGAATATTCCTTACAAAAAATTGAAATGTAAAAGGGGCGAAAATGCGCAAAAGGCGTTCTAAAAAACGTTCTAAACTGTAATTTCTAAGCAATCTCAAGAAGTTCCGAACCGATCTGAAAAGTAATGGTTAGAAATGGATGGTGAAAGCCCTTGCTCTAATATAGGTTCTAATTCATGCCCGTGTCACTACCTCCTGGGCGGTTGCAGGAGCAAAAAACGTTGAAAATTGAGATTTTTGCCTACTGACAGGGCTATCAACTTGAAATTAGGTATGGTCGTTACTTATAAGATATAAATGATCTCTAAGAACATTTCCTAAAAACTTCGAAATTTAAATGGGCGAAAAGCTTTTTAAATCGTTCTTTCTAAAAGCTTTCTAAATTGCGATTTCTACACAATCTCAGGAATTACCAAACGGATTTCAAATACAATGGTTGCAAATTGATAGTGACAGTCCCTGGTTCTGCATAGGCTATAATGTTTGTTGTTGTCACTACCATGCGCGGGGGGGGGGGGGGTTGCAGGAGGAAAAACTTTCTAATTTGCGTTTTTGTGATACGGAGGGGTCTAACAATTTGAAATTGGCATGATAATTAAGTAAAAGTTGTAAATGCTTTCTAAGAACAGTGGAAAGAAAATACCAAATTTAAAAGTATGAAGTCAGTGCAAAGCCTTCTACAGACGTTCTAAATTACGATTTCTGTGCAATCTTATGAAATACCAAACTTATCTAAAACCTAATGGTTTTAAATAGGTGGTCATAGAACCTGCTCAAACATAAGCTATATTTTATGTCGGGGACACTACCACCAGAGGTTTGCAGAAGCAACAAACGTTCTAAATTGCAATTTCTGTGAAACTGATATGTCTAGAAAGGTGTGAAGCGAAAGGAAGGAGCGAAAAGCGTTCTATAAAAGTCCTAAATTACTATTTCTATACAATCACAGAAAACAATAAATCGATTACAAAATTAATGATCTCGAATCAATGGTGATAGTCTCTTATCCTACACAGAGTACATTTTATACCGGTGCCACAACTACCAGGGTTAGGTAGGAACAACAGACGTTCTAAAATCCTTTATAAACTTTCTAAATTACGCTTTCTATGGAATATTAGGGAATACCAAACATATTTCAAAAATATTGTTTGCAAATTAATGGTCACAGTCTCTGTTTCGACATGCAAAAGCGTACTAAGAACGGTTTTTAAAAAATTCAAAACTTGAAATGGATACTGAAATTATTGTATGAAATGAGCATAAAAGCTTCAAAATACTGTCTAATTTATCGTTTATTTAGAATTAGTCTTAGTTCTTCTTATTAATTTAAGTGTCATTTCTGCCTAATGCAGTGTAATAATGAAGTTTAGTCAAACTGTGACCTAATTAGTAATTTTTTAATCATTCCTAAAAGTATAATTTGTTCTAATAAAATTAGACATACTCATATCTCTTGGCAACTATTTCGCGAGCAAACCCGCCGATTTTGCTAGTAGGTATCATAATGCAAAGAATAAATTAAAAATATGATTTTTTAATAGAAATCTATAACTTAAAAATACAAATATGTGAATCTAAAAACTAATTCCGCTAAGTAGTTTCTTCCGTGATGTTTTTAAAAAAAATATTCGCATCTCTCATTGTTTTACAATTACTGAAAAAAATGTCATTTTAAAGTTCCAAATTTTACATCAGAATAATCCAAAACCCTTCAATTAAATGACTCTCCATTTTGTATTCTTAGGTAAAATTTACCAAAGAATCTAAATATGATATTAAAATTCAATGTTGGTATAGAAATTTTCAAAGTTTGTTACATATGTTGTATTGTATATGAAGAGTGCCCTTAAAGTGAAGGTTGAATAACGAAAGTGTAACACTTGTTGACAAAATAGTGAATTCATTTTCGGATTCAGCGTCAACAAAAAGATAATATTCAATTAATGTTGGCTCTTTTCAAAAATTACTTTTCAATTTGTAGACTAGCATAATATCTGTTGCGATATTTATTGATATACACTGCTCAAAACAATTAAAGGATATTGCAGTTTTAGGTGGATTTTGTATCTGGTAAACTGTTTAGCTGATTGATACATGGTCGACAGACATAGTAGGTTATATGAGAATAAATTACACATGTTTGGCAGAAAAAATGCATTTTATTGCGCATTTGTGTACTAAAGGAAAAAAACACAATTTGTGCATATGAGAAAAAAAGAATAAGAAAAGGTGTTTTCTTCAAACAAAATCATTTTCAGTAGGGGGTATGGTTTCCACGGGCGACCAGCAATGTTGAACACCTTTGAGACATGGACTCAATGAGGCTATTAATGACGAGTTGGGGTATTCTGCCCCACTCTTCCAGAAGAGCTCTTTCCAGTTCTTGGAGAGTTTGTGGGGGTTGTTGGCGGCCAGAAACTCGTCTTCCTAGAGCGTCCCAAACGTGCTCGATTGGATTCGTGTCTGGATAACACGCTGGCCATTCCATTCGAACGATTCCTTCCTCGAAAAGGAAATCCTCCACCAGGTTTGCACGATGTGGCCTGCAGTTATCGTCCATTAAAATGAAGTTATCTCCGATTGCTGCAGCGTAAGGGACTACAATAGGTCTGAGGATCTCATCCCTATATCGGCGACCAGTCAGAGCTCCATCTCGAATGATGTAGAGGTCAGTGCGCCCGTCAATGGAGATGCCACCATACACCAACACTCCTCCACCGCCAAATCTGACACTTTCGTGCACGAACGCAGGATTATTCCTACTGCCACGGTCCCTCCAGATGAAAATACGCCTATTATCCGGATGCACAGAAAAACGGGACTCGTCAGAAAACAGAATATTGCTCCATTCATTTCTCCTCCAGTTGACATGCTCGGTTGCCCACTCCCTGCGGTCGCGACGATACCTTGATGTTAATCTAACACATACCATCGGTCGGCAAGCATACAGACCTACAGCGTGGAGCCGGTTTCGGACAGTCTGAGTTGAAATCGTGGTGCCTGTAGCCGAGCGAAGGTGTTGTTGGAGAAGAGTAGCGTTCATGGTTCAGTGTCTCCGAGCTGTTAACGCTAAATACCGATCTTCATTGGGCGTTTTTTCCCGTCTACGACCTTGCCCTGGTCTTTGGCCTGCACATCCACTCTCCAAAAAACGGTTCCAGATCCTGGAAATGACACTTTGTGACACTCCAATGGCTTGCGCTACTTCGGCTTGAGTTTGGCCCCCTTCTAACCTACCAACAATTCTCAAAGCTTCTGAATCTGTCAAATGACTTCTCTGAGACATCGCACTCATCGATACAAAGCAATCACTGAATGACGATTGTGAAGGCGCCTACCTTCACATATTAATATTAAGACCTTTCCTCTTCCTCCCCTTTAAAATTACATTTTTTAAAATTCTTAAATTTAATTATCTGTCTGCATTCGGATTCAATCTGTTTTTAGCGCTCTTTTCCCTTCATAAATTAAGCATTCAATTCTCTGTCTCTTTAATATTTTAACCGCAGCGCACTGCAGTTAAAAGAAAAGAAATCATTTCCTTTTCTCGCCTAATAACTGGATTCTAATTTTCATCCTTCTGCCTTAGTTTGATGATATGCAGAAATTAATCAGACATATTACTTCTACATTTTTAGCCGTTGGTCCAGATGTTAGATAGATGTGTCATTTCAGTTATTAACCCTGTCTTTATTTTGTTTTTGTTTTTTTAACGTACTCTTTCGGCCGCTTCAATCCCATGAGACCTTTAGCAACCCCTATAGAATGCCTTTCGCGGTTTAAAGCTAGAATTCCTACACAGCCATTGGCGTTAAATATTTCTTATTAATCTTTTACATTCTCCATTCAATTTCAATTATTGTACTTTGACCACATGTCTTCCTCTCTTTAATCTCGCCATATAGTGTATATATTTGGCGAAATTGTGTATGTAAGCTTGCCAACACTCCAGATTTCGAAAAAGTGTATTTTGAATGAGACTACCTCCTGAACTCGCATGATGTGAATAAAAAAAGAACTGTAACTCTTCGCTCCCTTCTCCAACATTGGCCGTGTAATTCTCGGCGGTGGTGGAAACGATCCCGGTGCACAATAAAGACCTTCAGAAAATTTCTGCCTTTTATTATCTCAGCATTTCCCTGCCTTCTTCTTAAAATAATTAACAATTGATTTTTTTTACCTTAGAGTCGGTATTGAAGCTTAGCAAAATGAACCACCTGTGCAACAACAAAGAACTACTTTACAAAAACTGGACAACAACTTTACAAAAACTTGGTGCTTAAGGCCGGCATTGCCGAGGTTACATTTGGAGAAGCGGAGCACGTGATATATATATATTTCTTATTCAAAATAATTACTAATACTGGATTATTACAAAAAAACTGTTCAATTTCTTTAACAAAAAAACTGCAAAATTCATGGACTATCAATTATGCACTATGTTCATTACAGTGGCTGTTTGCACGCTTATCTAGCCTGAAATGTCCACTACCCCGGTACTGAGACGCAATAATTATGACACCTGTAGTACCCGATTAGCCAGTTTGATCTTTGAGTGTGCTATCCAAAATAGATGTCTGAAACTATTTACTGCTATTCCAGAACAGAGGTTCAGTGAATGTTGCCTGCTATAAAAAAAAGGAAAAAAAAAACTGGTTCCCGTGATCCTGAATTAAGGTGAAGATGAAAGACGCCCTCGTACAGCACTGTACCGCAGATTTCCTGGTGGTCATCGGAAAATCCATGCATCCCCTTGCCGGGGGATTCCGTCACAAAGTCCGCCAAACACCTCCTCTTTATTTCCAGCAAGAAGAGAAAGGAATAAATTATCATTCACGATGACTCAAAGTATATTTTTCTCTCGCCGCGGAAGCAAGATTTTTGTTTTCTTTTGTGTGTGTTGGATGGATGCGCCGTTTTACAAACTTTCAGTAGTCGCAGCCTTTTTAATTATTCATCGCTTCTGTGCGTTGTGTTTTGAGACATCTGCAAATGAACGTGTGAATTTAAGCAACTGATTGATTTCACAAAATTAACATGAACGTTGTTTGCTAAAGAAAAAAAAAACTTTAAATACAAGTAAAATTCACTGGGGGCGCACACAAAATAAATAATTTTCCCTTCTCTATAAAAATATAATATAAGGTGAAAACACAAGAAATTAATTACATAAAAAAAAATCATTTTTCTTGTCTTTAGTATAACAGGTAAGCTATTCTTTTTTTTCCTTTTACAGTATTCAAGTCATGTTACTCCCATAACTACATTTTATGGCTCCTATGATATAGAGGCATGCTATATTTAAGTAATTTAAAGTGGTATGAACTCTTGATAAATACATCATATAATTTTTTTTTAAAAAGGGCCAATGAAAAGAAATTTGAAATATTACTTTTGGTTCTTGTACCTGTATTTTCTTTAGTGTATAAAATTTGATAGTTAGATGGCAAGTTTTATATATATTTACAGTGTAAATTGTAAAGTATTTTTTTTTTCTTTCTTGCACTTTTAAAGGTAATGTTTGCTCTCTCCTTACCAGTTTTGTGCTTGTGCTAAAGGCAGAATTATACTTTTATGTTGATTCCTAAGTAATACAGTATAGATACTGTGTGATTAAATTTTTTTGCTACCTTTTAACAGTGGATATTGAAAATATTAAAGTATTTCAAATAATGATGTTTTAGTTACGAGGATTGATTTTGCTATATATATATTGAGATAAAAAAAATATGTAAAAAAAAAAATCCTCATGACTGGATTATATTGCTCTTTTAATATATATCTATATATATAAGTTTTGATGGCTTCTTACTAAAAATTAAGCATTTATTTTTATTAGTAACATGCTAAGATTTTGTATGTCTAGGGATGCACTTCATATCCAGTTCAGTTTCAAAGTTTTTTAATTTAGATAAAAGATTGTCCAAAAATTTTTTTCTTTCTTTTCACATTTCCGATTCTTATTTAATTCATTATATATATTTTTCGGTGTGACACAATGTTGCAATTCTGAGATGAGATGTTGTTTTTCTTATCTCTATTGGCCTAGGATTGCTGAAAATGGTTGCTCTCGCTTAATTTCTTACATCTTGGCGCTGGTCGCAATTTTTCCCTATTAGACATTATGCGTCTGCAACAAATATGTGCCACATTGCATTTTATATAAAAATGTTATCTATTATGATCACAGACAAAGTTTTTATTATTTTGGTTCGTGTACTTTTAAAACTCAGCAATCCTGTTGTAATCAGGCAGTCTTCCCAATGATGGTGAAAACCTTGTTAGATTAAAAAAAAGGGCGCATTGTGTATAAAAAAAAAGATAAATAAAATAACTTAAGGTAATTTTTTTTTCACAGAGCTTAATGTAATTTTGATACAAAAAAATGAGGTAAAAAATGAAAAGGCTTAAACTGATACTGGACTGATATTATTATTATTATTGATTTTTTTCTTACTTGTTGTGCTTAATATGTTTCTTGTTGTAGCACTTCCTACAGGTAATTTCTTTTTATATATAACATTTTATATGTTTTTTTTATGTGTATATTATACGTTTTGTCAGTCATCCATATCAATAAGATATGAAACTTTTAATACTCTAGATTACTATAAGTATACGTCTCGCAACTTTTATACTTAAGGATAAGCACTAGTGACATATAAAAGAAAAGAGAGAGGAAGGAACCAGTAATGATGTTTAAATTTGCTCATTTTCAATCCTTTCCAGTTGGTTGCTACTAATTTAAGAAAATTAGATTTGGCATCTATACAGTACACTTTTCTGTTTAGATATATCTCTCATATTCCAGTTTACACGGATTTTATACATTTTTATTCACATTTTATTAATTTATTTCTATAGCATATGTTAGGCTCCTTCGTTTTAAAATATAGCTCGAGTCATCATATCTTAAATTTTTTTTCATAAAAAAAGTCTCTTTTTCCTTTTGATTTCTATTTCTACTTTATAAAAATTTTTATAACATGAGTCGTAAACATTTTATGCATGTGTTAGATATCAGTATGCTTGTTACTGCATACACACACAATTTACACGCGCACTACATTTTACATGTGATTATATTACTTGAGGTAAATTTTTAATTATTGTTTCCTTTGTTGTGTAAGTGCTTTTTTTTCATTGCGCTATGATCCGGAAATAGCCCAATGATTAAAGGTGTATGTTTCAGTTTTGGCTAAGTGGATCGGCCGTCCACTTTCTCAAAAGTGGAATATATTACTTACATGATACAAATGTTCAATACCTCACATTAATTTACAAGGCGTTCGCGCTCTCTTTTATTTTTTTAAACGCATAATGACGTATCTCTCGTACTATTTGATACTCCGTACATGTTTTTTTTTTCTTTTTTTCTTTTTCTCACTCTAGCTTACTATGGGCAGATAGTGAAGTTAGATGTTTGTCTGCATCAATTTTTTTTTTATCTCATATACACATTTTTATGATTTCAAGTTTAACCTGGTACTACACACACACACATATTTACATTTGCATTTCATATGGTCTTGTTTTGTAATAATTTTATGACACTCACCTTGGTTAAACATGGTCATGATTCTGTGTGCTTGTACATTTTTTTTTACATACTTTCTCAACATTAGTGTACATTTTCACAAATACATAGTTTTACACTATTTTAAAGTTAGCGTATTTTTTGTTGCCTTGACATTTTTTTATTTTCGGATTGTTACTGTTTTTTTTTACATAATGTAATTCAATACAATATTTGCACATGCATCTTAAGTTTACATGCATGAGTTAATTTCTAGCTAGTATTTTTTACACATTGGTTAATTTTGTTTGTTTACGCGCGGCTGGTGACTCGTTGCTATTTTATTTATAACACAAGGTATTTTATTATAACTGACATGATATTTGATATCGTTGAAAATGCTGTTTTTATAAAATTTATTCAAATGCATAATGTGAGCTGTTATGTACACTTTATTTATTTTAAAAAAAAAAGCTATTCCCATAGAGACATTAAACTAAATCTTTGGCAATTTCTCAGAGTTAAATTTTTTTTAATTAGTGAGTTATAGTCTCACAGGTGTCTTGTGACGGATACATACACTCATAGATCATAAAGTATAACGATTGGTATTTTGCTATTCGTTTTTTTTTTCTCTTTTCCAACCCTTTACTTGGAACATGTTTGGTTTGGCATAACTGCTACAGTTTAGCGTAGAGTTATGCAATCTGTCGTGCACTCGTACATTGTATGCACGCTTCTTTTAACTTCATACAGTAATAACTCTCGCAAATACAACTTTATTTTAATTTTTAACCCTTAGTTAACCATTCATGCAACTTTTTTTTTCTTTTCACAAGTAGTTCATGTGTTGGATATTTATTTATGTTATACAAAATTTGCTCAGTTAGAATACAATTTTGTTCATTCATATACATACATTACACTAGTTCATGTGTTGATTTACATATTTTGTTCATTTGCTTTTACACATTGTACTTTGCTTACGATCTATTCGACAGTATTTCTTTTTTCTTTTTTTTTCCTCTCACAAGTAGTTCATTGAGTAAAACACATAGTTCATTGTGGCTGGTTTAGAGTATAACCAGAGTTTTCACACATTACACGGAGTTCATTGCCTTTATTAACCCTTATTCGTTACATTTTGGTGATTAACTCACTAATTATGTAATTGAATCTCACTCGTATGTTAGTGTTTTGGGTTATTACACACCTACTGTCCGTATATTTTGTTGGCAAAGTGCATAAAAATGTTAGTTCATTGAGACATTATTACAAGTAGTTCATGTGGAATTATACAATTTGTTCATGTGTTTATTTACACGTTGTGTATGCTTGCGTACACACTTATTCATATGTTTTATTTCAGGTAATTCATAAGTTTGGGGTTGCCTTTTTTCCCTCCCTGCACACATACATTTTTTTTTCAGTTACTTTTCTATCTTTTAAACTGTACATCATGTTTTAATATTAAAAATATTTCATCAGTTTTTTTTTATATATTTTTTAATTTTAACAAGGTTGTGTTTTTTTTTATGTGTTTGCATAATGTCATAACATATCAATGACACATCACTTTGTCTATGTACAAAGATTTTAATGTTACTAGGAGTTATCCGTCACATGACATATTAAATTACACACACTTTTCGAATTTGTTGCCTTTTAACATGTAACATTTTTTTTTAACACTTTCATTAGATACTTCTTACTTGAAAATGGCAGATCGAGTAAGGTATCTTGTCACACTATATTAAATCGTATGCAATTTCTTAGTAAATGTTTTTATTATTTTTACCAGGTGTTAAATTTCAATAAATACACACACATGAAAATTCTATACATAGTCTATACATGACAATTCTATACATGAAATACATCAGTCTATACATGAAAATTCAGCCAAACCAAAACCTTCGCATTATTCTCATTTTTCTTCTCCTCGTAAATTTATTTACTGAATTTGAGTCTCATTGGGTATCGGGTGAGAATTTTTTTTCACACGCATGTGTCATGATTCTAAGGAAGTTTTTTTTTTTTTTTGGTGAACAACACTTCTTTTTCTATATTTTGCAAGAGACAGTTTATCTTTTGCGGTAACACTCCTTTTTCTTTTTTTTTTGTTTATTTAACTTAAAGGTATGGATCCTGTCAATTTTACACTGATGCATTTTAAGTAGATATATATATATATATATATTTTCAACGAATGCAGCAATATCTTACGAAATTTACAGTAAAAAAAAAAATTAAATTTAACCCTTTGGTAACGATTTTTTTTTAAATACGGTACACCTTTTTCTCTTCAGTTACATTTTGCTGTTTGGTGCTTGGTGCATGTAGAGAATTTTTGTTCATAGTTAACACACACAGTAGTTCATAGTTTATGTTATAGTTCATAGAAAAAACCCTTACACGAGTTCATAGCTTTGTCAATTCTTTGCGTGCATCAGGGACTAATTGTCACTGTTTTTACAACTGATTTTCAAAACACTTAGGCATTTTACTTCATTGATACATTTCTTTGGTTCAGTGTTATATTTTTTTCACTTGAGGTCACTGTGATACACTTCTAGTATTCATTTGTATACTAGCACACGTTTGTTATTTTTTTATGCTAGATATTTAAAAAAAAGGGTTTCCTTTTTTGGTAACTTTACAGGATTACACTGTACTTTTTATTTTTTTCATTCGGTACCTTTCTTGGCTATTCAAGGTATTTCACGTGATAAGGTAGTTTTCTTATGCACGATTTTCCAATCACTCAGTACACAGGTGTGCATTATTTTTCTTTTTTGGTTTTTGTTATGCTCATTGACACATGTGGTTTATTACTGGTATATACCAGTCGTAACACCTAACGGTGTTATTTATGACTACATTCACACACACACACATACTTTTGTGTCACCTGTTGTATAATGCTTATTAAATTTCATTAAATTTAATGTAAATCTTTTGACCATTTTTTTTTCAAGGGGTACTTTCTCTGGAAAGTTATTACTACCTCTTGTTTATACCTTATAGGAGTGCAATGTGTTTTAAAATTCACCTTACTTAAATTAGGTTCTCAGTAAAACACATTCAGTCCTTGTTTACTAGATAACATAATGGCAACTTTCAATTTACAACAAATAATTTAACCCCATCTTCCTCTCCTTTTACTAGTTACATTACTTTTAAAAACTAGAGATGTCACAACTAGTGCTGAAAAGGTTACAATTTTATATTTACTATATTATGTAATGTTTTGTATTTATATACAGTTCATGTCTCAAAATATTTTTATAAGTTGGAGTATGACCAACATTTGTAGCAATTGTGGAAATTGCTCTTGCTTGCAGTGAAAGTTCAAGCAATTTATATATTAAAATCTTCTGGAACTTTATAAAAAAAATAATGGTGTGCACACGTTAAAAAAAATATTAAGAAAACAGCTATCCAGAAGTAGTAAACTGCAGTTCATAAAGATAATTTCTAGATATTTTTATTTTTGGCAAGTCTTTGGTACCAACTTGCTTTGTCATGCTTATAGGCATGCTTTTTATATGAGACATGATTTATTTGTTCCTTACATATTTAGTATTTCTGTATATGTTTATAAACTGTTGGTCACCGGGTTCCCTCTACAAAATATTACATTTTTACATATTTTCTTTATGTGTAATGTATTTGAGGGAAGACATGGGGTAACTTTTTTTTTCTCTCGCGGTTCACTTCGTTCTTTTTCGGCTGTTGGGGAGATATATGTGAAGGCGCCTACCTTCACATATTAATATTAAGACCTTTCCTCTTCCTCCCCTTTAAAATTACATTTTTTAAAATTCTTAAATTTAATTATCTGTCTGCATTCGGATTCAATCTGTTTTTAGCGCTCTTTTCCCTTCATAAATTAAGCATTCAATTCTCTGTCTCTTTAATATTTTAACCGCAGCGCACTGCAGTTAAAAGAAAAGAAATCATTTCCTTTTCTCGCCTAATAACTGGATTCTAATTTTCATCCTTCTGCCTTAGTTTGATGATATGCAGAAATTAATCAGGCATATTACGTCTACATTTTTAGCCGTTGGTCCAGATGTTAGATAGATGTGTCATTTCAGTTATTAACCCTGTCTTTATTTTGTTTTTGTTTTTTTAACGTACTCTTTCGGCCGCTGCAATCCCATGAGAACTTTAGCAACCCCTATAGAATGCCTTTCGCGGTTTAAAGCTAGAATTCCTACACAGCCATTGGCGTTAAATATTTCTTATTAATCTTTTACATTCTCCATTCAATTTCAATTATTGTACTTTGACCACATGTCTTCCTCTCTTTAATCTCGCCATATAGTGTATATATTTGGCGAAATTGTGTATGTAAGCTTGCCAACACTCCAGATTTCGAAAAAGTGTATTTTGAATGAGACTACCTCCTGAACTCGCATGATGTGAATAAAAAAAGAACTGTAACTCTTCGCTCCCTTCTCCAACATTGGCCGTGTAATTCTCGGCGGTGGTGGAAACGATCCCGGTGCACAATAAAGACCTTCAGAAAATTTCTGCCTTTTATTATCTCAGCATTTCCCTGCCTTCTTCTTAAAATAATTAACAATTGATTTTTTTTTTACCTTAGAGTCGGTATTGAAGCTTAGAAAAATGAACCACCTGTGCAACAACAAAGAACTACTTTACAAAAACTGGACAACAACTTTACAACGATCATCCTTTTCTTCATTCTCTTTTATCCAGTTGAAAGTGAAATTTCATTCGCTGCCGCTGAAGCGACGTTTTTGACGTCGAACTCAAAATTTGCATACTCCACAGTTTGAAAACCAGAAAAATTTTCATTTGTGATTCTCTTCTTCTATTTTCGGCAAAAAAATTCGTTTATATCTTTATTTTATATAAAACTTCAAATATCCTTTAATTGTTTTGAGCAGTGTAGTTCAGGCATTGTATTTTCTTTGATTAGGTAATTTAAAATTTTTGACGTGTAAATAGGGTTAATTCAGTAATTTTGGTTGAAGACAATGGAAGTTAATTTTTATTAGATTTATAGTATTTCTAAATCGTAATTTACTTAATGTTTTACATGTGTACAAATTTCTGTTGCTAGTTGGTTTATTTGTTGCGGGGCATGAATTAATCGTTTGCACACAAGGGTTAAACAGAGTGACAATCTACGTTTAAAGTAGAATCCGATGTACTGCCATGTCTGCCTAAAATGGGATTGGATTCCCTGCATCTCTTTCCTACCGACGCTCTAGTCGGTAGTCCGGCAAGTGGGCTACGAGCATGGGAGACTGGGGAGGGTAGATCCAATTTTTACAAAATGTTTTCTTTAATATTTAACTATTGAACATAGACTAAAGCTTCGTATATCATTTTACTCGTTATACAATCAGTTTTCAAAACAAAACTGCGACATAAGTGTATAATATATAAGAAACTTAAAAAATGATTGATAATGAGAAAATAATGGGTCAAGACTCCCTACGTATGGTAGGCTTTTTTTTATATTGAAATATTTGAAAAAGGAATAACGTTTTCGACAACCTTTAACCCACTTAGAAGGGGATTTTCAAAAGTCGCTGAGATAAATGTTTCTCTATTTTTTAGTAGATTTACTTTCTGGAATTTCACGCTCCTCCCTAAAACAGCTGCTGAGATATGGCTAAAAGTTTTATATTTTTCGATCCTCTCTCCCTTTAACCGCCTTGAGTGGCGAATTTTAAAATCGCTGAAATACATGTTTCATTTTTTCGTTAGTAGATTTATACTCTGGAATTTCACACGCCTACCTAAAACGGCAGCTGATAATAGGGCAGATGTTCTAAAATTTTCGACCCCATTTAACCCGCTTAGGGGGACGGGAGATTTTCAAAAATCCTTTCCCAATAGTCGTTTATGTCATGGGTGGTTTTCTCTCCAATTTTCATACTTCTAGGTTCATTAGTTTGGACTCCCTGTTGATTATGAGTCAGTCAGGACAAACTTAAATGCCTAGAATGGACTTTTTCTTTAATTCACAGTCTGCCTTTTATATATATATAGTGGCAGATTAACTATATATATATCACTTATTATATTTTATTTCATTTCTGCTTAAAAGTTTTATTTATATATTTATTTATGCATTTGGTGATTAGTGGAGAACGTGCATGTTCCCATAATCTGCAATAAAAGGAGGCATCACAAGCAAAAGGAAACATTTAAAATAGTACTTACGAATTCTACACGAAAATGTACATAGCGGTCTGTCGTATACTTTGAAGATCTGAAATTTAAATTTAAAAAAAAATAAGAATGCAAAATGTTAAATCAATTATGTATCTATAATAATAAGGAAAGAAATTTGTGTGTGAGTGCGTGTGTGTGTGAATGTGTGTGTTTGAGTGTCGACGGTGTTCTGAAGAGAACGCTGCACGTATAGCTACAAAATGTTTGAGGAAGGTACCTCTATATATGAAGTTTTGAAACTCGAAGCCAGATTTTCGATTTTTTTATTAGATTTTTTAAATCAAATTTTTTATGCGATATTTAGCTTTATTTACAGGGACATACAAAAGAAATCGGTTACTCTACTCTCTTTGAGTAATAATATCTGGAAGTGCGTTTGAAAATTCGGTATGACATTTAAAATTTAAATAATTTTTTGCATGTTTCGCGTTGTACTTATATAAATTCTATACCTCATGTACATGGCTGCCCAAAAGAATTCACATACCATTTTCCTTATTAGCGTAAATGGCTGAAGAGGAATTTTAAACTGAGGTATATATATATTTCAACAGAACTAAATTTTGGCATGCATGTCGTTAACAGATACAAATCTATACATCGTTTACAGGGCTGCTCAAAGAATTCGGATAATTTTTCGATTGTGGATGGGGACAGCTGAAATTGGGTATTCAAATGAGATATGCGTTTCCATAGGGTTGAATTAGACATAATATTTTAACTTATTAAACCGTGCAGTTTTGTTACATTATTCTGAATGTGTTGGAAAGTGTTTCATAATGTATGTTTGACGCATGATTTTTCTTTCTTGTTTTAAGCTTCGGGGCGATTTTTCCACATTAGTGAAAATAATACAGTTTCATTCTTTAAACGCAATATAGTAAATTTTGCTGTCTTTGTAATAAAGTTTATTCGGAATTTGTAGAGCAATTGAATTTTTAGTGAATTTTTTAATGCGATTTTTAGTCTTTTATCGCATTTTTTGGCTATTTTTAGCACTTTCCAACAAAGTTGAAAAGTGTTTATGGATTCGGTATGTCTGTCCGACTGTCGACGCTCTAACTCACGTAAGTATACTCGGATTTTTATGAATTTATAAACGTTATTTAGGGTCCCCAAGGCATGTTTCGTATTGTATATGAAGTATGGGAGATTAGTAGTTCATTTACAGGGGCACTCAAAAGTATTCCATTCCATTATGGTATATAGAGAAAAATCGTTTGCAGAGTATTTTAATGACATTGCACTATTTCAAATGTATTGCAACTGATATAAATCACTGAATTCCACTACAATTTCGATAAAATAAGGCATTCCTAGCATTTATCATTCATTTACAGCGAAACGGAAATGTAATCGGCTACAGTACTGTCTTTGAGTAATCACTGCTAGAAGTGCGTTTTAAAATTCGGCATTCACATTTAAATTAAAATAATTTTTTGCGTGCTAGTCGTTGTATATAAATTCTATACCTCATACACAGGGCTTCATAAAAGAATTCACGTACCAATGTCATTATTGGCGGAAATTGCTAAAGGGGAATTTCCAACTAAGGTATATGTATTTTTTAACTGAACTAAATTTTGACATGCATTTAGTTAATAGATACAAATCTATATATCTTTTACAGGGCTGCTCAAAGAATTCGTATAATTTTCCGATTGTAGATAGGAACAGGTGAAATTGAGTTTTTAAATTTGTCATGCGTTTCCAAAGGGTTGAATTAGACATAATGTTTTAACTTATTAAACGGTGAGACTTTGTAACATTAATCTGAATGTGTTGGAAAGTGTTTCATAATCTATGCCTGACGCATATTTTTTTCTTTTTTGTTTGATATTTGTAAAAGGAATTTTGTTTCAAACTTTTAGCCTAATGTACTGAATTTTGCCTGCTACGATTTTTTAATTTCAGCGAATTGTAATGCGATTTTCGATGCGATATTTAGCGAATTTTCGAGATTTATTTGCGTTCAGCGTCGATTTTTTGTTATTCATGAAATATTTCTGATTGCAATGTCCCCATTAGAGTAAATGTTGACTCCTGCGATTTTTTAATATTTAGCGATTTTTAATGCATTTTTCAATGAGAGTTTTAGTGGTTTTTCGAAGTCTAAGGCAATTTTTTGACATTCGGAAAAAAAATTTTGGTTTCAAACTTTTAGCCTAATATAGTGAATTTGGCCATTTACGATTTTCAATTTTAGCGTTATTTAATGCGATTTTTAATGGTATTTTTAGCGATCTTTCAAGATTTTTTTACGTGCTGCGCCGATCTTTTATCATTCTCGAAAGATTTCCGATTACAATATTTTGCCCATTAGAGTAAATTTTGACTTCTGCAATTTTGTAATATTTAGCGATTTTTAATAAATTTTTCAATGCGATTTTGAATGTGTTTTACAATGCGATTTTTAGCATTTTTTTTTTCTAATTTGAATTTTAGCGATTTTAATGCGATGTTTAGCGATTTTTCGAGATTTTTTATTTTTCGCGTCAATTTTTTTATAATTCCTGACAAAGTTTACGATTGCTATGTTTTAACTGTTTAGAGTATATTTTTACTCCGGGGATACATTTATATGATATTTAGTGAATTTTAATGCATTTTTCAATGCGGTTTTTAGAGGTTTTTCGAGACCCACGGCGATTATATGACATGCGGAAGAGGAATTTGGTTTCAAACTTTTAATCTAATAGAGTAAATTTTATCATTTACGATTTCGAATTTTATCTATTTTTAATGCAATTTTCGTTGCGATTTTTAGCAATTTTTCAAGATTTTTCACATGCCGCGTCGATTTTTCATCATTCACGAAACCTTTCCGATTACAATGTTTTACCCATTAGAGTAAATTTTCAATTTGCGATTTTGTAATATTTAGCGTTTTTCAATGCGGTTTTTAATGCAATTTTTAGCATTTTTTCGATTTCCATTTTTCACTTTAAAAAACGAATTTGGTTTCAAACTTTTAGCCTAATATAGTAAATTTCACCATCTTCGATTTTTGAATTTTAGCGATTTTTAATGCGATTTTTCGAGATTTTTTATATTCCGCATCATTTTTTTTTGTAATTCATGAAAATTTTACTATTGCAATGTTTTACCCGGTTAGAGTAGTGGCTGTCCCTCCGGGTGGTCTGGAACCGAAGACCCCTTGAGTCGGGGAGGAGACTTGGAGCCCGGCTGAGTGCGTAGTACACGAATGCGAGAGGGCCGGATGAGGACGAACCACAGCCTCAACGAGTGACTCGTATGAGTCCGGAAGCCACGGGTAACGCACGGGCATGTGTATCGTAGCACACTTCGGTTTGTACCAGAGGTGCGATTCTCCCAGTACCTCGATTTCGGGGCAAGTGTGGGTAGTGACGTCCATAGGTCAATCCCAGTGCCGGTCACGATCGGATGGTGACCCTGGATCAACGACTAGCAAATGTGGTAGAACCGCATCCTACTTTTGACCGAGTCGGATTCAGGGAAGAGAACGGGCATTGTAGACTCCCTAGTGTCGACGGGATCCGCGGGAGAGGCATGCAGAAACTCCTGGGACTACAGTTGGGAGAGGTTTTGAACAGCATCTGGCGTGCTCCCTTCGTCAGGTGGCTCATCCCTCACGAGTCCTCTGTAGCTGGGGCAGTTGGGAAAAGCAATTTGTTTTCAAACTTTTAACCTAATATTGTAAATTTTCTCATCTAGCTATTTTTAACCCCTTAACGCTCGAATTAAATTACGGTTGAAAAATTCAAATTGCTTATTGGCACCACTTTTATGAAAAAGAAATATTCACCTTATTTAATGACCGGAAAAACTATACTAAAATATAGCCAATTTCTCTATTTTATAAAACTGGTGGGAATCAAACAATTTGCGTAAAACACACAGCCCGAGAATATGACGGGAGCGAGAAGTAAGGGGTTAATGCAATTTTCAATGCGATTTTTTGCGAATTTTCGAGAATTTTTACGTTTTACGTTGATTTTTTGTCATTCATAAAACATTTTCGATTACAGTGCTTTGCCCCATGAAAGTAAATTTTGACCTCTGCTATTTTTGAATATCTAGTAATTTTTAATGCGATTTTTAGCTATTGTACGAATACCTCGCGAATTTATTTACATTGGTAAAAGGAATTCGGTTTCAATATTTTAGCTTATTGCAGTAGATTTTGTCTCTACGAATTTTTAATTTTCGTGATTTTTAATACAATATTTAGCGATTTTTAGTATTTTTTGCGCTTTGCGTAGATTATTTTTATATATGAAAGAGTACAGGTTACACTATTTTACTCCATTAAAGTAAATTTTGGCCTTTTGCTGTTTTTAATCTTTAACTCCTTCCGTACCAGCTATGTATATGGAGATTACATGTAAAGCCAGTTTTTGGGGCATTTAGATTTAAGTTATCAAATACTAGTTTTAAGGAAAATGAGATGCTTTTATTTATATTAATAAGGAGAGATATAGGTATCGATATTTAAACCTATATATATATATCGATATCTAACTCGATACACATCGAAATACAGCGATAGTGTCATCCGAAACAATATCGAGTCAATCGATTCATTCAAATCACTGACCGAATTCCTTTTGACGAGTCAAACTAAAAAAAGAGAGGAAAGAAATGAAACAAATAAGAACTAAAATAAGAGAGAAATGCGAGAGAAAGAATGACAGAAAAGGTGTTATTTGAGAACGATGAGAAATTCGAGAAAAGCGCATTCTTATCTGCATGTTGGCGCTATCTCAGATGCGGAGGGAAAATTAAACACATTCCACCATTTTTTATAATGCCAGCTGTACACAAACATATATTCCTGCAATACAGTCTTTAGCAGCAACGATAGAATAATGAATGAAAATGGATTCATACGTGCATCCACTGTTGTTTGTAGAGAATCAGGGCATCGATCCATACGTGGATCCACTGGTACGGGAGAGGTTAAGGGTATTTTAATACATTTGTCAATGCAAGTTTTTTCGATTTTTCGATTTCGACGGTTTTTTTCACATTCGAAAAAGAAATTCAGTTTCAAACTTTAGAAGAGCAAGATATCCCCACCAATAATAAAACATTAGTTTTAAATTACAACTTAACTTTTTACTCATATAAATGAAAGCTACAGTTGTTACATAAAATTGTGTTCTCATTAACCAAACGGCAGGCATGAAAATTTGTTAAAAATAACTGAGACATAAATCTTAGGAAATATTGCCAGTCAATTTAAATCAGCAAAACACTTATTTGTAACGTTCTGTTATAAGACATGGCATTTGTACACAAACAAAATCGGAAATGAAGCAAAGTTTCTGTTTAATTATAGTGAGTTTGACGACACATTGAAGGAATTTAATATAAATTGACGTCGTATGTTGCAGATTATTTTTTCGTTATAATCTTTTCCTTACATTGTTTTCTTGAAATGGAAACGTGTGAATTACAGTACATGTTTTTGTGAGATATTGAGTAGACGTTATTGAAACTTTATCATACTAAATAATTACTACAACATATCTCCTTAAATGTTGTCTGAGCATTTTTTGTCTACGTAACTATTTATACACTAATATACAGTTGTATATAGTTATTTTCAGTTGTACAAGAATAAGGCAAGTGTATCTTACCTTCTCTCTTGTTTGTAGGACAATAGCATGAAATAAACAAACCTGTCGCTTCATTTTTCAAAGCCGATTCCGCCGTATGTTGTTCTGCTTTCTGCTACTATGTAGAAAAAATAAAGGTTATAAGTTGAGTAATTATATGAGACTTGGATCAGAAAAGGCACGTTTATCCGAGTTGAATCTTGTTTAATTCGTGGCACATAATTAGATTCACATGTTCACAGAGAAAAATGGTCGCTTTAGGAGCGAGCAAAACAAGTTACATATACATTTAAGTTTAGGAGATGATCTGACAAGAGGAAACGTTTATTGCGCAGTCCTTTTTTCTTTTCTCTCGGAGTCTCCAAATATCTGGGCTTAGGTCAATGAACTTGCGATGTCATCATAGGGCCATGTGCTGTTTTCTTCACTTACATGTGCGTGATAGAGTTTCTTTCTTTGCCCCTCTCCGAGACTCTGGGAATATAAATTGGAGAAAATATATTTCAAAATATACCCCCTTAATACGTGAGTTGAGGAAAGTCTAATAGTCTGAGTCTTTCGCGGTTTTTCAGGAATTCAGGTTTGGGTACGGGCTTACTTACCACGCCCGCAACCATCTTTTTTTTAGCACAGTATTGAAGTTCCATGATACCGGTTTCAACTAAGTTCTTTATGATGTGGAATTTCACATCAATATGCTTAGTCCGGTTAGGATGCTGTTTGGACTCTGTCATTTTTATTGTTGAAAGATTGTCCTTGAAGAGTGTTATTAGATTTTTTGTGGTACATCCAGATTTTCTAGAAGTCTTGTTAGCTAGACGATTTCATTTGCAGCAGTTGCGGCTGTAACATATTCCGCCTCAGAGGACGATTGAGCAATGCATGATTGACGTTTGGATAGCCAGTAAATAGGATTCTTTCCTATTAAAAATACGTTTCCTGATGTTGACTTCCTTGTACCAGAATCTTGTGCCCAGATAGCAACCGAATATGCTTCAAGAATTGGGGAAAATTCTGTTTAATTATCAAGTGTAGATTTTTTGTTGTGTTCAAATATCGTATCGCGCGTTTCAGTGCTTTCCAATCTGTCTCTGCCGGTTTTTCGTTCTTCCGACTGAGTATTTTGACAGCGGTCAGGATGTCAGGTCTTGTTACGGTCGCTATGAATAATAGTGCTCCGATGCCTTGCCTGTACTTATGGTTATTTGGAAGTAAGTTGTCATTGTTATTTTTTCGGAGATATCCTGCATCCATAGAAGTACTATAGGGATTGCTTTCGGTTAAGTTAAATTTGTTTGTAATTTCATTAATTTTTGTCGTCTGATTTAGAGCATATCCATTATTTAACTTCTTCATGTCTATTCCTAGATAGTTACTAACTTCACCTAAGTCGCTTGGTTTGAATTGACTTTTCAATTTTTCTACAAATTTCTCGATATTTTCTGTGTTTCCTGCTATCAAAAGGTCGTCAACATAAACTATTATACAAACAGTGTCTTCCTTATTTTTATCTTTACGTGTAAACAAACACGTGTATAAGGTGCTTTATATAAAATTCATTTGTTTTAGAATTTCACTAATTTTAATGTTCCAGGCACTTGCTGCCTATTTTAGGCCATATATAGCCTTTGATAACTTACATACTTTATAGTTTTGATTTGATATTTCATGACCTTTGGGTTGTGTCATGTAGATATCTTCGTCAAGTTCGTCGTGTAGAAAGGCAGCTTTAGTGTCAAGGTGGTGTACGTCAAATCCGTGGTACGTGGCTGCAGCTAGAAAGGTTCGGATTGTCGTGTGAGACACAACTTGGGCAAATGTCTCATCATAATTCTCACCATATTTTTGCAGAAAGCCTTTTGAGACGAGGCGAGCTTTATATCTTTTTACATTTCCCTGATCATTCTATTTGACTTTGAAAGTCCTTTTACTGCCGATGACTTTCTTTCCTTGTGGGTGTTCCACTAGATTCACCGTATTGTTTTCCTTAAGCGAATTTATTTCTTCTTCTCCTGCTTTTAGCAAATTCTACCTTTCAATTAGATTTTGAATGTTCATTATGCCATCCCAATCTTTGGGTTTGTAAATTGTGTTTGTTTTAACGGTGTACGCAAAGCGATAGGACGGTACTCCCCTATTGGATCGTTCCGATCTTCGCATTTCATTAGTTGATTTTTTGGGCACTGACGGTTCGCATTCTGCAGGTGTGATGTTTAGTAATATTTCGTGCGAGTTTTCTTCTACTAGTTGTTCATTTTAGGAATTTTTTGGTTTGGTTACTTCTAGATTATTATCGTTTTGAATGTATGGAAGTTTGTTTTCAAGAAATGTTATTCATCTAGTTAGTATTATTTTACCATCTTTATTGTCGTATCGACAAATACAATTGTATATAGTTGCAATTGAATATAGTTATTTTCAGTTGTACAAAAATAAGGCAAATGTATCTTAACCCATTAACCGCCAAAACTATAAGGGGTTAAAATTTTTTTATACAAATGACATTGGTTATTCATTTGAACATATATAACATTAATTTATAGTGGAAATAACAAAATTTGTGTTAGCTTACGAAAAATGGAGTGTTGCGTTCACGCAACGTCAGCGGAATAAGAGTACTGATGTTTATTGAGCTCAATTGAGCATCAGCAGGATTTCCTTGCATATACGGACACTGTAAGATTTTTTTTTTACCTTTGTTACAATTTAGACAGCAAGCAATCACTTTAATTAATTAATTTATTATTAAAATTAATTTTTTTTTATTTTTTTAAATTACTGATCATATCCAGAAAACAGTTTCAAGTATCAAAATATTCACTACACTTATGATGTAAATCAACATCACAAATGTACTGAAGCGATAGATATTCTGGCTATGGCATTGTTTACAATGCAGTCTTCTGCTGTCATCGGACTTGACAATTAACCCTTTCAGAGGCAGTAGTATGTTTATGAAGCCAATTAATTTTATTTCCCAAATGCCACAATGGCACCAGAATTGTGGTAAAGTAATTGTCCTTTATTATGTAATTGTTCGCAAATACCGGTGTCATTCATTCATTTCAACATTTTAGAAATTTAATTGCATTGCCCCGGAAAGTGTTAAATTTCCGCGTTCTGTCTGTAATGGCTTTTGCATGGAGAACTTACTATGCCTTCTTTTGGCTGATTTGTTTATGGCTAACTCTTTACTTTCAAAGGTTGTTTGCAAAAGGTACAATGCAACTTCATGTCTGAAATCTAAGTGACAGTATTTATTTTCGAACATAATCTTTATACCTTCTCGCATTGGTCAAGGTTTTATTTTTTTTTTCATATTTTGGCTGAGTCATAATCAATTTTTCTACCTTTATCCTCTCCAAATCTCCAGTTTTTTTTTTATTTGTATGTGTGATTTGCACTACTTTTAGAGGGTACAAACTTCTTTTTCACGCACATTTCAATTTCGCCAGCAGTATCGAAAGATAAAATATCATTATCACATTTTGATATAATATTATTTCCTTCTTCATCAATAATTTCTGCTATTTCTGATGAAATAACGATAATATTTGTTTCGTTCCCGTCATAATTATATGAATCTTTATTAAAAATTCTTTGAAGACCTTCGAAGAACGTAAGATATGTATTTGAAGCATTTCTGTGGGCACAGAATAAGAAAAAAATCCACAGAGTCGAACGATACGAGTGAGTACTGGAACTACCTCTTTTCCGCTGACGTTGCGTAAACGCAACACCTATTGTCTCTTCCTCCCCAATTAAAACGAAAGCAACTGATTCGTTGAATGTTCTGATGTACTTTGACCTTGTCTAAAAATAGATTTACTCTAAAGCTTACGTTCGTCTAACTATATTTCTTCTGCGAAAAAGACAACGTGAAAGTTTTCGTTTAAAAATGCTTTAAGTTTCGAACTTGCTATTAAATAGAAAACAAAATGTTGAAAGAAAATATTTTTCTATTGAATTAGTAACCGTAATATACCCTACTCAAAAATTACTATTAATATAAAATTCATTTGATAGCTAATTTTTTATACGCATTTATTTTGACTGTTGCGTGAAAGCAACACCAGCTGTTAATGGGTTAATTTCTCTCTTATTTGTATGACAATAGCATGAAATCAACAGACCTGTCGCTTAATTTTTCAAAGCCGATTCCGCCGTGTGTTGTTCTGCTTTCTGCTACTATGTAGAAAAAATAAAGATTATAAGTTGAGTAATTATATGAGGCTTGGATCAGAAAAGGCACGTTTATCCGAGTTGAATCTTGTTTAATTCGTGGCACATAATTAGATTCACATGTTCGCATAGAAAAATGGTCGCTTTTGGAGCGAGCAAAACAAGTTACATATACATTTAAGTTTAGTAGATGATCTTACAAGACAAAAAGTTTATTGTGCAGTCTTTTCTTTTCCCTCCGAATCCCCAGATATTTGGGATTAGGTCAATGATCTTGCGCCGTCATCATAGGGTCATGTGCTGTTTTCTTTACTTACATTTTACGTGATAGAGTTTCTTTCTTTTCCCCTCTCTGAGACTCTGGGATTATAAATTGGAGAAAACATATTTCACAATAGTTTTAGCTTCAAATATATTTAAATGTAGGTACTACGACACATTTTAATTCATTTACAGCAAAACTTTTAAATTTTTATGTGTGAAAAATTCGCATTTTCTCGACGTTTTCGGTTGCTAAAATAAAGCGAGTGGTTATAAATTTTTATTTGTTAGAAAAAGAAAGTACACATGTTATCATTTTATTTTTAATTAGAGTTTTGCTTTTTTGGGGATAACAACATGAAAGCATAATTGCATTCTAAAATGAAAAGGGAATATATTGCTAAAGAAAGCCGTCAAAGGTCCCCTGCACCCTTGTAACGCTGATCCGGAACGGTAGCCGACAGACCCGATCGCGGAAGATGTAACCGAAAAATTGAAATTAAAATTAATAAATTTTAATTCTAAGTTCAATAACGGGTAAATTTAAAAGCTAAATACATTATATCACAGGCATCGAAAAGCGGTAAGTGTAGGAATAATAATACATTAATTTATTTATTTGCATTGCAGCGTTGGTGGTTCTTCTATTCCATACATATGTTTTACTATTTAAGCATTTAATACGGCCTACATTTTCGACTAGCAAGTTTGTTATTAAACATAAAATGTAGTAGAAAGGTGTTATGTTATTATTTCAAATTTTAATTGCTTAAAAGGCGGACAGCCAAAAGAGTGAAACAATTTCCAATCCGGTACTCGAACCCAGGTCATCGTTATAGCTCAGCGACATTCTACCAACTGAACTACTTGGAATGATATCCAGCACGGCATTTCTCACTACCATATGTTGGCAAGGCTACAACCGCAGCACAAGATGGATTATTTTTCCGTGAGCCACCAACTCTTCGGGAAACAACCCATATATGTTTTATGTTATTACAATAACAATACTTTATATTTTAATACGATATTTCTAATATTCTTTATTAGCATGCTATCATCAGAACAATCTGAACAAAAACTACATTTACTAGTTAATCTGCAGATCAAGAGCCTCAACGTCAGGTCTGCAAGTCATTTTTTTATTCCATTTTACATAATATTCAACACCCTATAATCCGCATTTTTATTATTTATTAAATAAATATTTATATTTAAAATTCTTAGAAGGTTGCAATAGAAATAAATAAAAGAAGGAAATATCCAAATAGCAATATTTACTTAAACTGAATCTCTTTTATTTAAATTATATCTAATTTAGAAATCTAGCGTTTTCACAATTTTTGTTTCCGAAAAACTGTTTTAACGGTCATAGATGTAAGATATTATCTAAATAGATCCTATAAAATTACTTAAAAAAATCACTTATTATCATTAAACTAAAATGATAACAAGCTAAATGTGAAAAAAAAAAAAAATTCTGAAAAAATTAAACAAATGAACATGATAAAATAAAAAATCCCTGCCGGCCCGGCCGACAGGCGGAGGTAGATTTCGAAGTTAAGTATACTAATTTCACCTACAACAACTAAATCATGATTAGAGATAAACTCACTTTAACAATTTTATCTCTCCGCTTTTGTCAAGTTTTTATTTCATTTTTATATAAGAGCTGGTTCTATCAGAGTCATGTTACGGTGGTATTTAAAAAAATAATTTTCCATGCTCAACAGCTCAAAATTTTAAGGCACATTATCAGATTATTTTTTAATAGAAAAATATGAAACTTACTGATGTGATTTTTGAAGACGTGATAAGAGACCTGCGTTTTTATTTTTCGTTCAATTAATTAAAACTTTATTTATAAACCATTATTTTCTCAGTAGGACAATATTTTTCGTTTCTAACACAATCGCTTCGGGAAATTCGGTTCAAAATGCCCACTTTGACATCATTTTTTGAAATATATTCGGCATCTATAAAAAAATAGATCATTACTGTACATTATACAGTTCTTGAATAAGGGAATCTACCAACTGGATGCGTTTAATTGCAAAAATGTATTTAGAAATGAGTCAGAAAATAAGCAGATTGGATTTGAATACACCCTGAGTACGATGACTTTTTTCTTCAACCGCTAAGCCTTTTTTATTAGTTTTTTGCTGTAAGAATTGGTCCTATCAAAAACTTGTCAATATAAATATTGTAGACTAGCAATACCCGCGGTTTGCTCGCGTAATATTTGAAATATGCCAAGTGATATTTATATGTCTATTTTTTATTAAAAGGTACTAACTAAATTTTTATTTTATTAAAAAGTAATATTTTATTTTATTAAAAGGTACTTATTACTTTTAGAAATAATTTAAAAATTACTATTTAAAACTCAGTTTGATTAAATATCATTATTACACTGCATTAGGCAGAAATGAGACTTAAATTAATAAAGCGAAATAAAGTTAAATAAATGATAATTTAAAAAATATTTTGAAACTTTTATGCTCAATTAATATGCTCATTTCAGTATTCATTTGAAATTTTGAATTTTTTAGAAACCATCTTCTTACATCTTAAAATTAACCATTATGTCAAATCCCAAGTCCTACCACATCTCACAACATATGGCTATGTTGAAATAGGAAATGTCACCATTAATTTGTCAACATTAATTTTAAAATCGGTTTGTTATTTCATAATATTCCAAAGAAACGTATTTTAGAGGCTTTTTTTAGAACGTTTGTTGTTCCTGTGAACACCAGGTGGTAGAATCATCGGCATAAAATATAGCCTGTGTAGGATCAGAGACACTTACCATTGATTCGCAACTATTACTTTTATAATCGGTTTATATTCCCTTAAATTGCATAGAAATCGTAATATAGGACCTTTTTAGAATGCTTTTCGCACCTCCCCTTCACTTCACCCCTTTTTAATTCGAATTTATTTTCGACAGACCTCGAGGGCATTTATATTTTATAAATAACTACCATGCCATATTTAAAGTTTCTAGACTTTTCAGTATCACAGAAATCGCAATTTAGAAAGTGTTTAGCTCCTGCAACCCTCTGATGGTAGTGGCACAGACAAATATAGCTTACGTTTGAGCATGTAAAGCATATTATGTTTGAGCATATAAAGCATATTATGTTAGAGCATAATGTATAGCTTATGTTTGAGCAGGTTCTATCACCAACAATTTGTCATCATTATTTTTTAATCGGTTTGGTATTTTATAAGTTTGCTTAAAAATTGTAATTTATAACGCTTTACGCTCACTTCATGTTTTTAAATTTGGAATTTTCTTTCGAATGTTCTTAGAAAGAAGTTGCATCTTGTAAGTAAATACCATGCCACACTTCAAAGTTTTAGACCCCTCAGTTCTGCAAAAAACGCAAATTAGAACATGTTTTGCTTTTGCAACCCTCAGATGGTAGTGACAGCAACATAAAATATAACCTATGTTATAGCAGGGTCTGTCATCATTGATTTGCAACCATTACTTTTGAAATAGATACCGACATAAAATAGTGCCTATGTTAGAGCAGAGGCTGTAAGCATGAATTTCCTACCATTACGTTTGAAATCAGTTTGATTCTTCCTGAGATATTGCTGATAACTCGGCATTTAGAACATTTTTAGAACGCTTTTCGCGTATTTTGCTCCTGCATCTCCTCTGGGGTCGTGGAAACAGATATAAAATATAGCCTATATTGGAGCAAGATCTGTCACCATCATTTTTACACCATTATGTTTTAAACCGGTTCAGTACTTCCTGAGATTGCATAGAAATCGCAATTTAGAACGTTTTTTACAATGATTTTTGCGCATTTTGACCTCCTTTTAAATTTCGATTTCTTTAGGGAAAGTCCTTAGAGATCATTGATATCTTATAACTAACTACCATTCCAAAATTCACGATTCTGGGCCCTTCCGTAACGCAAAAACCGCAATTTAGAATGTTTTTCTCTGCCCCCCCCCCCTTTGGGGTAGAGGCACCGACATGAAACATAGCCTATGTTGGAGCAAGGGTTGTCACCATCATTTTGACGCCATTATGTTTTAGATCGGTTTGGTATTTCCTGAGATTGTGTAGAAACCACCATGTAGAACGTTTTTTAGAACGATTTTCGCGCATTTGCATCCCTTTTAAATTTTGAATTGTTTAAGAACTGTTCTTAGAAATCCTTTATATCTAATAAGTAGTTAATATTTCAAATTTAATATTTCTAGCCCCTTCAGTAAAGCAAAAATCGCATTTTTAGAACGTTTTTTTGCTCCTGCACCCTCTTTCGGGTAGTAGCACTGACATAAAACATAGCCTATGTTGGAGCAAAGGTTGTCACCGTCATTTTGACACCATTATTTTTTTTTAATTGGTTTGGTATTTCCTGAGATTGTGTAGAAACCACCATTTGGAACGTTTTTTAATTTGCGTAATTTGCCAACATTATTTTTGAAATCGGTTTGTTGTTTCCTAATATTCCACAGAAACGTAATTTAAAAAGCTTTTAAAGCCCTTTATTAGAACATTTGTTGTTCCTGTGAACCCCAGGTGGTAGAATCACCGCCATAAAATATTGCCTGTGTAGGATCAGAGACTGTTACCATTGATTCCCAACTATTATTTTTATAATCGGTTTATATTCCCTGAAATTGCATAGAATCGTAATTTAGAACTTTTTTAGAATGCTTTTCGCACCTCCCCTTCGCGTCACCCCTTTTTAATTCGAACTTATTTTCGACGTTCCTTCGAGGGCATTTATATTTTGTAAGTAACTACCATGTCATATTTAAAGTTTCTAGTCCTTTCAGTATCACAGAAATCGCAATTTAGAAAGTTTTTAGCTCCTGCAAGCCTCTGGTGGTAGTGGAACAGACATAAAATATAGCTTATGTTTGAGCAGGTTTTATCACCCAAATTTCTCATCATTAATTTTTTAATATGTTTGGTATTTTTTAAGTTTGCTTAAAAATTGTAATTTATAACGCTTTTCACTCACTTCATTTTTTTTAATTTGGAATTTTCTTTCGACTGTTCTTAGAAAGCAGTTGCATCTTGTAAGTAAATACCATGCCATATTTCAAAATGTGCCATGCCATACTTCAAAGTGTTAGACCCCTCAGTTTTAAAAAAAAAACGCAAATTAGAACATGTTTTGCTTTTGCAACCCTCAGATGGTAGTGACAGCAACATAAAATATAACCTATGTTATAGCAGGGACTGTCACCATTGATTTGCAACCATTACTTTTGACATAGCTTTGGTATTTCCTTAGATTGAGTAGAAATCGCAATTTAGAACGATTTTAGGACGCTTTTCGCGCATTTTCACCCCTTTTTTAATTTCCAATTTTTTCGAAACTGTTCTTAAAGATCATTTATATCTATTAAATATGTACCTTGCCTAATTTTAAGTTGCTAGACCCTACCGATCACAAAAATCGAAATTTAGAACGCTTTTTTGCTCCTGCAACGTTTTGGTGATAGTGATACCGACATAGTATGGCGTCTATGCTAGAGCAGAGGCTGTCAGCATCAATTTCCTACCATTACGTTTGAAATCAGATTCATTCTTCCTGAGATATTGCTGATAAATCGGCATTTAGAATGCTTTTCTCTCATTTTGCTCCTGCATCTCCTCTGGGGTAGTGGAAACAGATATAAAATATAGCCTATCTTGGAGCAAGATCTGTCACCATCATATTTACACCAATATATTTGAAATCGGTTCAGTACTTCCTGTGATTGCATAGAAATCGCAATTTAGAAAGTTTTTTACAACGCTTTTTGCGCATTTTGACCCCCTTTTAATTTCACGATTCTAGGCCCTTTCGTAATGCAAAAGCCGCAATTTAGAACGTTTTTCTAATGCACCCACTTTGGGGTAGTTGCACCCACATAAAACCTCACTTATGTTGGAGCAAGGGTTGTCACCGTCATTTTGACACCCTTATTTTGACACAATTATTTTTTAAATCGGTTTGGTGTTTCCTGAGATTGTGTAGAAACCACCATTTAGAGCGTTTTTTAGAACGATTTTCGCGCATTTTCACCCCTTTCAAATTTCGATTTGTTTAAGAACTGTTCTTAGAAATCCCTTATATCTAATAAGTAGCTAATATTTCAAATTTCACAATTCTAGGCCCTTCAGTAACACATACATCGTATTTTTAGAACGCTTTTTGCTCCTGCACCCCCTTTGGGTTAGTGGCACCGACATAAAACATAGCCTATCTTAGAGCAAGCGTTATCGCCATCATTTTGACACCAATATTTTTTTAATTGGTTTGGTATTTCCTGAGATTGCGTAGAAACCACCATTTAGAACGTTTTTTAGAGCGCTTTTTGTGCATTTTCACCCCTATTAAATTTCGAATTGTTTAAGAACTGTTCTTAGAAATCCTTTATATCTTATAAGTAATTAATATTCCAAATTTCATATTTCTAGGTCCTTCAGTAACGTAAAAATCGCATTTTTAGAAAGTTTTTTGCTCCTGCAACCCCTTTGGGGTAGTGGCACGGACGTAAAATATAGCTTATGTTCTAAGTTGGACTAACACCATCATTTTGATACCATTACTTTTGGAATCATTTCGGTAGTTCCAGAGTTCGGTAGTTCCCCTCCTACAAATAAACAATTTTTACCTCTTTATAATATTAGTATAGATAATACTAGCAAACACCGCGGCTTTGCTCGCGTAATACTTGAAATGTGCCAAGTGATATTTATATGTCTAATTTTTATTAAAACGTACTAACTAAAATTTTATTTTATTAAAAGGTAATATTTTATTTTATTAAAAGGATTTTTTTTTTATTAAAAGGTACTTATTACTTTTAGGAATAATTCAAAAAATACTATTTAAAACACAGTTTGATTAAACATCATTATTACACTGCATTAGGCAGCAATGAGACTTAAATTAATAAAATGAAATAAAACTAAATAAATGATAATTTTGAAAATATTTTGAAACTTTTATGTTTAATTAATACGCTCATTTCAGTATTCATTTGAAGTTTTGAATTTTTTAGAAACCATCTTCTTACATCTTGAAATTAACCATCATGTCAAATTCCAAGTCCTACCACCTCTCTCAACATAAAGGGCTATGTTGAAACAGGAACTGTCACCATTAATTTGCCAACATTAATTTTGAAATCGGTTTGTTATTTCCTAATATTCCACAGAAACGTAATTTAAAAAGCTTTTAAAGCCCTTTAAGAGAACGTTTGTTGTTCCTGTGAACCCCAGATGGTAGAATCACCGCCATAAAATTTTGCCTGCGTAGGATCAGAGACTGTTACCATTGATTCGCAACTATTATTTTTATAATCGGTTTATATTCCCTGAAATTGCATAGAATCGTAATTTAGAAGTTTTTAGAATGCTTTTCGCACCTCCCCTTCGCTTCACCCCTTTTTAATTCGAATTTATTTTCGACGTTCCTTCGAGGGCATTTATATTTTGTAAGTAACTACCATGTCATATTTGAAGTTTCTAGTCCTTTCAGTATCACAGAAATCACAATTTAGAAAGTTTTTAGCTCCTGCAAGCCTCTGGTGGTAGTGGAACAGACATAAAATATAGCTTATGTTTGAGCAGGTTTTATCACCCAAATTTCTCATCATTAATTTTTTAATCGGTTTGGTATTTTTTAAGTTTGCTTAAAAATTGCAATTTATAACGCTTTTCACTCACTTCATTTTTTTAAATTTGGAATTTTCTTTCGACTGTTCTTAGAAAGGAGTTGCATCTTGTAAGTAAATACCCTGCCATATTTCAAAATGTGCCATGCCATACTTCAAAGTGTTAGACCCCTCAGTTTAAAAAAAAAACGCAAATTAGAACATGTTTTGCTTTTGCAACCCTCAGATGGTAGTGACAGCAACATAAAATATAACCTATGTTATAGCAGGGACTGTCACCATTGATTTGCAACCATTACTTTTGACATAGCTTTGGTATTTCCTTAGATTGAGTAGAAATCGCAATTTAGAACATTTTTAGGACGCTTTTCGCGCATTTTCACCCCTTTTTAAATTTCCAATTTTTTCGAAACTGTTCTTAAAGATCATTTATATCTATTAAATATGTACCTTGCCTAATTTTAAGTTGCTAGCCCCTACCGATCACAAAAATCGAAATTTAGAACGCTTTTTTGCTCCTGCAACGTTTTGGTGATAGTGATACCGACATTATATGGCGTCTATGCTAGAGCAGAGGCTGTCAGCATCAATTTCCTACCATTACGTTTGAAATCAGATTCATTCTTCCTGAGATATTGCTGATAAATCTGCCTTTAGAATGCTTTTCTCTCATTTTGCTCCTGCATCTCCTCTGGGGTAGTGGAAACAGATATAAAATATAGCCTATCTTGGAGCAAGATCTGTCACCATCATATTTACACCAATATATTTGAAATCGGTTCAGTACTTCCTGTGATTGCATAGAAATCGCAATTTAGAAAGTTTTTTACAACGCTTTTTGCGCATTTTGACCCCCTTTTAATTTCACGATTCTAGGCCCTTTCGTAATGCAAAAGCCGCAATTTAGAACGTTTTTCTCCTGCACCCCCTTTGGGGTAGTTGCACCGACATAAAACATCACCTATGTTGGAGCAAGGGTTGTCACCGTCATTTTGACACCCTTATTTTGACACAATTATTTTTTAAATCGGTTTGGTGTTTCCTGAGATTGTGTAGAAACCACCATTTAGAGCGTTTTTTAGAACGATTTTCGCGCATTTTCACCCCTTTCAAATTTCGATTTGTTTAAGAACTGTTCTTAGAAATCCCTTATATCTAATAAGTAGCTAATATTTCAAATTTCACAATTCTAGGCCCTTCAGTAACACATACATCGTATTTTTAGAACGCTTTTTGCTCCTGCACCCCCTTTGGGTTAGTGGCACCGACATAAAACATAGCCTATCTTAGAGCAAGCGTTATCGCCATCATTTTGACACCAATATTTTTTTAATTGGTTTGGTATTTCCTGAGATTGCGTAGAAACCACCATTTAGAACGTTTTTTAGAGCGCTTTTTGTGCATTTTCACCCCTATTAAATTTCGAATTGTTTAAGAACTGTTCTTAGAAATCCTTTATATCTTATAAGTAACTAATATTCCAAATTTCATATTTCTAGGTCCTTCAGTAACGTAAAAATCGCATTTTTAGAAAGTTTTTTGCTCCTGCAACCCCTTTGGGGTAGTGGCACGGACGTAAAATATAGCTTATGTTCTAAGTTGGACTAACACCATCATTTTGATACCATTACTTTTGGAATCATTTCGGTAGTTCCAGAGTTCGGTAGTTCCCCTCCTACAAATAAACAATTTTTACCTCTTTATAATATTAGTATAGATAATACTAGCAAACCCCGCGGCTTTGCTCGCGTAATACTTGAAATGTGCCAAGTGATATTTATATGTCTAATTTTTATTAAAACGTACTAACTAAAATTTTATTTTATTAAAAGGTAATATTTTATTTTATTAAAAGGATTTTTTTTTATTAAAAGGTACTTATTACTTTTAGGAATAATTCAAAAAATACTATTTAAAACACAGTTTGATTAAACATCATTATTACACTGCATTAGGCAGCAATGAGACTTAAATTAATAAAATGAAATAAAACTAAATAAATGATAATTTTGAAAATATTTTGAAACTTTTATGTTTAATTAATACGCTCATTTCAGTATTCATTTGAAGTTTTGAATTTTTTAGAAACCATCTTCTTACATCTTGAAATTAACCATCATGTCAAATTCCAAGTCCTACCACCTCTCTCAACATAAAGGGCTATGTTGAAACAGGAACTGTCACCATTAATTTGCCAACATTAATTTTGAAATCGGTTTGTTATTTCCTAATATTCCACAGAAACGTAATTTAAAAAGCTTTTAAAGCCCTTTAAGAGAACGTTTGTTGTTCCTGTGAACCCCAGATGGTAGAATCACCGCCATAAAATTTTGCCTGCGTAGGATCAGAGACTGTTACCATTGATTCGCAACTATTATTTTTATAATCGGTTTATATTCCCTGAAATTGCATAGAATCGTAATTTAGAAGTTTTTAGAATGCTTTTCGCACCTCCCCTTCGCTTCACCCCTTTTTAATTCGAATTTATTTTCGACGTTCCTTCGAGGGCATTTATATTTTGTAAGTAACTACCATGTCATATTTGAAGTTTCTAGTCCTTTCAGTATCACAGAAATCGCAATTTAGAAAGTTTTTAGCTCCTGCAAGCCTCTGGTGGTAGTGGAACAGACATAAAATATAGCTTATGTTTGAGCAGGTTTTATCACCCAAATTTCTCATCATTAATTTTTAATCGGTTTGGTATTTTTTAAGTTTGCTTAAAAATTGCATTTTATAACGCTTTTCACTCACTTCATTTTTTTAAATTTGGAATTTTCTTTCGACTGTTCGTAGAAAGGAGTTGCATCTTGTAAGTAAATACCATGCCATATTTCAAAATGTGCCATGCCATACTTCAAAGTGTTAGACCCCTCAGTTTAAAAAAAAAACGCAAATTAGAACATGTTTTGCTTTTGCAACCCTCAGATGGTAGTGACAGCAACATAAAATATAACCTATGTTATAGCAGGGACTGTCACCATTGATTTGCAACCATTACTTTTGACATAGCTTTGGTATTTCCTTAGATTGAGTAGAAATCGCAATTTAGAACATTTTTAGGACGCTTTTCGCGCATTTTCACCCCTTTTTAAATTTCCAATTTTTTCGAAACTGTTCTTAAAGATCATTTATATCTATTAAATATGTACCTTGCCTAATTTTAAGTTGCTAGCCCCTACCGATCACAAAAATCGAAATTTAGAACGCTTTTTTGCTCCTGCAACGTTTTGGTGGTAGTGATACCGACATAATATGGCGTCTATGCTAGAGCAGAGGCTGTCAGCATCAATTTCCTACCATTACGTTTGAAATCAGATTCATTCTTCCTGAGATATTGCTGATAAATCGGCATTTAGAGCGCTTTTCTCTCATTTTGCTCCTGCATCTCCTCTGGGGTAGTGGAAACAGATATAAAATATAACCTATCTTGGAGCAAGATCTGTCACCATCATATTTACACCAATATATTTGAAATCGGTTCAGTACTTCCTGAGATTGCATAGAAATCGCAATTTAGAAAGTTTTTTACAACGCTTTTTGCGCATTTTGACTCCCTTTTAATTTCACGATTCTAGGCCCTTTCGTAATGCAAAAGCCGCAATTTAGAACGTTTTTCTCCTGCACCCCCTTTGGGGTAGTTGCACCGACATAAAACATCACCTATGTTGGAGCAAGGGTTGTCACCGTCATTTTGACACCCTTATTTTGACACAATTATTTTTCAAATCGGTTTGGTATTTCCTGAGATTGTGTAGAAACCACCATTTAGAGCGTTTTTTAGAACGATTTTCGCGCATTTTCACCCCTTTCAAATTTCGATTTGTTTAAGAACTGTTCTTAGAAATCCCTTATATCTAATAAGTAGCTAATATTTCAAATTTCACAATTCTAGGCCCTTCAGTAACACATACATCGTATTTTTAGAACGCTTTTTGCTCCTGCACCCCCTTTGGGGTAGTGGCACCGACATAAAACATAGCCTGTCTTGGAGCAAGCGTTGTCACCATCATTTTAACACCAATTTTTTTAAATCGGTTTGGTATTTCCTGAGATTGTGTAGAAACTACCATTTAGAACGTTTTTTAGAACGCTTTTTGTGCATTTTCATCCCTTTTAAATTTCGAATTATTTAAGAACTGTTCTTAGACATCATTTATATCTTATAAGTAACTAATATTCAAAATTTCATATTTCTAGGCCCTTCAGTAACGCTAAAATCGCATTTTTTGAGCGTTTTTTGCTCCTACACCCCTTTTGGGGTAGTGGCACCGACATAAGATATAGCCTATGTTCTAAGTTGGACTAACAACATCATTTTGATACCATTACTTTTGGAATCGGTTCGGTAGTTCCAGAGCTTATCTCCGACAAATAAACAATTTTTTCCCCTTTATAATAGGAGTATAGATTAAGAACATATATGATAAGTTAATGTGGATGTTATATCTTGTGAATTGACGAACTTTTTAATTTTTTTCTTATTTAAGCCCCCCTTTTTTAGGTGCGTTCGTAATTATATAAATACGTAGCACCTATAGTCGTCGTTCAGTCCGTCTGTCTGTCCGTCCGTCTGTCCGTCCGTCTGTCCGTCCGTCTGTCCGTCCGTCTGTCCGTCCGTCTGTCCGTCCGTCTGTCCGTCCGTCTGTCTGTCCGTCCGCATATAACAGAGCATAAACTACCCGACCGAATGATCTGAAATTTTTAATATATAATTGCTGCAAACTTTTGTCGAGCCATTTCCAATCTTATGAAAATCGGATGTATAGTTTAATTACAGGGACAGTCAAAAGTTTTTCTTTACATTACGGCCAATGGGAAAAATTATTGCAAGTGGATTTTAATGATGTTACAGACTTCCGAATGGTCTGAAATTTTTAATATATAATTGCTGCAAAATTTTGTCGAGCCATTTCCAATCTTATGAAAATCGGATGTATAGTTTAATTACAGGGACAGTCAAAAGTTTTTCTTTACATTACGGCCAATGGGAAAAATTATTGCAAGTGAATTTTAATGATGTTACAGACTTCCGAATGGTCTGAAATTTTTAATATATAATTGCTGCAAAATTTTGTCGAGCCATTTCCAATCTTATGAAAATTGGATGTATAGTTTAATTACAGGGACAGTAAAGTTTTTCTTTACATTACGGCCATTTGAAAAATTATTGCAAGTGAATTTTAATGATGTTACAGACTTCCGAATGGTCTGAAATTTTTAATATATAATTGCTGCAAAATTTTGTCGAGCCATTTCCAATCTTATGAAAATCGGATGTATAGTTTAATTACAGGGACAGTCAAAAGTTTTTCTTTACATTACGGCCAATGGGAAAAATTATTGCAAGTGAATTTTAATGATGTTACAGACTTCCGAATGGTCTGAAATTTTTAATATATAATTGCTGCAAAATTGTGTCGAGCCATTTCCAATCTTATGGAAATCGGATGTATAGTTTAATTACAGGGACAGTCAAAAGTTTTTCTTTACATTACGGCCAATGGGAAAAATTATTGCAAGTGAATTTTAATGATGTTACAGACTTCCGAATGGTCTGAAATTTTTAATATATAATTGCTGCAAACTTTTGTCGAGTTATTTCCAATCTTATGAAAATCGGATGTATAGTTTAATTACAGGGACAGTCAAAAGTTTTTCTTTACATTACGGCCAATGGGAAAAATTATTGCAAGTGAATTTTAATGATGTTACAGACTTCCGAATGGTCTGAAATTTTTAATATATAATTGCTGCAAAATTGTGTCGAGCCATTTCCAATTTTATGAAAATCGGATGTATAGTTTAATTACAGGGACACCCAAAATTTTTCCGTTACATTACGGCCAATGGGAAAAAATTATAGCAAATGCATTTTAATGATTTTACAGCCTTCCGAAAGGTCTGAAATTTTTAATATATAATTGTTGCAAAATTTAGTTGAGCCATTTCCAATTTTATGAAAATCGGATGTATAGTTTAATTACAGGGACACCCAAAAGTTTTCCGTTACATTATGGCCAATAGGAAAAAAATATTGCAAATGCATTTTAATGATTTTACAGCCTTCCGAATGGTCTGAAATTTTAAATATATAATTGCTGCAAAAATTTGTCGAGCCATTTCAAATTTTATGAAAATCGAATGTATAGTTTAATTACAGGGACAGTCAAAAGTTTTCCGTTACATTACGGGGAATGGGGAAAAAATTATTGTAAGTGAATTTTAATGATGTTACAGACTATGCACTTATGAAGCGCAAAAAATATACATTCAGTACAATATGGGATGCAAAAAATAATTATAAAACTAGTTATAGTACGAACGCACCTCATTTGCCACGTTTGACGAACAATTTCCAACTTGTTATTTTCGTTTTTAATTTAATTGCGGTTCGAATTGGCCCTATCAAAAACTTGTCAATTTAAAAGATGTAGATAATATTAAGAAGCTCTATAATACATTTAATTGGATTTGGTATCTTGAGAATTGGCTAAGTTATGAATTTTTTTCTCCATGAAATCCTATTTTTCCCCCCTGGAGTCCATTTTTAATTTTATCATATATCTGTGATACATGAATTTTTGGCCCAATTTATAGAAGTATTAAAAACTTTAAACTGAATTGATACGTACACAAATTAACAAATTATGGGGTTTTTTTTTGGTTTTCAACCCCTCCCCCCCCCCCCCCCCCTATTTCCATTCACTTGCTCTGATTTTGCCCATTAACGAAATTGACCGTGATTTTATACCCCTTGATTTTATGTATCAGTTTGGAAGAGATTTGTGCAGAATTATGGACGTTATCGTGTCCAGAAGAAAGGGATACATATAAAGTTTTTACTGAGGGTGGCTTTGGGGTCTAGGGGTCATGATCGGTGTAGATTTGCAAAATTTTTTCAGAAATTCCAACATAGGGGAGGATGTAATAGGTAGCATTTCATATGAAATCTACCTAAAATCAGGAGATTCACAGGTTTGATGATAGCAGATGCTCTAATACAAAGTGCCATCTGTGAGCGTGAATTATTTTATTCTAGTATTTTTAATTTTGTAAAGCATCTCTTTCTATATTCACAGATTAGTTTATTAACAAGAACAAAACAAAAACATGCGTCCAGCATAGATTATGTAACACTTTCCAACACATTCAGAATGCAGTAAAAAACCTTCAATTTATTAAGATGAAACTTAATGTCTAAATAAATAATTTGAAAAACTCATATTGGATTTGAAATCCTAACTTCTTATATTAAAATCAATAGTCAAGAAAATATTCTTTTTTGGTCTTTTTGTGAGTCCACTATGTGATCTATACATATGTATGCATACTACATTGCGTGATAAAAGTTAATTTTGATAAACGAATACAACAGTTGAAACTTTCCATTCAGAAATTTCCGTGAATAAACAGAAATGTATTTGATAAATTTCATGCAGCCTTGTATATGATACATAGAATTTAATCTCACAAAGAAATATTAAAAAAATAGTTCTTTTTAAAAATGCGTTCAACATCTGAAAACGCACTTCCACCAATTATTGTTCATAGGCTTCAATAGTTCTTTTTCTTTTGTAGCTATATATTTTTTGTGTCCCTCTAGGTAAATGAACAATAAACTCCAAGTTATGTGCTATACTGACCCACAAGCGGAGAGAGGTTCTGCTTCCTAAACTGGTAGACTGGTGGAACTGGGTACGAATCCAATCGTTCCCGTCGGCCAAATTTTTCGAAGTTTTCCGTTATTTTCTTCGAACTTTGGATAATCTTGCGTAAATACTGGTTATATTCCCTTAAAAAGACTCCGACGGAGGTTACTCCCCTTCGGGCCTATATCCATTGTGTAGATAATCGGTTGTCATAAATAACACCAACACCAACACACACCCGGCGCTACACCTCAGTGATACATATAGCGTTCAGCGTGTTTTAAATATTATTAAAAAAAAAAACGATTTTTCCCTAAAGACCGCAATATAACGGCATTCTTTTGAGTGTCTCTGTAATCGAATCGTAAATGCTACATGCTTCATTTTCAATACCGAATATGCCATATTTATACCCAATAATATCTAGAGATTTTATGGTAAGAGGACTATATTTACGCGAGTTAGAACACGGACAAACATACAGACAAACAGATAGATAGACAGGCAAACAAACCTAGCTCATAAACACTTTGTTGTAAAGTGTTAAAAACACCTTTAAGCAGTTCACGCTCATTCTTAGTAATGTTCTTTTGTATAGCCCTCTATATTTATGGCCTTTAGAATTTATACACACCCCGTAGTATGCACAAACATAATTAAACTTAAAAAGCATACAATAAATGAAAACGTCATATTAACTTCATCATATTTGTAATCGATTAACATCATTGAAATGTGCAGCTAAAGATTTTATTTCTTAGACCATAGTATAAAGGAATATTTTAAGTTTCCTTGAAGGAGTACTATAACTATTAAACATAGCACATTTGATATTAACCACCTTCTAGTGCACATCAATAATGTGTATCAATTTGATTATATTTAAGATTCCGTAACACTATTAAAATACACCGCAGGTGTTTTTTCCCCGTAGACCGTAATTTAACGGAATACTTTTGAGTGCGCCAGTAAATGAACCCTGAATACTACACATTCCATTTTGAATACCAAACATGCCATGGCAAACCTCAATAACGTAACAGACAGGTAAACAGAAATTATAAATTTTTTCAACTCTGTTTGAAAGTGAGAAGCATTTATATGCCTTTAAATATAGTTTCTCACTTTTAGCATGTTAAAACTTTAATGTAAATGCATCCTAATCTACATGATAACATTAACATAATAAAAATTCCCCGAAATAGGCATATTTGGAGACCTTTAAATGTACTGTATAATCATTCATCGTCGTGTCCACTGCTAATTACCTAAATCATATCGATTTGGCACTATAAAATATATTTTGTGATAGCCATTTAATTGTCTTTACATTCAATTTAGCAAGAACGAAAAATCTTGCGTACAGCATATATTATTAAACACTTTCCAGCAATTCAGAATACTGTACAAAACTTCACAATTTATTAAGGTTAAAGAAGACATCTAAATGAACAATTTGGAAAACGCATAACGCATTTGAAAACGCGATTTCTGCTACTAACATGAATATTCGCTAAAATATACGATTTGCTTTGTGCAGCCCTGTATATGATCTACAGACATGTATGCATACTACATAGTATAGAAACGTTAGTTCAGTTAAATACATAGCACAATTGAAAATTTCCATTTAGCAATTTTCTTCAATAAACGGATGTTGCTAAGGCCTTTTGTGGGATTCTGTATATGATCTATCGGATTTATACACACATAATAATATTTAAAAAATACTTAAATTTTAAAATGCATACCGTAAATTAAAACGCACTTCCAGCAATTATTGTTCATGAGATTCAATATTTCAATTATTGCTTACTTTCTTCTACAACCAAATTCATTTGCGTGTACCTGTAAAGGAGCTATAAGTTCTCGGCACACCCTAATATGTAGTAAGAACATTGTAGTACACCTCAGAGATGAACATAAACATAAATTTAAATATGTTTAAAAGACTGTAATATTATTAAAATACATTCCTGCAAGCGATTTTTCCCCATAGACCGTAATGTATCGGAATTCTTTTAAGTGGCCCTGTAAATGAACAGAAAATGTAACAACCATTTTCAATACCGAACGTGTCAAAGCAAACCCAAATAACATATATTAATTTCATTGGAATCGGACTATAGTTTTGCGAGTTTGAGCACAGACAGACGGACAGACAAACCAAATTCACAAACGCATTTCAGCTATCTTTAAAAGCGTTAAAAACATAACATTACTAACATAGTTTATATTTGACGCAAAGCTATATTAAAGACCAGGTTATTAAAGATTAACTAACATTTTATTTCCCACTCGCCATACTTTCTGCTTAATTTTTCGTAATTGTGATTATTTAAATGAATTATTTTTTATAGGCTATGAAGTGCAGTTGCTAGGTAACTGACGAAAGAATAAGAAATAATGAAATATGTATCATGTAAAATAAGCAAATTGATAAAGCAAAATGTTTTATATTATTGGAAAACATGTATAATGTTCCACAAAAAATTATACACCTAATAAAAAAAAATCTGACAAATATATTGACAAAATTTCAAAATAATAGGGATAATTTAAAATCCTTATTTTGAAATTTTAGCATGCGTAATTTACCGTTGAAATACGTTAATCAAACGCGCCATTTTCTTCCAAAGAATGGAAATTTGAAAATCGTCTGAATTGCCATAGAAAAGACTTAGGACGCAAAAGAAAATGTTCTATATTACCCGAACGAATGAACGAAATTTTACCAAAAACTATACAGCTAAATTCGGGTACCTCAATAACATGCCTATTTAATTTCAAGCTAATCGAATGCTTTTTGCGGCAGTTATTGCGGAACAGACAGACTAACTAACAGACGGAAATAAAGAAATTCCGTGTCTCCAAAATAAGCCTTCACTGACGTTTCGGCAATTATATTTTAGTAAATCACCTATTTGTTTCAGAAAATCTTAATTTTTTTTTTAAATTTGGATGTATACTGATAATATTATTAACGTAACATCTATCCAAAACTTGCAAAATAAATTCGGTCTCGAAAATATAATATATATATACATATATATATATTTTTTTTTTCATGAAATTTAGAGACAAAATTTTAAAAGTTCATAATGTCTTAAGAAACATTGTAGGGCAATTTTTCTTGATAAAAATATTTCTCTTGACCAGCTTTCCTTTTAAATCGTAGTTAAAGAGAGATTCTACTTCTTTTGCTTAAAAGTACAGTGATTTTTTGCAATTTTGTTTCGGTTACAAAGAAAATAGCTATCACCTTCTGAATTTTTGCATTCTATTTAATGGCAGTTCAAATTTATATTTCAATTTTAGTGTATAAAAAAGGTTGGAAATTGCATGTTAAACGTGGAAAATGAGGTGCGTGTTCTATTTTAATCGACATAATGTAAATATTCATTTGAAAATCAAATCTAATATCTAGGTTGTTCAGTGTATCTAATTCGACAAATAATCAATAGTTTTTATGGCACAAAACAAACATTTAATAACAAAACGGAACACAAAAAAATCTATTAAGCGACATTCGAATCATTACATCTAAAAAATTCTAGCATCGACAAAACGTTAGTTCATTTCAGTTCACAAGTGTACTGTTCAAACGGAGCATGCGCTGGCTAACTAGCCAGCGCATGTTTAGAGAATTAGCCGGAACATCCCGCCCGACGTTGGACGGCTGTCCAACATCATCATAAAATGGAAAGAATACTACACTGGTAATACTTTTACGTAATATACCTGTTTAGGTCTTACGATCGATTACACGGACATCACCATCATCACCTTTATAAGTTTTTATAATTTTAGCAGTTTCCAGTGTATAAACTTGTCATTTCTTTCCTTCAAAAAAACAAGCTGACCAACTTGAAGGTTTTGGGAGGATTTTTTCCATTTACTGCGAACTTGCAGCTCATTTAAATATTCTCGGCTCCAGCGTTGCCAAAACTGCATTTTTAATCTTTGAACTAGTGTCCATCTAGAAGAAAAAGTTAAAGAATCTAAAATAGCATTACTTTCAGGAACATTCAAAAGAGAATCTCCAATAAGGAAGTGACCAGGTGTCAGTAGATGTACATCATTAACATCTGCAGACAAGGGGGTCAACGGGCATGAATTTAAACTGCCTCAATCTGCATTACAAGTGTTGTCAGTTCTTCAAAATTTAAGATAGAGGATTTAGTTATCTTCAAGAGGTTTCACTTCATGTTTTTACTTTCTTCTATCTTCACAGAAGGAAGTATTGGATTCGTGAAAATTTTCGACTTCCGGTTTTCGACGGATTTATACGTTTTAGAATGCACAGAACACGATTTCATGGTTTTTAGAAAATGTCTGTCTGTCACTCTGTCACTCTGTGAGTCTGTATGTGACAAAGATTTTGTGGGCACTCTATCTCAAGAACTAATGCACGAAATTTCACAAAACTTTATATTTAGTTAGACCTTGATATAAACTGGACCTGATTAGTTTTTGGTGAAAATCGCCCAACAGGTGGCGCTGGTATGCGGCATTTTTCACGATTTCTTCAATAGCTATATCTGAAGAACTACTGGATGGATTTTCATAAAACTTCAGATTTAGTTAGTCCAGAACATAGTTTGGTGCTGATTACTTTTTTGTAAAAATCGCCCAATAGGTGGCGCTGCTATGCTTCATTATTCATTATTATCGCAATAGCGCTAACTCAAGAAAAAATTCACGAATTTTCATCAAACATCATATTCAGTTAGTCCCTGATATAAATTAGTGCTGTTTAATTTTTAGTGTAAATCGCCCAACAAGTGGCGCTGCTGTGCTGCATTTTTCACGATTCCCGCAACAGCTGTATCTCAAGAACTATTGCAGGGATTTTCATCAAACTTCAGATTTAGTTCCTTGACATGAATTGACGTAAAAATTAGTGCTGTTTAATTTTTGGTGTAAATCACTCCACAGGTGGCGCTGCAAGGGCTGTATTTTTCTAGATTTCCGCAATAGCTTTATCTCAAGAACTAATGCTTGGATTTTCAACAAACTTCAGATTCAAGCATACCTTGAAATCGTTTAGTGCTGTTTACTTTTGATGTAAATCGCTCACCAGGTGGCACTGCTGTGGTACATTTTTCAGAATTTCCGCTATAGCTCTATCTCAAGAACTAATGCACGAATTTTCATCCAACTTCAAATTCAGTTATACTTTGATATGAATAGGTGTTAAATCGTTGTTATTTCTTGTACTATTTAAATGATTTAATTGACGTGATTTATGTAGAAGATAGTTTTGTGACGGCCACAACATACTAGTTTATATTTGATTCCCATAATCTGCCGAAACGAGGAGATGCAGGGTGTATGACAGTTCAGTGTATTCGTTCTTCAGCACTAAATCGCTGAATTTTTTCCGAAGCAAAATTTTATAGAAGGATTTCAAAAGAGCACAAGTACCATTAAAATTTGTAACATTGTTACTCTTTATGACACAGGGTTTAGCCGTCGAGTAACAAATCTTCTCAAACAGGCTAATAATGTTTCTGTGGTAAAGTCTGAAACAACTTCTAGATGAATGGCTTTTGTAGAAAAACAGATAAATATAGAAATGTACAATTTTTGGATTATCTTTGATCGTTATAAGTTAAGTTTTGTTATAATAGGACAGGCTAGATCAACGACTGTTTTCTCAAACTGTCTAGATGGTACAATTCTATCACGGGGCAAGTCACCTATCATTAAGGTTAAGGTTAAGGCCTATAATCATTAAGGTTAGCTTGGTGAAAAATTTCCACCAGATTCGTCCGGGGTAGCTCAGATGGTTGAGCACTGGTGGCTTCAGCCAGGAGATCCCTGGTTCGAATCCTGGTCCGGACATTTTTCGCCAATTTGGAATTTTACATCTAATCACCAATCAATTGTTTAAGAGTTTGATGCTTTGTTCGAAGACCTATTTATAATTTTCCTTACTTGACTATGACCAGATGGTATCCAATAAAATTTCCTTAATAAATATAGAGTTGTCTGAGAACCTGAATGTAGGAATTTTTTTTTTTTTTTTGATAATATTCAATTAAGGGTTGGGTGAAATAGTGAGACTTTTGGTAAAAGTATTTGATATTTCTAAGATTCTGACAAATTAAAAATTTCAGTCTCCACCGACTCTTAACAGTTCATCTGCATCTAGAAATACATTTAAGTTCAAGATCTTACTGTTGTTTAGATGAGGACAATTTTCCTTTAAACATCGAATCAGTTTGAAATACGGAATTTTGAACAATCTTTATCAGTTTCTTGGTCACATTCCGTAATTCAAAATTATCTAAGTAATCATATTTTCTAATTCCTGATTTCAATTTGCAGTTTTTCAGAAATCTTAAGCACTATGAAGTAATTCTTATTAATTTTACTAAAGAAGAATATCGATTAACCAAATCAATGTTTAACTGATTTTCGTTTACAATGGTTGATTTTACAACAGTGTTTTTATTTAGTTCTAACTGATCTTTAACTTCAGAAATATCTAATTTATCGAATGTATTGACCAATTTTGGCCAAAGAGGTCTGTCTTGCTTTAACCACTGGGTACCTTCCCACCAACGATGGTTATTTTTTTATCTCTGAATCTTTCAAACCTTTAGTAACTAGATCATCGGGATTCTCTTTTCCAGGACAGTGAAACCAATTTAATGGATCACTAAGATTTCTGATTTCCTTTATCCGGTTTCTGACTCTCCTCTAATCCAAAAGAAAGTAATATTAGAGTCGGTCCAAAAGTAGCTAGTTGCAGGAAAAGCTAATTCTTTAGCAATTTTATTGCAAAGTCTAGAAGACAAAAGAGCTCCTAAAAGTTCAAGCTGAGGTATAGAGACAGTTTTTAAAAGGACGACTCGACTTTTTGCTGCCACAAAGGTGGCAACAACATTGTTGTTTTTAAAAACTGCTCTAAGGTACACTACTGTACCATATGTGTTCATTGAAAAGTCCGAAAAACTATGTAACTCGAAATAATCAACTTCAATAGGGGCAATATCAGCCAAATAATATCTGGGAATGTTAATACAATTTAGTTCTTTTATTTCCTCAAATAATTCATTCCATAATTTTGCTAGATGTTTGGGTAGGTTTTCATTCCAATCAAGTCCTAAACACCAAATTTCTTGAATTAAACATTTAATTCTAAAAGTATAAGGACTTATAAAACCAATTGGGTCAAAAATGCGATCAACAGTTTGCAAGAAATAACGTTTAGTACTAAGTTTATTCGAAAGGAAATTTTCAATATTTTGAGTCTTAAATGAAAACATGTCACTATTTGGGTCCCAATCAACCCCTAAACCCTTGGAAGGTATCAGATATTGCTTAGTTAGATTTAAGTTGTCAGACATTTCATCAACATGTAAACAATGTTCTTTCCGTTTCGCACGTAATTACTGCGAGTTGGTATTCAGTTTTCTAAAAGTCATACAAGCTTCTTGAAATATTTCATAGGTTTCCTCACTAACTTTAAATTCGTAATCAACATTTGGTTGACTTGTAATAAAAGCATCAACATATAATGTTGAATTTAAAATTTGAAAAGATTCACGAAGTGCTTCTACATACCTTTGTTGGTGATGCTTGATAGTATAAGACAGAAGAAAAGGACTTCATTTTACACCGAAAAGAACTCTCTTTAGTCTGAATATTTTAAATTCCTTACCTGGATCATCTACCCATGGTTCATCGTCCCAAACAAATCTTCTAAATTCCCTGTCTGGTTCATCAATCTGGATCTGTAAAAACTCTTGTTGAAAGTCTGCAGTAATTGCTACGAGGAAGTTTCTGAATTTGATTAAAAGGCTGAACAATTCGGGGATGAGATTCAATCCAGAATGTAAACAATCATTTAGTGACAGTTCACCTTTAGCTTTGGCGCTTGCGTCAAATACTATTCTAACTCTAGTGGTAGACTTATCTTCATGAATTACTGTTCTGCCGGGCATGTAAAATGTGTTTACATCAGATGTGTTATCAAAAGTTTCGATAATATTCACTGCTAAATAATTATCTAAAACAGCCTTACATTCTGAGAATAACAAAGTGTCATTTCTAAAACTTTTTCTCAATTTCAAAAATGTTCTGTGTGCAACTTCACGAATGTTATTAAGAAACATTTTAATATTCGCCTTCCATGGAAATTTCACTTTGTACCGATTATCCTTAAAAACAATGTTAGACTGAAAATCCGTCATAAAGTCATCGTTCAGATTACTAACATTTTTAGTTTCGAATTCAATTCCTAAATTTTCTAACTGCCAAAAATTTCTGATTTGATAGGATGCATCTTTGGATGACCCCCATTTATTGGCTGACTCCGTATAACCCTGTAAACACCAGCCAAAAAGGGTTTCAGTAGCTACGAGATTATTCTTTAGTCTTTTAATTCTACCAGTTACAATATTATAATAATTATCAGTGCCGATTAAAACTACAGTTTGTTCACTAGTAGTTCACTAGTATATATATAACTATCAGCTAGTTGAGCTTTTTTTAAATTCATTATGTGTTTTTCTAATGTATTTATCAGGAGTGGGTAAGCAAGAAGCGGGAATTTGATCGGTTCCCAGAGCTTCAACTTCAATATTTAAAGAGAGTTGTTCTCTATTTACCAGCTTTACCTTTACGACTTTATACATTTTCTCAGTTGCCTTTTCGGTTCCAAAAGCATACACGGATAAAGTCTCTTTTCTAATAACCGGCAATTTTAACTTTTGTCAAATGTCGCAAATTATGAATGTTGTCATGCTACCGTTATCTAATAAGAGACGTACTGGTTCATTGTTATCAGTTTTAGGATCTTTTATGATGACTGAACAAGTGTGCAATAATATGTTGAAATGCGTGTTTTCATTCTGTGCATTACTAGTGGAATTGTTACACCAATGGGAAATAGATACGACACTTTATCAACATTTATTTTGGAATCATTTTCAAATTGAAAACAAATAGCCCTATTATGCTTTTACCGCAAATATAGCACATTTTGATATTTTCGCAGTCTGTAATTCTGTGTTTACACTCTAAGCATAAAAAAGCACCTTCCCTGCTTTTTTAGTATTTCTTTCTTCTGATCTATAGTTAAAGAATTTCACATTTCACTATTATGATTAACACTATTACAAAATAAACACGAATTCTTATTTACTGAAGCCATTAATCCAGTAGGTGAAACACTATTTTGTTTATATCCTTTCGTATTATTATTGATATCGCTGCTTACATTTCAATTGTTTATCTGTAAATTTTGGTCTGTATTCAATTTTATTATCATTAGAAAATGCTTTCTTAGGATCTAAATTATGGATATTTGATACCCTTCCCTACTTTCATCTTCCTTTTTAAGAAAACTCATACGTTTATCTATATTCCAAATTTCACCTTACTTTAGATTCTATTAAATTCTAATGTCAAATATGGGGATTAACTTCACTAATATTATACAAAGTATCGTACTGTATGTATCGGATTTTACACCCAACGACTCTAAATTTCGAATTTACGCTAGACATTTATCGGACAAATTTCTCAAACCACAAGAGTTATAAAAACTTTTCAAGCCTTTCATATTTAAAAAATTATTTAATTGAGCATGTTTGAGTATATCATGTCTGCCATAGCTTTCTTTCAAAAGCGATACGGTCATTGCATAATTATTTTCTGTTAAACCAAAACCATTAATCTTGTTTGCAGCCACTCCTGAAACCAAACTTTTTAAATAGATAGATTTTTCGATTTCTGTTAGACTTGCGTTTTTGTCTATTGGCAATTCAAACTGGTTCCAAAATTCTAAAAAAATATCCTGTTCCTCAAAAAATCGATTTATTTGTAGCTTAGGCAATTTTACTCTTTTTAATCCGGTAGTAGTATGACATGTCCGTACTGAATTAATAATATTACTATTAGTAATATCTGCATTAGAATTTAAACTTTTAATTTTAAAGTTTGAATTATTTCTGTAAGATATTATTTTCTGGTCACATTCATCAATATTTTTCGCATTTATTAAACTGAAAATGTTATAATCATGCACCATAATGTTCTTACATTTGACGTTTAATTTATTGACTAATTCTTCTAAATTTTCTAAAGAATATTCATTACTAGCTAAATACTGTTCAATTTCTTGAAACAGTTTATTTAATACAATTCGATGCGTATCATGCATCTTTCTTTCTTTATTTTCATTCATTTTTAAAAAATAGAATATTAACAAAATCAACTCACAACTTGATGTCGAAACGATACAAATTTTCATTGTATGGCGCAATAATCTTTTTGGCATCCAGATTTCCCGGCACGATTGCACCAAAAAACGTACTATAACTAGTTTTATAAATATTTTTTGCACCGCATATTGTTCTGAATGTATATTTTAGTGCACTTCATAAGTGCATATCAATTTTATTCTGTTCGAAAGGCTGTAACATCATTAAAATGCACTTGAAATATTTTTTTTTCATTGACAGTAATATAGCGAAAAACTGTCTGTGTAATTAAACTTTATATCAGATTTTCATAAAGTTTGAAATGACTCGACAACATTTTCCAGCAGTCATATGTTTAAAATTTCAGACCATTCGTTTAGGTAGTTTTTGCTCTGTTATATGCGGACACAGTCACAGGCAGATAGACGAACTGGACGATGACTATAGGTGCTACGGATTTATATAATTACGAATGCACCTAAACATAATAATATTTTGTATGATTGGTAGTAACAGCAACGGCCCACCATGAACTTTCAAACTTGAGACCGTTTTTCTGCCGTCATAATAATCTGAAACAAGTTTCCCTTCAAAATTACAAAAGTGCATGGAATTCTTTGGAGCTTATAACAGCATTTACTAGGTTGAGCAAAAAGTTCTGGGAAATTTGTGAAAGTTGCGTTGTTATGCTCAAACTAACAACAAAAGCAACAACGGCTATTCTTCAAAGTAGAGACCATCATAATCCACGAATTTCTGCCATTATTCGGCCATATTCCGGATTTGCTGGAAGTTCCATGGCTTTACCTTGGAATCGAAAACTCTTGACATGCTTCTTCAAATACAGTAAAGGATTCAAATCGAGGGTCCTTAAAAAAGTGTTGCATTGATCGCAAGAGACCATAATCGAATGGAGCCAAGTCTGGAATGTACCACTAGTACTCCTATATACGATACAAATTCTGGTAACTATTAAATAAAAAAATTCCCAGAACTTTTTTCTCAACCTAATAGTTTTAAAAGGGGATTTTGTACAAAGTGGTAGTCATTTTAACAAAAAAAAATATGTTCGCCTTTTTTAACTCTTATTTTTATTTTTAGGTCGAGAAAGTAATTAATTAATGACAAATATAATTTTATGTGGGAAAAGCTTTAGCAAGAATTATTACCTTTATTTTCTTTTATTAAAGGAAATCAGTCAAACCGTTCACGTAAAAAAGTCGTCCAGTTTATAAAACGTGTGTTTGGAGAAAAATTATTTCAAAAGTGTTTCTGTATGATTTCGAATCTTTTTTTAATATTGTTTTGAGATGGATTTTCGACATGGTTTCTATTTTTATTTTCTTTTTGATATGGTTTCTAAGACATGGTTTCAAGAAGCAGTAAACTTGTTTCGCGCTGCTGATGCGTTACGTGCATCGAACCAAAAAATCTTATAAGGAATTGGGATATCATTAAAACGCTTTAAGTCAACAATCTACACACTTTAATGATGCAAAATGGCACAAAAATTAATCGAAAAGTTTCACCCATCAAAATAAAATCTCTCCCTTACCACCGCGTGAATTCTTGTTTAATTTAAATTCAAGGTGGATATGTTATATTAGTAAACACTTCCAGTAAAATATTCCCTGGCCAAATAGATATTCGTCATCCGAGTCAGAAAAACTGCAGAAAACATCTGTATTAGCTGAAACGTTCATTGTCAGATGTATAACGGCATGTATAGTACATACAGAATAATTAAACAGTATAAATCATAACATTCTAATCTCCCTTCACTGAAGACTGATATAGAAAATATTTAAACACAGTAATGATTTTCAGATATTCAACGCTAATTCACTAGATGCAACCAAGAATTAAATTCTGATTCTTTTTATACTATTTTGTAAAGTGTATCAGAGCGCGTATTTTTAACCGTCTATTATCAATAATAATTACAATAACAATAATAATTTTACTAAAGTGATAATGATTCTCACACATTCAATTTTATTTAATTTATTATTTATTTTTTTAAGTAAATACATATTAAGCTTTGGGTGGCGTTCTTCAATAAACATCTTTCAATAGATTTTAAGGAATTAAAACATCCATATTGTTTGTAAAACATCAGTAACGTAAGGAGACTCATCTTTATTTTGGTATATTTTCTTTGTTGGAACAACTTTAAAAAAATTAACTGACCATTAAAGTAAGTTTACACAACCATATATTCATCTATGTATATATACAGGGTGTCTAAAATATCATTTACAAACTTAACATACTGGTTCGTCATATCATGATAAACAAGATTTACATAGGAACTTGTGTTCGAAAATGCAAACTGCGACCGCTAAAGTGCGATCAGCGCAGGTTTACGGGAAAGTGGGAAGCGTAATCATTTGAGGCAAGAACGTTTCAGTAGAAGGATGAATCGGTTTAGTAACGCAGAATTGTCCAATATTCATTACATATATGGCGCCGCGGATAGAAATGCACGAGACGCGCTACGGATATACCTTGAGGAAGCAAACGTCAGCCAAGTAATGTTTTGTTTGGACAATTGCACCGCAAATTGCGTGAAGCAGAAGCTTTCCACGCCTTAGTCACAACGTACTTACTTACATCGTTTGTACTTAGCCGCATCGGTCGAGCACGCACTACACGCACGCCTGTCGTAGAGGATACCGTGCTACGGGAATTTGACAGGAACCCGCAAACAAGTCTCCGAGCAAGCAATTGCGGCTTGGGTGTACATCGTACCAGCAGTATGCGCAGACATGAGGACACGGAACACCCCTACCACTTACAAAGAGAACAGGCATTGTGCGTTGACGATTATCCCCAAAGCGTTGCATTCGCACGCTGGTATTTGCAACAACGGGTCGCACAGCCTGATTTTCCATCGTGGATTTTGTTTTCGGATGAATCCTTTTTTACACAAGACGGTGTCCTGAACCTGCACAACATGCACATATGGACGCATGAAAACCCAAGGTCTACACATGCCCTTGCACGTCAACAACGTTTCGCCGTAAACGTTTGGGCCGGTATTATCGGTGACATGTTAATTGGCCCTTACCTTCTACCTCAGCGTCTCGACGGGAATACCTATCGCATTTTCTTAGAAAGAGCCTTGCCAGATCTGTTGGGTGACGTTAAAGCCGCTACACGCCTAAACCTCTGGTTTCAGCATGGTGGAGTGCCTGCTCATTTTAGCTATACTGTGCGAGAATAGGACATATTTTAATCGCTGGATTGGCAGGTCGACCAGCCGCATAGCCACCGCGATCCCTCGGCCTGACTCCCCTGGATTTCTATCTGTGGGGACACATTAAGTCCATGGTGTACGAGACGCCCGTAACATCGGACATGGATCTCGTCGCCAGGATCGTGGAACCGCTGGCACGTGTCCGTCATACACCTGCCCATTTTAAACGACTCCGTGAATCCATGCGTCGACGTTCCTTTGCCTCGAATCGAAGGAATTTTGAACACCTTCTATTAATTAAACCATGTTCTTTAATAAAAGTCATATTAATACCTCTTTCGACATCCTTTCTTCTTCCCATCCACATTTGCACTCATCGTCTTCTAGTGGTCGCAGTTTGCACTTTATAACACAAGTTCCTATGTAAATCATGTTCCTCATGATAAGACAGACTACCGTGTTAGGTTTGTAAGTGACCTTTTGAGACACCGTGTATAATAGTAATTACAAAGTTATACAAAACTGATAAAACGTTTATTGTTAACATACATAAAATGACAAAAAGTTTGCTATCGTTTTTGGTGTATTTGGCTATCTTTTATTTCGGTACATAATTATTACACAGTTTAAAGCAATGTCACATTTTATTAGTGTTATTTAAAAATAAATAGGGCATAAGAATATTTTAAACTTTGCTGTTAGTTATTCTTCGTCGAAAGGTATGTTTTAATTTCAAATTCGAAACAACCACGTCATACCATTACAAAATAACTGCGAGCTTTATCAGAAATCCGAATTTAAATCATTATATTGATGGCAGTGTATAAGAAATTAATATACACTGGTAATCAAAATTAAAGGATAATGAGAAACATTATGCTCACTAAGTTAATGTTGCAACCAATGTCCAATGCTGATATTATTTATGTTAATTAAATACTATTGAATACAAAATTGCACTTCTGAGCTGAAGTTAGCGCCGGAAATATTGACAATGTGGTGCGCAATGGACGTATGTTGGAATTCTGGTCTGTAGTGTTGTTTAAAGTGAATGTGGTGTCTGAGAGTGATCCGTATTTATTAGTTATGGGTCAAAGGCATAATTTAAGTTAAGTTTAAAAGTGGCGAATAATTGGTAGAATTGAGGAAGGTCAAAACAAATGGAGGTCGCTCAAGATTTGAATATCCCTCAAAGTCCCATCAAAAGAGCTTCGGGCTGCTTTTTTAAGACTAGATCCGTTGATATACAGCGTGGTAAAGAAAGTGGAAGAGCAACAACTGGATTCGAAGACCGTTTTTTTGTCATTGTTGACTCGAAAAAACCGCGAAGAAACTACAAGACATTTGATTTCAGGCCTTCAGGCGGCCACAGGAACTTGAATTAGCCATTCTACTGCGGCACGAAAGCTTACCGAGATTGGACTGTATGCGAGAAAATGAATAGCTTGTGTCCCACTCACTTCAGCTTCAAAAGGGGCCCGTTTAAACTGTAGCCGTAGTCAGGTTCAATGGAGTCAATAAGACTGGGCTCGAACGGGAGATTTCAGGATAAGGGAAGGCAAGTTGCGTGTTTTTTTCTCTCTCCAGATCAAAACACTTCTAGAATCAGTGTTCAGACTGTATCTGAACTCATAAGTAAATAAACTTGAGCCCAGGCTTCTTGGCTCAATTGAGCATGACGAGAGCAACAGTTTAAACGGGTCTGTTTGGAAGCTGGAGTGAGTGGAACACAAACTATTGGTTTTCTCGCATACAGTCCACCCTCGTTAAGCCTTCGTGTAGCAGTAGAATGGCTAATCCAAGTTCCTGTAGCAGCCTGAATGTCTCAAACAATATCTCTTGTAGTCGCTTCGCGGTTTCTTAGAGCCACAATGACAGAAAACGATCTACGGGTGCAGTTGTTGCTCTTGGTCTCATTTGACCAGGCTAACTATCAACGGATCCAGTGCTTAAAAAGAGTCTCGAAGCTCTTGATATGACACTTTGAGGGATATTCAAATCCTGGGCGACCTCCATTTGTGTTTGATCTTCCTCGATTCTACCAATTATTCGCCACTTTTGCCCTTAACTTGAATGATGACTTTGAGCCGTAACTATGGAATACTGATCACACTCAGACACCACATTCACTTTAAATAACACTACAGACCAGAATTCCAACGTGCGTCCATAGCGCATCACATTGCCAATCATCTAATTTGCATATTTTTGACGCTAACGTATTCGTAGAAGTGCAATTTTGAGTTCAATAGTGTTTGATTAACATAAATAATTGCAGCATTGGGCATTCGTGGCAACGTTAACTTAGTGAGCATATTTTTCTCATTATCCTTTAATTTTGATGGCCAGTGTATATGTATATTTAACTACGTTGCAATACGTTCCAAAATATGACATTGTGAAAATTCCATTTGATATCTGACACTTATTTAAAGATCTGTACCGACTTACGAATTTCCAAAAAAGGATAAAAATGTAAACAGAGTAAAATGAAACAAATTCAAGATATTTAGTATCAAAACTTTCAGCAGAACTAGAAGAGGATTTTAAGATCTATGTCTACCCATCTATTGTTGTATGTGTCATACAAGCATGTGGATAAAGTAGATATGCTGCACAAAGTAAATTTTTGATAGGTTTCACTCTATGGAGTTATAATTCAATTGTATGGGATTCCTTACAATGGAACCAAGTAAATATACAGTTTAATACATTTCCGTTATAGACATGTTTCATTGCAACATATTCTACTGAACTAACCCATTAACCGCAAAACTGTAAGGGGTTAAACTTTTTTGATACAAGTGATATTGTTTATTCATTTGAGCATACATAACATTAATTTATAGTGAGAATGACAAAACTTATCTTAGCTTACGAAAAATCGACTGTTGCGTTCGCACAACGTCATCGGAATAAGGGTATTAATTTTCAGTGAGTTCAACTGAACATCTAAAGGGTTTTCTTAATTTTGGGCACTTTAAGATTTTTTTAGAGTTGTTACAATTTAGTAAGCAAACAATCTCTTCAAAGATAATTAATTTATTATTGAATTTTAATAATTTTTTCTTCACAAATTACTGAATATATCCAGAAAACAGTTTCAAGCATCAAAATATTCTTTACACTTAAGTAATAAAGACACATCCAAAATTTACTGCAGCGGCAAACAGTCTGGTGATGACATTGTTTACAATCCAGCCTTCTGCTGTCATCAGACTTGACAATTAAATCTCAGCTTACTGCCCATAACATATATTGCATGTTGAACATACTAGGCCTTCTTGTTGCTGATTTGTAACCCTTTACTTTCAAACGGTGTTTGCTTTTGCAAACACCCTTTGCAATGCAACTTCACGTCTGAAATCTAAGTGACACTTTTTATTTTCGAACATAATCTTGAATTCTTCCGTATTACTAAATATTTTATTTTTATTTTTCATTTTGTTGGTGAGTTTAAGTCATTGTTTCCTTCTTTATCCACTTCAAGTGTCCTATTTTCTATTAAATGTATGACTTGCACAAATTTTAGAGGGCACAAACTTCTCTTTTTATGCTCATATCAATTTCGCCATCAATACTGCATGGTAAAATATAGCTGTTTATTTTGATATAGTATCCTTTCATTATTCATCAATAATTTCTGCTATTTATGGTGAAATAACAATAATATCCATTTCGTTCCAATCATCTTTATCTGGCACTTCATCAGACATTCTTTGAAGAGCCTCCTCTAACACTTTAGACATCTCTATGAGCAGAGGATCAGTAAAAATCCCAAATAGTCGAACGGCACGAGTGAATAAGTTGACTACCCGTTTCCCGCTGACATTGCGAAAACGCAACACTTTTTTCTCTTCCTCCCCCAATAAAAAAAAACTGATTCATGGAATGTTTTTATCTTATTTGACGTTGTCTAAAATTAGATTACCTCTAAAGCTTACGTTTTTCTAACTATATTATTTCTGCGAAAACGACAACTTGAAAGTTTTCGTTTAAAAGTCCTTCAAGTTTGGAACTCGTTATTAAATATAAAAAAACTGGTGCAAGAAAATATTTTTCTACATAATTATTAATAATAATATTCCCTACATAATTTACATACCCCTACATACTATTGTTAATACCTACAATTGTTATACCTACAATTGTTATACCTACAATTCCCTACATACTATTGTTAATATAAAATTCATGTGATAGCTAATTTTTTATTAGCATTTATTTTGACCGTTGCGTCAACGCAACACCAGCGGTTAATGGGTTAAACATATTTTAAACTGTTCTAATCATTATGTGAATTTTTGTACTCACCAAGCAATCGACTACTTTTTTGTATAGATCTTTTTCTTTTAAAGTAATATATTTTCTATTCTATTAAAATTACATGTGAAATTTTCTGTAAATTGTTTCTTTAACATTTATTAAATAATTTTGCATTAAGTTACAAAAGAAAACATATGCGTATATCAATACAAAATCAAGCCACTATAAATTTGTTTTAAACTATAAAACTTTATGCAAGCGATATTACATTAAAAATCTTTTATTCAAACTTGTGTAATAATTAACTAATTATAAAATGTGAAGTGTTCGGCAAGTCCCACCACTAACATATATGATTCTTGAACCTTTCGAGTACTTTTACTATTTTTCTAATGCAAACTGATAAACAGACTAGGTATTGAAATTGTAAATATTTTATACTTATGTTACAAAAATTAAATAAATACTTTTTATAAAGTAGGAATATAGTTTATTTGTTATATACCTGCATTCGTCTAGACAATTGCTTTCGCACATGGAATGGAGAAGCTGGGCGTGAGTGTCTTCGATTTTAGGTGTTTTGGTTGTACCATCGCTGGAATTATCTTAAAATAGAAAGTTAGTTGCTTAGAAAGAAAATATAATATACAAAGTAATACATAAGGCAGAGTGAAAGATAGAGAATAATTAAGTGGTAATTTTCTTTACTTTTCTTTTTGAATAGCACTTAATGTTAAAACCAAATTATTGAGTTATATATTTTAAGTTTTTATTTATTATTAACTTTTTAATTATTTAGACAAGTTAAGTTTCTTATTAAACTTAGTAAAAAAATATGTCTGCATTTATGAGTTTAAAGAAAATAAAAATTTGAAAACATCTTTCTTGCCAATTTCTACAAGCAAAAAAAAAAGACACAATTCAAGTTTTAAGGTTTTTTTTTTTTTTTTTTTTTTTTTTTTCAGCTAACGTTTTTCTGGAAAATCTATTTCCATTTTTCTCACAATTAAGACTTTTAAGACATAACCAGTTTTCCCCGTAACTAACCCAAGTCTGAGAGATTCTTTTAAATTACATTTTTTCAAAATTATAAATATTTTCTTGTTTAAATTTCTATAAAATGCACCATAATGTGTCATGAATAACTTTCTGTGGATATCAAATAAATTTCAAATTTTAATTATAGTTATCGTTAACGATTTAGGTTCTAACTGTCCTTACTGCGTTTTGGATCTAGTGATTCTTACCAGTTATAAGTAATTAGCACGGGTCGGAGCATAAAGGACAAATTTTATTGTTCTTACCAGTATCTTTTCTCAATAATCTTCTTGATATATTTCTATTGCATATTTTATAAAAATGTTTCCTGAATATTATTTGATAAAGTATACAGGTAAAAAAAATAAAATTTGTTCTATATGCTCCGACCCCTGAATTGGGGATAAACGATTTTTACACAATGTTAAAAAACAATGAGATTCATTTGTAGACATAATTTAATGATTATTTACTGAATGTACAATTCGTGAATAGACTGAACTTGAAAAGATTTGTGCTTTTAGAAATGTTCCCTTAAGATTTATTTTTAATGTCCCTTAATGTACTTTATGTTTCCATTAAAATTTATTTAAAATGTTTTTTTTAATTTATTTTAAATTTATTTTTATTTTAAATTTATTTTTTTTAAATTCGTAGTTTCATCTTTAAAGATGGGAGCTTTGTTCATTTAAAATTTTAAGATAATTATACAAAGTTACACAGTGTGATTTTGTAATTACTGTAACATTGAAAAAGATTTTAGAAAAAAAAAATAATTAATAAAGTACAAATGTAGTTTTAAACTTTAAAATTATTGTTTTTGTAGCATGACATAAAACATAATAATGTTAAACATAAACTAAATTATGTCTACACCAACCACTTACCTGAAATGGAGAAAATGGGTGGTAACAAGTATCTTATTTTGTTACAGATTAAAAATAAAAGAAATAAATTAAAATATTATGGTTTCTGATAAAAAAAGTCTTTACAAAAATTGGTGTAACGTGAAATTTAAAGTTTTATGCTAAATTAGCTAAACACCATGATTAAAAAAAATACTTGAAATTTTTCAATTGCTCTGATTTCTATAACTGAAGCAGAAATCATTTCTTTCGTTTAAGTCCATATTAAAGGAAGCAATTCGAAACATGCTTCGAACGTATAATTTTTGGACACATCAAGATTGGCATAACCTACAACTTCATCTTTTATGGGCCATTTCATGTGAAGTGAACTACATTTCGATACGATCCCTTCTCGTCTATCTTTAATTTTTATGCAATCGATAAAGGGCACACATATACTTGAAAATACGACATCTGCAAACTGTAACGGTCAGAAGTTGAATATTTGATGAACCAGGGATGTTTCTAGAATGTTCAATATTTCACCAGCTCCAGGGAAAACGATTAAATAATACAGTTTAACATCTTACTGCTAGTGGAACTAGAATATTTACATCTTGCAAATAAATGATCTAAAATGACTTTATGTGTTGAAAACATACATTCAGTATTAAAGATTTAAAATAAATACATTCATCACCACTTTGCCTCAAACTAGGCCATTTCGCCTATTTTATTTTCACCTAAACCATTAGTGCCTAGTCTCTATCTTTAGGGACAGTTATAAAAAGGCATCGCAATCTCACAGAATTTACTGTTTCAGCATGTATTTAAAAAAAATGTATTTTTAAATGTTCATTCCTTTTATATTCAGCAGATGGGTGCACTAAACAGATATTTAGTTTATAATATAATCGCTTTTGTTTCTAGTGGAACAGAAAACAGTGTTTTTGCAACAGTTATATAAAACGTGGAGCCAGCTTGGTCGATTTCATAGACACTCTTGGTGTTCCTTTCTTTCAAAACCCTAAATACCTCAGGTTAAAGCTGAATATGAATAGTTAGTATCGTCAATGTTGAAGAATCTGTTTGGATCAAGAAAGGCTCAGAAAAAGTTTTCGTTCTTAAGTAATTCAATGATGTTCTCGAGCCATTTACGAATATCCTTTTCGCTGACTTTTCCAATTGCTGTTTTAATAACTTTATGTGATCACTGCGCGATCTCGGCGCATCTGCGCGAAAATGGCAGGTTACGATTGTCTACCCGATGAAAATCATGTTACTATCATTATCCTATTCCATGGACTAGCAAAAAGTTGGAGGCGATAGAATTTTTGGGAACGGTACAGAACACAAACTAATGGTTACAGTGCTCGGCTTATTTTTCAAACTTAAAAATAGGCTATTTTTAACATGTGCAATATTTAGAAAAGAAAATTAAAAACAGAAATTGTTAAAATGTTACCTTTGTTAAAACTTGTTTTTACTTCGGGTAGAAACACCTAGACACAGCCTAGAACATCGTGCTGGTGGAGGGGAAAACCTTTCTTTTTTCTGAATGTTTTAATTCTTGATCCCACATATAAGGAAACTGCATGGCAAATAGTTTGCACGACCGTTCGCATGAGTTGGGAAAGCTGAAACGGATGTAAATTGGTAACGAAATATATCCAATCACCGCGCGCCGCGCCACCTCCTATGTAATATGAACTGTAGGGTGGTTCACAAGCCTATGGAAAAAAAATAAACTTTCTCGTTCAGACCAGGACACCCATTCATTTTTTTACATCAGCCCATACTATTATTCTGGCAAAGTTTCAATGTCCTACTCCAAATAAAATGCTCAATAACTGTCAACTTTTGACTTTTGGAGATATTTAGGCATTTGTAATTGAATTTTCTAAAATTTGAGATAAAAACCAAATTATTTAAATATCCTTTATTTATATATTTACAATATTAGTAAAGGCTAACAAAATAGTTAATATTGTCAGATTTTTATATATATATATTTTGAAACAATATTAACAACTGATTTTTTTGTTGTCGTCGGTAGGGAAAATCCTATTTAATTCAACGTCTTGTAAAAGAAACTGCATATCATCCTCATCATTTGTTAAAAGTTCGTTGAATTCTTGAATCAGCTAAACACCTTTCTTAGCAGTATCGTTGGCCACTCTTAGTTCTTTTCGATAGTTTCTATCATTTTTAAAATTGATATTGTTCTTCAATTCTTAAGGCGAAAGTTATAGAAAAGTCATAAATATTCAAACGAGAAGAGAGCCCAACAGTTATTTTTGTTGCAAAATCTCCAAGGCAATCTGCATCGTTTTTCAATAAATTTGATTGCCTTTTTATATTTTGGATTGTTCATTCCTGCAATTATTTTTGCTTTCTCTTTTGTTGGTACTGTGTCTGAAAATAGGGCAAGACCAACCAATTTGTCTGAAAGGTACCACATGTGATTTTCTAGGACTTTCCTTGCTCTTCTATCCATGTTTTGCTGTATAGAAGAGTACTCATCTGCACAAATCATGGAGCTGCATTTCTTCCCTTTCAGATAGGTGGAAAAGTTCTGGATAATCTCGACTTTTGAAGATTTTGAAACCGCACTGGAGTTTGGCCATCCACCTATCATGATGAATAGCACCTAGTGTTCTCCAATGGTTTTTCTATCGTGGATTTCCCAAAATAGCAAGTGTCAACTCAATCATCTCTAATGACCACATATTAACCTACAAATAAGACAGGCAATGGCTGAATCTTTAAAATCTAGTACATTTGTTTTTCCGATTCTGTACCCGAAAATTCGTTTGTTCAATTCCTTGCCAAACATTCTAAAATCTGCTGAAGAGTGGAATTTCTGTTAAACTAGATGGTCCAAGGCACAAGCTAAAAGCCTTTGCCAAGATTAATTCCATCACATGGTGTCGGCAGGCTAACCACAATAGTTCACGGCCATTTTTTTGCCAAAGAAATGCATACTCTTTTTACATAACCAGTGTTTACACTCGTTGTGTCAAAACATAAACCTTGAATGTTTTTCTCTACACACAACTCGTGTAATAGGTTAAAAATAGAATTCATTATATTTTCTGCTGTTTCACCACCACTGAACTTCCAAGGAGCTTTTCAATACCAGCTTCGGAAACAAGCACTGGCGAGTGAAAAAAACTTTCCTAATCCAAGACATTCAGGTAAAAGTTTGCCGTTCCAATGGAGGACTAGAGGACAATCTGGTTTGAAATCGCGAATTTCTGACTCAACATATTATTTTCTAGCTTTTTTTCTTAATCGTTGTATGGTGCTTCTTGAAAGAGGAAGTGCACGAAGATCATGCCCCAGAGCTGATACAATTGGAACAATCAAATGCAGATCTTCACGATCAGATGTCTTGTTACGATCTAAAGCACAACTAACATGAGATGTGAACAATTGTATTTAGACACATCTTGTTTCTTTTCAAGATTGTAAATAAGGTTTTTCTTTATATTCAGAAAAATACCATATCATCATCTGATTGGGAAGGGGACTCTCAGTTTTCTGAATCAGTCATCAAATAAACATAAACAGCTGTTGATGAATTTTCAACACCTATGATTGTTTGTTTTTGTTGTTCTTCCTGTTTTTTTCTGTTAAGAATTCTCGCTTGCTTTTTAAAATAAATTTTATATCTTCATTACCCAAATATATTTTACGTCTATCCCGTTGATCTATAAGGAAATCACAATCTTCTATTATTTTTGTTAGAATAAAAGCATCAGCATGGGCAATATAAAAAAGGGTTATTGCTTACAAAATGGCGGCTTCTTGTGTCAGAAGTATTGCAATGTTGCCAGATGCATTAGATAGAAAAACCGTTGCTAAATAACTCAACTAAACTTTTTATTATCTATTACGAATTATGAAAGCTTAAAACGATCAGCTTTTGTTTAAAAATTATGTATTTTAAACACATATTATCATCAATCTAAAACTATAAAATTGTGTAAAATTACCAAAAAGTGTCAAAATGGAGTGTCATTGCGCACCATCTTCCTGTAGGTGTAAACAGCTACAATTTTAGGAGAGTGATACTATGGATAAATGTAAAAAAAGTAGCGGGTGTCTTGGTCTTTACCTCGGAAAAAATTTTTTTGAACCACCCTAATGAACTGTGAGATTCGTGGTACCGATGGTCACTATAAGTGTTTCTGTGCTTTACCTGAAGTAAAACCAGTAATCGTTCAACTAGCTTTTCTTTCCTAAACTTTCTGTGGTCATCAACACAATGGGAGTCTCAATAAAAGAAAGAGGATGGGGTGGACATGTCAACGACGTTCATTAGTGACCTCTGATCTCTAGACATTCTACGAAAGTTATAAAACATGAAAGGGAGTGCCTAATCACATAAAAAGCTCCGACGTGAAGAAGACTAGTCTTTTTGGACCTTAAGTGTCGCCTGTGCGAAACGTCGGAATGCAAACAAACAAAGAATCATGTAGTTGCGGCTATCGCCAGTTTGAGCATTTGCAATGTAAATAAACGACATTATTTGATACGAGTCAGCGCTCAGTGTAAGCAAATTGATAAACCAATCGACATATATATTTTTTTTTTGTTTACCTACCGGAAATTGATTCTACTCAATACGAACAAATGCTTTTTTGAGCTGAAAATTATACAAATATATCATTTTTAAAAAAGAATTTATCGAATAGAGAGAGTACGGCGTAATGGGGGAAGTAACAACTGGAAAAGGCTATTATAAATTTGTACTCAAATAATTTAGTTAAAATGTTCGAAAGAAATAGCTGCACCTGATAAAATTACATGAGTTAATTCCAACGCATAGCGATAAAGTGTTAAAAATAACTGTGGTCCATCATTATTGCGATCACGAAAAAGCGGCACCAGTAATGGCTCATCCCACTAGCTGGCCTAATAATCTTATTTTGAAATTACCAGTATGTTTACTTCTTCCTTACACTTTTCGGAAGTCATTACAACTCACCTTTCTTCGTTTGTTTTGCTTGAAATTTTCGTAAACAGCACGAAGACAAACTTTGCTTATTAAAAGTTTTGCTAGCTCATCGCTGCTGAAGGAGAAAGAAAATACAAAACTTCGATTGAAGGACTCTCGGTCACGTGACGTGCAATGATTTGTTGAAACACAGGCATAATCTAATAGTTGAAGGACCATTATATCACTCACTTATATTTGTTCAATTTGAATGTTATGTGTTTTTGCCTCTAGCGCCGTCGAACTATTAAATGGACCATCACTGATGTAGTGGCCAGAAAAGGTGGTTTTACCCTACTTTGGTATTTAAAACAAAATTTTGTGTCAAAATTGCTTCCCTGAATGATAAAATAAAATTTAAGATACATGACATCTTAAAGCTCGCAGGGATTTCTGACAATTGGCGTCGGCATAAATAGTACATACATAGGCTTTATAACTTTTAATAGTAAAGATCATTGCATATGCTTTTTTTAGCAAATGTATTTTTACATACCTATTACGTTCTAACCTTTCTAATTTTATATTGGTTTTTACATTTCACTCTTTAAATAAATTAGAATATATTCCTTACCGTCTCTGCATATCGCCTGTTTATGGGGATAGGTATTATGAATAGATACACACTGATCTTGTAATAGGGTGAACTCCAAGCCACATTTGTCTCGACACGTCTGTTAAAAAAAATATATATATATATACAGAAATGACAACAAACTCATTAAAAATCTATAAATCGAAATATATAATTCCAGTTCTATTTTTCACATTTTTTTTTAAAATTGATATATGAATCATGTGTCCTTTAATAATACTCAGGCTAATAAAGGCCAAATGATATTGCTCCAAAACGTACTAGAGATTAAATTCAGTCAGGGTGAAGATTATTTCGGATTTATAAACAGTCCGTCTCAAGCTACTTTCAAATTTTAAATATATGGGCAAAATGTGAACATTTACTTTAAAGCATGTTTTAATTTTTACTGTTTATAATGTATTAAATATTATCAAGAATTGCCGAATTGAAATTTCTTAAATAATAATTATACATTTTGGAAATGATTAAGCAAATGCATAATTTCTAACATTAGCCTTTTTATTGGATTTAATCAAAAAGGATTCTATGTATAATTCTTAATTAAAAGTAAATTCTTAAAATCCAAGAAATATATTTCTTATATAAATAAAAATTATATAATAAAAGGACAAACTTCATAGTATTTTTTAATAAATAAGGTTATAGAATTAAAAATCATTCCGGAAATTTTCTAGAAATTTACTTTCTAAATGCAATTTGGAGTGCATTTGAAATATCGAAGAGCTTTATCAGAGATTTCTTTAGTATTAGTCTTAATTCAAGTATTTTATTATTTAAATTATACATGTTCGAAATTATGTTATAAATAAAGACTGAAACATAATTTAAGACAAAAGTTGCGTCAACTTTTTCTTTTTCTCATCGTTTTAACTAAAGTAATACTGAAAGATGAAAGAATATAGCTAGTTTCGCCACATTCCAAATTTTCAATACTTAATTGATAAAATGCAGATATTTGCGGCCTATCAATTGATTTAAATGCTGTAGATATTACGTTAAAACATAGAAATAAAAAAAGAAAGTTTTTTGATATAGATTCAAAGCCTTTGTTTCAATTTTAAATTTGACAAATCAAAAGTCAAGATAGATTTACCTTTTTAGTTCTAGGTCCAGTACGATTTTTTTTCTTCCAAAATTCTTCGTAATCCATGCAGTTGGATTGAAAAGGTGCTTTCAGTAAAAGCTCTTCTTGCTGTGATTTAAATAGTAACACATCATATTCTTTTATAAAAAGAATTACAAATTATGATCTAAAACAGCGTATAACAAAGTGATAAACAAACTGTTAACCGTATTTTATTTCTATTCTAGAAAAAAAGTAACTTGTGCTAATACCAACTCCACCACCACCGCTTTCCTTATTATATTTCATCTATTCCCAAGAGAACCAAAGATCATTTATATAAATATAACCGAAAAACGCATCTGAATGGGAGAAAACGCCTGTTATTCAGTTTTTGATAAAAGCAAAATCAACGCCATTTTAATATTTTTTTCTTTCTCGGCAATTTACACTTTTATCAGCGGAAATGGCTGGTTTCAGGATGGTCGATTTTTTCATCGAAAAGCACGCAATTTCTCCTTGGTTTTTACATAATTTATTAAATGGACAATCCCTTAAGAAAGAGTCCCTTCGTAACATGTGGTTTCCAGAAACATAGATGCTTAATCGCTTCTGTACTTTTGAAATGTTTTAGGAAGAAACAAGCGGTTATCAAACAAATATTTTTACCCGCTCAATAACGCGAAACTTTCTGGTTTTTATGTTTAATGTTTAACAGCTGTTTGTAATTTTTGTAATAATAGAAACACTTCGATGCTAATTAATAAAACAAGACTTTTACTAGTAGCATGATTTTATCTTTAAATACATATAAGTTATACACATTTTAGCTTAAATACGAGCTCATTATCTACCATATATATATATATAATCCTAATGAAACGATTTTATGAAACGACTATGTGAAACGACTTTATGAAACGATTTTATGAAACAACTGATTAACCAACTGATTATGTTTCACGGCGATTTCTCCTAAAATATGGAATATTATGTGGTGAAATTAACACCAAAAATCCGTATTGATCCGCAGATCTCAAAACTGGTATTGGAATTTTAAAATTCGAAATGTTTTTCGAGATATTAATTTTTTCTAATTTTAAATACTTTTCTCTAACAATGGCAACTCAAATTTTAACCATAACAGATATTTATTTTCATATTTTAGAAAATGTTATTATTTAAAAATAATCTGTCGACCTGTTTGGCCTCGCTTAAATGTATACTGAGAAATGCATCATGTTACTTTTATTCATAATTCAATTTACTTGAACAACCTTTCGCCAAATCGAAAGGTTCTGATAGAGAAATCCAGAAATCGGTATTTTTATGTTAGTGCGGCGAAGGTGATAAATCGCCTAACATTTCTCCCGTCGCAATTTTTTTAATTTCATTATCGTTTTTATTAATACAAAACAGTCATTAAAAAGACAAACATTTAAAATTAATGGCTTTCGCTTCTTTCTTTTTTTTTGAAACGAAACGAAAACGAATACATTAGGCGCAGATATCATATACGCACCGGGGCACCTAATTGGTGCCAGAATGGCGTTATTTTGCCTGACATGGTAACACGGCTATTGTTGCTTATTTATTAATAAATGTTTATTTACATTTATTTTCTTTTTATTTAAAAGAAAATGTTATAAATAATTCTGTTCTATAGTTATTAATTAAACTTTTTTTTTATTTATTGATATTTTATTTAAAAAATAATAGAAAATAATTTTAAAATGCATATGTAACTGGTATTCGAAAACGAGGTTTATGACAAATTATCGTAAAAAAAAAAAATCACGCCAAACACGGTGCGACAAATCATGACATTTAATTCCAACTTCAAAGCAATATTTTAATGGTACTACTTAGTTATCCCGTCGACCATTTTCGCCAAAATATACAAATTGACATAATTTTTATTTTAAATAACGAAAGAATAATAAAATTAATATAACATTATTCAGAATACAAATAAAACGTCAAAATAAAAATCACTTGATGGCATAAACAAGTGTAACTTCCATAAAGTCAAGTGAATGTATTATATACGATCAACCATTATTGGCATTTAATCTTACAGTTTGACGATAGATTTTTGTTGATGGGATAACCAAGTACAACCGATTTAATTTACCACTCGAAAAAAAAATGCTTACTGGCGAGTTAAAAAAAAAAAAGCTATTGGTGAGATTAGCACCCTGCTAACATAAAAGTACTAAGAATTCTTTGCGATCATGGATACTTTTATGTAGTTTTATTTGAAAAAACAAGTATGATTCTTTAATCAAAATGGAAACCTTTCTTATGAAAAGCGAAGGAATCAGCACGTAAGTGTTTATGGCAGTTACAAGACTTGGAGTGTTAGGCAGCCTAAGAGAGACTGCTCAGGGCCGGCTAGGCCTGCCCCTTAGAGCTTAACGTCTCTCCCGGTATGTTCCCCGACACGTTGGGGCTCGTTAGTGAGTACAGCCCTGTCCGGCCGTATGCAGACGGAGAAACACAAAATGCTCAAGGGGCGACGCTCACCCGCTAAGGGCGTCTATGCACCACCGACCACAGAACCCAGAATTTATTTTAAAAAGAACAAAGTGGGATTACAAAAATTAGACGAATGCCTTCCCGCCAGGAAAACGCCTACTCGCGACAGAGGGCGGGAGTATGAGAACATTTAAAGTAAAAATAAAATAAAATAAATAATAATAATAATAATAATAAACATCACTGATCCTGGCCGCCGGGGTAGGAACCCCTCTCGCGACAAGGGGTGGCAGGAAGGGAAAAGAATGGAATGCGTGGCACAAGTAAAATGGCACGAGCAAATACTCAAGCGTCCATTGGAGACGTAATGATTTGCGTGGCACAAATAAGATGGCACGAGCAAATACTCAGCGTCCATTGGAGATGTAATGCTTTGTGTGGCACAAGTAAGATGGCACGAGCAGATACTCAAGCGTCCATTGGAGATGTATCTCTTGATAGAATGGTCAGAAGCACGAGCAGAGGCTCTTGCGATCGTAGGAAACCACACATTGATGAGTAGAAGAATTTGCTGGAGCCTACAAAGAGGACTGGATTCTGGTGCTGTTTGAAGATTGATATGGTGGCAGTGAGACTGGATAAGCAGAACCAGGGCTTAAGTTAAGTTTGTTAAGTATGTAAGGAAATTGTGAATGTGTTTTAATTTGTTGAGTAGGAGGGTGCGGGAAAGGACGTTTTGGAGCCAGTTGACTGGCAGTATGTCTGGACGCCTCAAGTGCCAGCGTTGCGTGAGAGTACAACTGTAGTACGGGTGACTTATAGTGCCATCTTCACCGCAGACGCAAGTGGCAGTGGATCTTATTTTGAAGCGGTCCAGATATGCCATGAAAGGGCCATGTCCTGTTAAGAAGCTAGTGGTGTAGGGTGTTAAGTTATATAGTGTGAGAGAAACTTTAGGAATTAGCTTATATGTGTGCCTGCCCTTTTTTGAAGTATCCCAGTGCTCCTGCCATCGCGTCAGTATCCTTGCTCTAAGGACCTTTTTGACGTATGACTGGGGCACTGGGAGGTGTGTGTCTATTGTTTCTTTCTGTGTGGCCTTCTTCGCTAGGTTGTCTGCTAGTTCATCGCCAAAGATACCTTTGTGAGCCGAGACGTGACCTAGTGAGATACGATGTAGGAGATTCTTAAGTTTTAGTTTGATTTGCAGTACTAGACGATGTTTTGTCCTGTGTGCCTGTATTGCCTGCAGGCCAGAGAGGCAGTCACTGTAGATGATAATACTATTGCTAGAGTGGGATTCCACCCACTCTAATGCGTTTAGTATTGCGAACAGCTCCGCTTGGAATACGGTGTTATTATCATCTAGCCTTGCAGACCACTGATGGACCACCACCGTGCCCTCCATGGCGCAGAAGGCTGCGCCCACGCCAGTCTCTATGCCTGAACCATCAGTGAAGAGTGTGGTGCTAAGGGCAGGTGTGTAGCTGTTGCGTGTTGTGTTTACTTGAAAATGTGAAGTCTCCTCAGCGGGGTGGAGCTGCCAGCTCCTGACTTTGTATTGCAATGTTGTGTTTGGAAAAAGAGAATCTATTACTGTGTCACGTTTTAGCTGTAGGATTGAGGATTTGGCGTGTTCGTATTCTAGTTGAAGTGTGATGGGTGGAATACCTGTAAGTATATGTAGTGCATCTGTGGAGATTGTGCGGTACCCTCTTGAAATTTGTAGGAGAAAAGTGCGTTGTATTGATTTTAGTTTAGGTTGTGCTATGGATGATAAATTACCCCCCCAGATACAGGCCCCGTAAAGTATTATTCTTTCGATTATTGTTAGGTACCAGATCTTCAGTGTTTTGTTGTCTACCCCTCCCAATTTAGAAGTTAGTCTTAATGAATTATTATGATATGCTGTCAATTTAAGTTTTAGGTCGTTAATGTGTGGGATCCAGTTAAGATTTGCGTCAATGGTTATACCTAGGAGTTTTATGAATTGTACGTGTCGAATGGAGACATTATTGATCCTCATCACTGGAGGGCGTTTTGGATCATATCTGTGTGGTTTGGTGAATACTAGTGCTTGAGACTTTTGTGGTGAGAGTGTGAGGTGCAGTAAATCCAGGAGCCGGCAGAAAATAGGAAGAGCTACGGCAAACTGTTCCTCCAGATGACGTCTGTAACGACCGGAGAAAATGAAGCTGAAATCATCGGCGAAGGCAAATAGTTTAAATCCCAGCCGATTTAGTTCTGTTAGTAGCACATTTGCTACAAGCAACCAGAGGATTGGGCCAAGGCACGAGCCCTGGGGGCAACCCTTCTGTAATCGGTGGGTAGATGTGCCAGCACCCCAGTTAATCAGGACGCTCCTCTGTGAGAGGTAGGAGCCGATGAGACCAGCTATGTTCCCCGGACAGTTGAGTGCTTGTAGTTGTAAGAGAATGTCTCGCCATTCTACGTTGTCGAATGCGCCTTGTATGTCTAGTGAAACGAGTGATGTTGCGTTGCCCTGGGCTATGCTTTCAGTACAGGCAGTCATTATGGCATGAAGTGCGAGCTCGCATGAGTGTCCCTCGCGGAACCCGAATTGTCTGGGGTGGAGAAGGTTGTTTGACTCCAAGAAGTGTGTCAACCGCATAACCAGAAGTTTTTCCAGAAGCTTTCCCAGAGTGGGAAGAAGGCAGATGGGTCTGTATGACTTGGGTTCGGAAGGAGACTTGCCTTGCTTCAGAAAGTAAACTACCTCTCCCTGCCTGAGTACTAAAGGAAAGTACCTCATGGTGAGGCAGAGGTTAGCCCAGCGCGTGAATATGTGTGGAAGTTGTTTGTGAGTGAGTTTTAGTATCCGAAAGTCAATTGAATCCGGCCCTGGGGCCTTCTTGTCATTCAATGTGTATAGTGCTGTTTTTACTTCTGCCTTTGTGAAGCGTTTGTCTTCGTGTGCTGTGAAAAGGATATCCTGGTTGTCTTGTTGGGGATAAGCCGAGGGGCCAAAGAGAGTGTGTGTCAGGAATTCCAGGTTATTTTGTCGCGAGGTTTCGTGAGTTGGTCTTTCTAGACGTATTTCATCCGGAGTGAAGAACTTGCCGGTCAGAAATTTTTGAGTGATATAAGTGAAATGATGGCGATAGAATAATATTTGGCGACTTATCACCTGTGACTGCCTAACATTAAAGTACCAAAATGACCGCCTGGAATATAAAAAGCAAAGGAATCCGCCCGGTACTGTTTATGATAGTCACATGATATTAGGCTATTATTATAGAGATTGTTTGCAATTCTAAAAACAGCGCAAAGCATAATATTTCCTTACGATTAAAAATTTACGCGTGACTATTTAAAACATAAAAAAGAAACTTTAAAATTACTATTAAATGAGTACGTGTTTAAAGCAGAAAGATATTGAAAATTATGTCTTGAAAATTACGTTTACACGTGAATATTAAAAGAGAAAGGAAACTTTAAAGTAATAAATACATTAATATGCGTTTAACCCTTTCAGGGACAAGGTACTTCTATTCGTAAAATGTTGTAATCAGTAAATGGCACCAGAATTTACAAACAAATTTCGAAATACGAAAACTCTTTTGTTCACCTACTTAATAAAAGGAAATTTTTCATTAAAATATTCTGGTTCCAATGTGGCATTTAAGAATTAAAATTGAGTGGTCCAAAAATGAACCACCGCGCTTGGAGGAGTTAAAGTATAAATTGTAGTAACTGTAGTAATTGTAGTAAATGGAATTATGTCAATCTTTTTATAACGTTGTTAAAAAATACCGGGAGTCAAAGACTCTGTTTACTTAATTCATTTTATTTTAGCTTCTTTTCAAATGTCTAACTGGTCTTTAATCAAACACGAAAACAACCCTTGGATGCCTTAACAGCAACTAATTTGGCATTAATTTTTTTCCAAATCAAAGGGAATTCAATGGAAACCCGTTTAAAGGAAGATCGCTACAGGTTTTTTTTTATTATAATTCAATCTTCTCTAATCTTTTTAAAACCGATCAGATTAGCGTGGTTTGAACGGGGTTGGTGAGCGTAGCTTGCAGGTGGCAGAGCCCCTTAGTAGTAATAAAATATCATTATAATAGCTTATAAAACTATTTTTTATTTTTAAAAACTTGTTTTTATAGGATATTTTAAGAATTTACATTTCATACTTTGACATACTACACTCAGATAGATCAAATCGATTTCCTGTAACTCAGAATGGTATGTTATTTCTATTACAACATAAAGAATATTCTTTATTTTTACTATCCAGTCATATTTTTCCAAGGAGTTTGTAAGTAAAAGTTCCACTCCTAGTTTAAAACACGAAATGGAGAATATCTATATTGTGCATATTACCAATTAACGTTAGAATGTTTCTTTAAATACGGCATACATAAGTCCAGAATGAAAAATACTTTTAAGTATATAGCATCATTATTTGTAGCTATTACAAACTTAAACTAAAAGGGATTTTTATACAGAATTTAAAAATGAAAAAGTGTTAGGAAAATATTTCATATACTGAATTATTATTCTGCAATATTTTGAATCAAATTTACTTAAGGCTGTTGTTGAAAAAAAAAAATAATAATACTGCTGAACAGTGTGAAACTTCTTCCCACATTGACAAAGCCAGTTTTATATGTGCATGAAATTTGTAGACACTATTCGTAATAGTATTTCAGCTCTTTAGTATTGAATCGCATTAAAAAAAATTATAAACGTATTTTAATAGCATCTTTCGAAAAATGTAAGAAACTACTATCTCCTACTGGCAAGTGGACAGAATCTCATCGCTCTGCTGTAGAATTGTTTCCTTTTGAACAAATTTCTTTTACAGAGAGTAAGTTCAAACATAAAAAAAAATAATTATTCAGGCTTTGCTAATATGATTTTCATAAAAGAATTCTTCAATTCTCCGACCCCCCCCCCACACACACACACACACTGTGAAAATCAGAAGTTATGACTTTTGTTATAAGCATTTTCTATTTCTCTTTAATAAGTATTAACACTTAAAGATAATACAGGTATTAATACAGTGTGGGGTGATAATCTCAAAATTTGTCACGGCGATTAATTTTTTTAGAAGTAAACTAATAGATCATGTGCTACTCCAAATAAGTATATATATATATATATATTTTATAATTCGGCCGCCCCTCTCACCCTGGAGAAAAAGTGCAAACATATATCTTGGAAGATAACATTTCACTTCAGTTATGTTGAAATGTGTTAAAATCATAAGTCAATTGGGATGAATTTTATTAATTTATTTTATAATTGCCAATTTTCATCTTTTTCATTTCATAATTCAATAATGCGAAAGGTTCTGACAATGTTACAAAAAATCTTTCATTCTTACATGCGTGCTTTTTCAGCATTCTCCATCAGTTTTCAAAGGATTGATCAGAAATTTTAGTTTTCCTCTAAGATTTTCAGTTACACTAGATTTGATGTAACTTTTTCCTGACTGTTATTAAAGTGATCCTTTCCCTTTCGCCCCCCCCCCACCACCTAAAAAATCAAAAAATCAAAAAATCTATCACATTTACGGACTTATTTTAAGACATAAGAATACACTACATGCAGACATAAGTATTCAATTATTTGTTATCCAAATATTTTTTTCGTTTTTTGATAAATGACTTACACTTTGATTTATAAACGACTTTTTCTCATGGCAGCAGTTTTTCCTTTTTCGGTATTGTTTCAAATCGGTTACTTTGACAGTGTTCTTTGAAATATATTCTTCCTCTATCCAAGAATGGAAAACTGTTCGATTGCACAGTTTTGAATAAGAGCACCTCTTCGTTTAAAAAAAATGAAATAAAAAATGTGTCAAAGTAACAAGTTTTTATTTGAGAACTATCATATGTCTCTAAAATTTTATTAAAACATCAGTGATGACGGCATAATCTGAAACATGCTTTACTTGAAAGAAAATTAAACACATTATGTCATTCTCAAGAACCGTCTGAAAATTTTACGCATGTATTAATGGAACAGATTGAAATATTTTGCGGGCCAATTGATAGTACGTCATGGCGTGAGAACACTATAAAATGTGCCATTTATTCAAAAAAGATTGAGAAATACTAAAATAAAAATTTCAGTTATTCATGAGGATATTCATGACATTATTATCCATGAGAAACGAATTATTTATAACTCAATATGTAATTCACTTATTGAAAAAAAAAATGTTTGCATTCAATAGCTCTTCTTACAAGTATTAGGATTTATGTTTTAAAATGAGTCTGAAATTACCTTTAAAACTCGTCTAATGTAAAATTTTTAAGCTACAATTAAGCTGCAAGTAAGGTGCAATTTTACATAAAATTAGTGATGAAAACTACTGTGGGATCGTGTTATTTCATCTGATCGTATTATTAGACGAGCATTTAAAGTATGTAGTATTTCTAAAAAGAGCTTAATACCATTCGAGATATCGCTGAAGAAAAAAGTTTTTCAACAATCCTCATTAATAAACTTATCTATGAATTCAGTTTTCATAAAAATATCAAGAAAGTAAACCATAAAGAAATGATATATAAAAGGTTTAACTATTTTCCTGGTCTATGTGAGAAGTTACAATAAACATAATATAAATTTAATATTCTGTCCACCAAGAAAATTGAAAGAGTTAATTTGTACGAAAATAAGATCCAACACCGAAAAGTTAATTAGCTGGTGTATATGCGATTCTTTTTAGAAATGATAGCACTAATCACTAATCACCCAGTCGTGGACAGCCAACCTTTCGGTATAGGAGCTGATTAGTCCACGAGGGGAAAACACATATCTACTACCTCGCAGAGACTCCAGTACTCGCGAACGACACCGGAAGCTCCAGCAGGCTGGAAGATCCTGCTTAATGAAAATTACATGATTATTACAGGTAATTCGCAATGGGTTGCACTATTGAGCAAACCTGAGAAATTTACAGTTATAGTTTATGATGAATAGTTAAAATTATGTTGTAAAATAAATTTAATATAGGTATTTAATTACATCTCATTATTGAGTAATTTAACATTTAAAATGTGAGTATTTACACTTAAAACTTAAGATAGGAGAATTATTTAAGGTAAACAATAAATAGTAGAATAATATGACAGAGCTTGATTAAAATGACAAAACAATCAAATGATTATTAAACAATATGACAAAATGTAATGAAATAAAGTAAAATATTTAAACTAAGTGACTTGAAGTAAAAAGTTCATCGTACAGATGAGCGTTAAAAGTCTTTTTTAGGTGCGTTCGTAATTATATAAATACGTAGCACCTATAGTCGTCGTTCAGTCCGTCCGTCTGTCCGTCTGTCCGTCCGTCTGTCCGTCTGTCCGTCTGTCCGCATGTAACAGAGCAAAAACTACCCAACCGAATGGTCTGAAATTTCAAATATATGATTGTTGCAAAATTTTGTCGAGCCATTTCAAATTTTATGAAAATCGGATGTATAGTTTAATTACAGGGACAGTCAAAAGTTTTTCTTTACATTACGGCCAATGGGAAAAATTATTGCAAGTGCATTTTAATGATATTACAGCCTTCCGAATGATGTGAAATTTTAAAGATATAACTGTTGCAAAATTTTGTCGAGCCCTTTCAAATTTTAGGAAAATCGGATGTATAGTTTAATTACAGGGACAGTCAAAAGTTTTTCCTTACATTACGGCCAATGGGAAAAATTATTGCAAGTGCATTTTAATGATATTAGAGCCTTCCGAATGATCTGAAATTTTAAAGATATAACTGTTGCAAAATTTTGTCGAGCCCTTTCAAATTTTAGGAAAATCGGATGTATAGTTTAATTACAGGGACAGTCAAAAGTTTTTCTTTACATTACGGCCAATGGAAAAATTATTGCAAGTGCATTTTAATGATATGAGAGCCTTCCGAATGATCTGAAATTTTAAAGATATAACTGTTGCAAAATTTTGCCGAGCCCTTTCAAATTTTAGAAAAATCGGATGTATAGTTTAATTACAGGGACAGTCAAAAGTTTTTCTTTACATTACGGCCAATGGGAAAAATTATTGCAAGTGGATTTTAATGATATTAGAGCCTTCCGAATGATCTGAAATTTTAAATATATAACTGTTGCAAAATTTTGTCGAGCCCTTTCAAATTTTCGGAAAATCGGATGCATAGTTTAATTACAGGGACAGTCAAAAGTTTTTCTTTACATTACGGCCAATGGGAAAAATTATTGCAAGTGCATTTTAATGATATTACAGCCTTCCGAATGGTCTGAAATTTTAAAGATATAATTGTTTCAAAATTTTGTTGAGCTATTTCAAATTTTAGGAAAATCGGATGTATAGTTTAATTACAGAGACAGTCAAAAGTGTTCCGTTACATTACGGGGAATGGGAAAAAAATATTGGAAGTGCATTTTAATGATGTATCAGACTATGCGCTTTATGAAATGCAAAAAATTATACATTCAGTACAATATGGGGTGCAAAAAATAATTATAAAACTAGTTATAGTACGAACGCACCTCATTTGCCACGTTTGACGAGCAATTTCCAACTTGTTTATAAATGAAAAATGTTTGTTTAAAATATTATAGTTGGCTCTTAACTTGGCATAATTTGTTGGATCAAATAGGGTCCTTTTAAGGTAAAAACGTAATTTTTTTTTTCTTTTAAAGTCAAAGGTATGTGTCATTAATGAACATTTTGAGAAAAGGTAATGGATCGGGTCTCCTATCCCCTTGCCACATGGGCAGGATGGAGAGTCTCGTTTCCCTATTTTATTAACAAAGGCGGGAAAACTGCCGCGTCCACTAACATAATATGGAATTATATGACTTTTGCAGATAAAATCAGAATCCACTTTATTCAAGATTTTATAAGTAAATCGACCTTTTTCAGATGAAGTCCAATAATGTTGCCAGTCTGACAACATTTTATCCTTGAGTGCTTTTTTGATCACAGAGACTGGAAAAACTAAACGGATGATTGGTGACGTGGTGGATGTTGTTGTTGATTTTGCTAAGGTGTCGGCTCTTTCATTACCTCTGGTTCCGGCGTGTGCTTTGATCCATTGGATGTAGACTGTTTTATGTGGATAATCTAGTAATTTAGCATATATCTGATGAATAAGTTGATTACGAAGGGAAGGCTAGATTAAGGTCATCTTTTGCTGAGTGGCTGTTCGTTAACAGAAGTAGTGAAGTAGAATAATGGAATACGTAGTAATGACGAAAATCAAAGAAAGAATCAAAGAGCATAAAACAGATATAATATTTTCTCGCTAATCCACAGTTCTCTCAGGTTTAAATTTTAATCAGAATATCACAATAGATTTTGATCATGCAAAAATTATATATCCAATATCCAATTACTACGCATCCACTATCAGAGAATCCATAGAAATCATGTGTAAAAATAATCAAGTATATGTGACGACATCTTATCATCCGATATCATTAATATATGGTTAAATACCCTGAAATTAAATCCTGAAAACTTGAACAAAGTGACGTATTAAAGTTAATGCTATGGCAGTTAAATATTTTCGTTCACGCAAACTTAATCTGAAAAACTGTCCTGTTACGCATTTAAAAATGAAAGTGATGCCGTAGAATAAAGCGATATAATAAAATAAGTGGAATTGCAATTACTATATATTTTTGTGTACTTAAGTTCGGTCTAAGGGACTGCTACCTCTACTTTCAAATCTAATATTTATTGGCTCTCCCATTTCAAAACGAAGTGACGTATTTTTATAAATGAAAAGCAATTGGTTATTAAAATGTTCTGTGATGATGGCCTCTGGGAAATGCAGGCCGAAAGTACTGATAACTTTTAAATAAATTGTACATTTTAATATATTATATATTTTATCTATTTTATTATTTCAGTCGCATTTTAAGTAAAACAGTGAGCTTCTAAAAGGTCATGTTATGTATTTTATGATTGAATCAAGGTGAAATATTGCATTTCGTCTTATGCTTTTATTTAGAAATCATCCTTTTAAAAATATTTTTGTTTTGTGCAACCAATAATGCTTTTGGAACAAGATAAAGTAAAGTATCTATAACTCACTCTAAACTGTATTACTACTAATCGATTTATTAAATTATTTTTATAACAAGTTATTTTCATGGTACATTAAAGTACCGTCGAAGCACAAAGGGTTACGCTCTGTAAAATATCCCCCTCCCCTCCCTCTTCCTTCGCTGCGCTAGTGATAAATACAAAATCTACTTAAGATTGATCTCAGATGCAAACTGGGTAATTTCTGATACAATTTATAAACCATGTTTGTTCCGAAATGTATGGCATTAGCGAGTTTGTAGTAATTGCTAAGAAACTATGTATTTAAGCTGTTTTTTTCTGTTTTTCGTTAAACACAAATTTTTTCCAGAAAATGCCGTAAAAGTTGACATTTTGATCCAAATTTCCGGACACGATATTGCAGTAAAGAGAAATATAACTGCCTTACTAAGACAATAATCACTTATAACTCAAGTTACAATCAATTTATCAAAAAAATGAAAAATCTCGTTTATTACAAATCACTTCAATAATGATACCTTCAAGTAACTGCATGTATCAATTTTAAAATCCAAAAATATGTCAGAAAGTGTTGCTTTCCTTGGGCAGACAAAAATATTTTTTTGGAGTATCCCCTTCAAGTAAATTTTTCAAACATCTTATAACACTAAAAAATTGACTTTCTGCAAGTAAAAAGTAATTCAATATTAATTATATTCGTATCATTAATCGTTCTTAAATTACTTAAAATTATGCAGTCGGAAATCAAAGTAAATAGAAAATCAGAGACTCAATCAAATATCATTATTTATTTACGAAAAGAGAAATGTGTGTGTGTGTGTGTGGGGGGGGGGGGGTAAGTAATCATCCAAATGCAGTAGGTAACATACTTTATTATTGTATTCATACACATTTAAATTGTTAGTCAAAAATTTTGTTGGCCAATCAATATGTTTTCCGTTTACAAGCATTGTGATACAAAAGAAGACAGTCTCTAAAGATCTCCAGCATTTGGTTTCCAGAAGCACAAATGTTTTCTATTACTTCTGAAATGTATTAGCGGATAATGTGGTAATAATTTCCAGAAAAATCCAATAGAAACTGCTCAAATTAATTTGAACGCACATAAGGAATTATCTTTAAAACTTAATTTGTAAGGTTTTGAAAAAAAATTTTAAACAGTTTTTAACCCTTTATCTACTGACGGTATTTATAAGTACTAGTAGAATAACTTCTTATAAAATTCATTTAATACATCGATTAGTAGTAATACAGTTTAGAATAAGTTATAGATGCATTAATTTATCTTGTTCTAAAAGCGTTATCGGTTACACAAAAGAAAAATAATTTTAAAAGAATGATTTATTGTGCCTTTGCCTCTTTTCAGCTTTCTTGGAGGGGGGTGGGGTTCAATTCGGAAATATTTCTATATTTCTATTCTAAGAACATTACATTTGTATATTTCCTAATTCTACAAAATAAATGTACAAAGAAAAATACTTAAAATGAAATATTTGAGTGTTGTTATAAATTTGCACAAAATCCCTATAAATTCAAATTTAAAAAATCCTTCTGAATCCCTCTAAAATTTATTAAATGATTACGGAAATCTTCTTATATAGGTTCAAAAATTCATGAAAAATTCATTAGAAGATAAAATTTTCAAGAATTCATAATTCAGTACATAAAGGGTTAATAACTATAATTTTGACATCTTCAATATAATATTATTTATGCAAATCACACAAAATCTCAAAAAAAAAAAAAAAACATGGCAGAAAAGAAAAAGAAATGTATCAGAACTGAACCCAAAGTACAATATTTAAGCGTATAAAACAATACCTAAGTTCTTTAAAAAGTTTACCAATTAGAATTATTTATTAAAAATTCTCGTTGTTTTCTTTTCATATTAGTTCATAATTTGCTGCGGTTTAATCTGTGCTAGACTTTACTTTATCTTAAATTCTTGTTTTCTTTGTTTAGAAAAAAAATAGAATAAAAATCTCAAGGATTGATATTTTTTTTAAAAACTCTATATCTGCAATTTTCATTAGATATATTTTAGTTCATTTACTTACTGTAATGAGGTTTTATTAGCCCCCGGAACGGTATGCTATTGCTTTCTCCCAGCTTATTTTGTCTTCAAAAAATAACGTTAGCTTACAGAAGGCAGCAATAAACAAAGCAGATGTATCATTGTGCGATTAAATGCTCTATATCATTTTTTTTAATTTTTAAGCATCGCACATTTTAAATTTTTATACCGGTCGTATTGGAAAAAAAAGTACTTATAAATGCAATTTTTTTGAAAACTGTATCTTCATTTATTTTTGATATATTAATTTTTTTGTAGTTTTTAGCACCATTTGTTTAATTTTGGCAACTCAAGTACTCTGTTTATATAAAAAGTAACAGGAATATAGTTGAAAAATAGCAATTATATCTTTTTGTTGCCATATTCTCATAACAACCGAAAGAAAATGTAATTAAAATACGTGCTATTTTGGAAAAATATAAACGAATAATTTTTTTAAAACACGGACCGACTATAAATTATATTTAATTTTAAGTATCTGTAGACGCTTTCAGTGTGACCTCAGCCATGACGTTTTGGTTGGAAACTGACTCCAAACAAACGGTTGCTATGCGTCATTTCTTTTTAAATATAAATTGTGGAAAATGTTACCAGTAAATATCAAATATTAATACACTTAGATGTGAGATATAGATATGATATATAGCTGCAACAAACAAACAAAATAGAAAATACAACATAGTAACCGTTTGTTTGGAGTCAGTTTCCAACCAAAATGTCATGACTGACGTCACGACTGAAATCGTCTATATTAATGTTACAAACAAATGAATGCCTATGAATCATTAGATAGCCGTTTTTTTGTCGAGTTAATTATGTCGAGTTTCTTTTTGCTGCATTTGTGTATTATTTTGCGGTAGTGACATCCTTACGCATGCTTTACTGTGGATGTTTAAGAGTGGATCGTAAATGTGGAATTCTTAAGCGGATACGAATGACGTCACTTTAGATAAAATAAAAATGTGTGCTTTAAGTCTTAAAATTGAAATAGGTTTTGTACTATTTATATGTACATATATTTTTTTTTCATCGGGGGCGACACTAAATTCTGAAAAAGCAGAATTCCTGTTTTCTAGTATGAAATATTCATTCAGACAAAAATATATATTTTTTAAATTTGTAATAATATTCCCTGTGTTTTCTATATTGAAACAAATTTAATAACTATTGCTTTAAGGCTCCGCTGCGCTGAAACTCCCCGAACGCGAAATACCATGTTAGCCTATGGGAAAACTTTCAAGCACGATTGCTCATTACCTAATATAATTATTAAAATACCGTTTACACCATCAGACAGTAGACATTAGATGCCGATGATGTGCGTTTTTAAAAATTATCTCCGTAAAATTTAAGTACATAAAAAATCCCTATAAACTTTGAAATTTCCATTTGTTTCGATTTTATCACCTTCTTAAAAATATTTAAAATTTACGTAGACAGTTTTAGGTAGCTTTCATTACAAAAAGCTACCTATTGCAGCCGTTCGGAACAAAGCGATTTCAAAAAATTTTGGTATCTTTTACTCGATCATGACCCCCCCACCCCGAAATAACCCTCCTTTCAAAATTGACATATATATATATATATATATATGACCTTTGTCATACTGTAACTCTCGTATTTATGAACCGATTTGGATGTAATTTGGTGTGTACATAGTACATACCAATGTCTCGACCGAGTTCGTTGGCCAGCTTCATCCGCCATTTTGTTTCAAAATGGCGGCCATTTAAAAATTTAAAAAAAATTTAAAATTTGAAATGTGGTACCAAAAAATTGAAAATGGAAAAATATTTTTTTTCTGTATTTGACTTTATACAAAGATTCCGAAGCAGGTTTTGTTTCGTCTATATCTTAAAAAAATGGCTGAGTTATAGCATTTTGAATTTCTAGTGTAGCTGACATTTTGAAACGTCCTGAATTTTGTCACGCGATAAAAGGCGTATTTATGAACCGATTTGGATGTAACTTCGTTTATACATAGTAAATAACAATGTCTCGACCGAGTTCGTTGGCCAGCTTCATTCGCCATCTTGTTTCAAAATGGCGGACATTTAAATTTTTTAAAAAATATTAATTTGAAATGTGGTACCAAAAATTTGAAAATTGAAAAAATCTTTTTTTCTTATGTGTTTGACCTTGATAAAAGGATTCGGAAGCAGTTTTTATTTTGTCTATATCTTAAAAAATGGCTGAGTTATAGCATTTTGAATTTCTAGCGTGGCTGATATTTTGAAACGTCCTGATTTTTGTCACGTGATAACGGGCGTATTTGTGAACCGATTTGGATGTAACTTAGTGTGTACATAGTACATACCAATGTCTCGACCGAGTTTGTTGGCCAGCTTCATCCGCCACTTTGTTTCAAAATGACGGCCATTTAAAATGTTTTAAAAAATTTTAAATTTGAAATGTGGTACCAAAAAATTGAAAATGGAAAAATATTTATTTCGTATGTGTTTTATCTTAATACAAAGATTCCGGAACAGTTTTTGTTTCGTCTATATCTAAAAAAAGTCCTTTCGGCCAGTGCCGGGAGGAAGAGGTAGCTTTCATATTCCATATTTTTAAAAAGCTAGCCTATGTTATTCAAACACACGAAGCTCAATTTGGTGGAAATCGATTATAGAAGATTCAATACTAATTTTTATAGATACTAAATCCTTATGAATGAGAATTTCGCGAAATTAGTCAGCTTTATCCAAGATGCTTTTATTTAAAGTAACTTATATTTGGTTGCCAAATTCCGCGATATCTTGAAGTGACTGCCATTTAAAGACAACATGGTGAATGAGGCCGACCCGTGAACTTGGTCGAGACCTCAGAAATTCCTGTACACATGCTCACTCATATCGGAATCGGTTGATATTTACGAGTGCTGCGCAGGCAAAAAATGAGATTTTTCAAAATTTCACCCACATAAAGAAATTCAAACTCGTGATTCATATGAGCCATTTTTTAGATAAAGGCAAAACAAAAAAAGCTCTGGAATCCTTATATCAAGGTCATATACTTAAGAAAGAAATCTTTTTCAATTTCTAATTTTTTGCACCTAACTTTAAATATAATTTTTTTTAATTTAATGGCCGCCATTTTTAAACAAGATGGCCGATGAAGCTGGCCAGCGAACTTGGTCGAGACATTGTTATATACTATCCAAATTCCTTCTTACATCCAAATAGGTTAATAAATACGTGTGTTATAGCGTGACAAATATCAGATCGTTTCAAAATGTCAGCCATGCTAGAAATTCAAAGTGCTATAACTCAGCCATTTTTTAACATATAGACGAAACAAAAATTGCTCCGGTATCTTTGTATTAAGGTCAAACACATAAGAAAAAAAATCTTCTTCATTTTCCAATTTTTTTATACTTCATTTTTAATTAAATTTTCTTTTAATCTTTTTAAATGGCCGCCATTTTGAAACAAGATGGCGGATGAAGCTGGCCAACGAACTCGGTCGAGACATTGTATGTACTATGTTCACACCAAGTTACATTCAAATCGGTTCATAAATACGCCTGTTATCGCATGACAAAAATCAGGTCGTTTCAAAATGACAGCCACAATAGAAATTCAAAATGCTATAACTCAGCCATTTTTCTAGATATAAACGAAACAAAAACTGTTCCGAAATCTTTGTTTTAAGGCCAAACACATAAGAAAAATCTTTTTCATTTTCCAATTTTTTGGTACCTTATTTTAAATTTTAAATTAAAAAAAAATTTAAAGGCCGCCATTTTGAAACAAGATGGCGGATGAAGCTGGCCAACGAACTCGGTCGAGACATTGGTATGTACTATGCACACACGAAGGTACATCCATATCGGTTCATAAATACGCCTGTTATCGCGTGACAAAAATGAGGACGTTTCAAAATGTCAGCCACGCTAGAAATTCAAAGTGCTATAACTCAGCCATTTTTTAAGATATATACGAAACAAAAACTGCTCCAGAATCTTTGTATAAAGGTCAAATACATAAGAAAAAAATATTTTTCCATTTTCAATTTTTGGTACCACATTTCAAATTTTAAATTTTTTAAAATTTTTTATATGGCCGCCATTTTGAAACAAAATGTCGGATCGAGCTGGCCAACGATCTTGGTCGAGACATTGGTATGTACTATGTTCACACCAAGTTACATTCAAATCGGTTCATAAATACGCCTGTTATCGCGTGACAAAAATCAGGTCGTTTCAAAATGACAGCCACGCTAGAAATTGAAAGTGCTATAACTGAGAAATTTTTTAAGATATAAACAGAACAAAAACTGCTCCGTAATCTTTGTATCAAGGTCAAATACATAAGAAAAAAATATTTTTCAATTTTTAATTTTTTGGTACCACATTTCAAATTTTAATTTAAAAAAAAATTTAAATGGCCGCCATTTTGAAACAAGATGACGGATGAAGCTGGCGAACAAATTCGGTCGAGACATTGGTATGTGCTATGTACACACCGAGTTTCATCCAAATCGGTTCAAAAATACGAGAGTTACAGTATGACAAAGATCATATATATATATATGTATGAACTTTTGAACGGAAGGTGGTTTCGGGGTCTGGGGGTCATGATCGATGAAAATATACCAAAACTTTTTGAAATCGCTTTCCTCCGAACGGCTGCAATAGGTAGCTTTTTGTAATGAAAGCTACCTAAAACGGTTGAGTTATAGCATTTTGAATTTCTATTGTGGCTGACATTTTAAAACGACCTGATTTTTATCTCGCGCTAACAGGCGTATTTATGAACCGATTTGGATGTAACTTGGTCTGTACATAGTACATACCAATGTCTCGACCGAGTTCGTTGGCCAGCTTCATTCGCCATCTTGTTTCAAAAGGGTTGCCATTAAAAAAATACATTTTAAATTTAAAATGAGGTATTAAAAAATTGGAAAATGAAAAAGATTTTTTTATGTGTTTGGCCTTGATACAAAGATTTCGGAGCAGTTTTTGTTTCCGAAAATTTGTTCTTTTCTTTATATCTTAAAAAATGGTTGAATTATATCACTTTAACTTTCTAGCATGGCTAACATTTTGAAACGATCTTTTATTTGTCACGCGATAACACACGTATTCGCCTATTTCGATGTAAGAAGGCATGTGGATAGTATACATCAATATCTCGACCAAGTTCGCTGGGCGGCTTCATCAGCCATCTTGTTTCAAAATGGTTGCCATTAAATTAAAAAAAATTATATTTAAAGTGAGGTGCAAAAAAATTAGAAATTGAAAAAGGTTTCTTTCTTAAGTATTTGAACTTGATATAAGGATTCAGAAGCATTTTTTGTTTGTCTTTATCTTAAAAAAAATGGCTCAGATATAGCAATTTCAATATCTAATGTGGGTGACATTTTGAAAAATCTGATTTTTTGCTTGCGACAGCTCTCGTATATATCAATCGATTCCGATGTGAGTGAGCATGCGCACAGCAATTACTAAGGTCTCGACCAAGTTCACTGGTTAGCCTCATCCACCATGTTGTCTTAAAATGGCAGGCACTTTGAGAAATCGCCGAATTTGGCAGCCAAATATAAGTTACTTTAAATAAAAGCAGCTTGGATAAAGCTGACTAATTTCGCGAAATTCTCATTGATTTAGTATTGATAAAAATTAGTATTGAATCTCCTATATTCGGTTTCCACTAAACTGAGCTTCGTGTGTTTGAATAATATAAGTTGGCTTTTTTAAAATAAGGAATATGAAAGCTACCTCTTCCTCCCGGCACGGGCCGGAAGGACTTTTTAAAAACGCACATCATCTACATCTGACGTCTACTTTCAGATGGTGTAAACGGTATTTTAATAATTATATTAGGTAATGAGTAATCGCGCTTGAAAGTTTTCTCATAGGTTAACATGGGATTTCGAGTTCTGGGAGTTTCAGTGCATCGGTCCTTAAGCGAAAGTTATCCATTTATAGATGATCCTGCGCTACATGTTTTTGAAAATATTTCATTTTTAAATTTTACTTTATTAGTGTTTTTAAGAAAACTTCTTCAAAATGGTGGCAATAGGGTTAGCTTCACTTCTGCAGAGAAAAAATAAATAATGAGATAGTCAGACAAGTGACTTGTTAAATTTCTCTAAAAATATTTAAAGACGTGTGGTTTATAAGCCAATAAAAAATAATTTTCTTTTAATGAGATACTTAGATACGTTATTTTTTAAATTTCTGTAAACATATTTAACCCATTTGTGGCTGGCGTCCTAATTTTGGGACGCTTTCTTAAAAAAATTCCCATTACAAATTGAATTATGATATCGTTTCAAAACTTAGTAAAATGTATCCTTAGTATTAGTTTTCAATATTTATCCATAAATGGCAGTTCATTTTTATGAATAAAAAGGTGAAATAAATGTTAGTTGTAGCGCAAAGTTGGATTTTCTTGAAATAAAATGGCGCGTAAGAAAAGGTAAGATATTTGTTTTATTTTTTTATCAATCATTTTATAAGTGGTATTATTTATAAGATAAAACATTATTTCAGAATATGTATTTTTGCATTTTTTCAGATCTCTATATTTTTTCTCGAATTTGAACCTTTATATATCGTCCCAATTTTGGGACGCTAGGCACGAATGGGTAGGGGTTTTCTCCGTTACTGTCTATGCATTAAATGTATGTTTTATGCCATTTATTTTGTTACAAAATGGCTACATACCACTCGAATTATTATTTGGTTATAAATTATTATTCAGATTATTATTTGGCTATTCTTTGTTATTACTATAGGGAGAACAGGGGCTGGGCTCTGTTCAAGAACAAGACACCCACCCCTTCCTACCCTTAGCTATTGGCTTAGTAAAAATTTATATCGTTATGTTTTGTTTAGTATTTGGCATCCTGAGGTTACTAAAATATATACAGCAGAACCTTGATTATCTGACGTAATTGGGTCCAAACCGTCAACGGAAAATCAAATTTCCAGATAATCGAGAATTTATCAAAAATAATCTAGTTTAATATGCAACATCGTCATCGAACTGCTATTAGGACTATTTAAATTGCTTAATAAACTACTAAATTTAAATTATACATGAAAATAATTTTATTTGTTTAGAACAGGGACGTGCACACGGGGAGGGGGGGGGGGGTAATCTTCACGGGATCGGATCTTGCGGGAGCTCAAGCTAATTTCAATGGAATTCGAAGAAAGGGGAACCAAAATGCTTATCTCTACACGCGGTTTGAAAGGGAACACTTGCATACACAAGGAATGTGAAGTAAAAAAAAAAAAAAAAAAAAAAAAAAAAAAAAAAAAAAAAAAAAAAAAGTTGGAAAAAATTCAAGATATCTCCCGACATCGGTTTACAGAGGGTTCCGGTTACACGAGGGTCGGATAATCGAAGTTCTATTGTACCATAAATACTCGTGTGTAAAACGAAGAATTTTTGACATTTTTCTGCAATTAAATTGGGGGGGGGTAAACTTATACGCTAGTCAATTACATAAGCCCCCCCCCCCCTCCCCGGCCAAAAAAAAAAAAAAAAAGAGAAAACCTTCGGATAGTGCAAAAGTCTGATTTTTTATGTATATAAATAATAAATATATAAAATATATAAATAATAATAATTTATTATTAAAAAAATTTCAATGATTTGTTTTTGTTTACTTACTAATTTTTCGCATTAGCAAGTGATCTTTGGTTTGATTTTGTGCGAAATTGAAATAAAAAGTTAGGGGGTCGACATACGTGAGTTTTTGCATCCAAAAGTTAATGGGTCGGCGTATATGCGAGTATATACGGTATATATACTCTATCAGTAATTATTTATTATTATAAATTTTTACTATTTAAATTTTTATTATGCCAATGGCTAATGGTGAGGAGGAAGGGGGTCTTGTTCTTGAGCCGACCCCAATCCCCTCCTCCCTTATAGTAATAATAAAGAAAATTTTATAGTCAAATAATAACCAGAATGATATATAACCTTTTTGAAAGATATTAAATGGCATAAAACTTAGATATAATGCTTAGACAGTAACGGAGAAAACCCCCTACCCTTTCGTGGCTAGTGTCCCAAATTTGGGACGTTTAGATATTTATATTTTAACCCTCTAAGTGTTTGGGGCGTAATATTCCGTTCACTAAGCTGCAGGTTTCACAGCAATACAAGCAAAATTTAAGATAATATAATTCTATAGATTTAATGAATTTTAAATACACTGAAGAATAATTAATACTCTCAAGGATTACATTCATATTTCTAAATGAGTTTTTTTTTTTTATAATGTTGAAAGAATCATATTTTCTTAGCATTTAAAACAAAATGCAAAGAAAACAACATTACAATTTTACCCTTTTGCAAGACGCTCGGAGGGTTAAATACATAATTTTTCAAAGAGAATTTTTTTATTATTTTTTACGTTCATTTTACACAATTTACTATAATTAAGGGGACAGTGGAGCTTAAAATCCTTAAAAATAATTTTTTTTTATTTTCGTAAATTTCAACTTAAATATTATTCAAGGGTACATTAACATTATGGCATGCATTTATCACAAAAAAATTTAAAAAAGAATTATTTTTGAGAAAAAAAGGGAATTTTACGTCTCGTCTTAGAAATCTTCGAAATGCCCCATGCGTCTTCCATATCAATGAAAATCCCCAATATTTTTTTTTAAATAAAAGTTTGGTTTATATATATAAATAAAATAGAGCATCGAATTTTATATATTTCAATTTAAAGGTAAAAAAAAAAAAAAAAATCAAAATTTCAAAAATTTTTCAAAAAAAAATTTTTTTAACCTTAGAATTCAAATATATAAAATTCGATGCTCTATTTTATTTATATATATAAACCAAACTTTTATAAAAAAAAATATTGGGGATTTTCATCAATATGGAACGCGCAGGGGGCACTTCGAAGATTTCTAAGTAAAATTCCATTTTTTTCTCAAAAATATTTTTCTTTTGATAAATGCATGCCATAATGCTTATAATGTACCCTTGAATAATATTTAAGATAAAATTTACAAAAAATAAAAAACAAATTGAAAAAATTTGAAATTTTGAAAATTATTCGAAAAAATTTCAATATTTTTCATTTTTTTAAGCTTTAAATTCAAATATGTAAAATTCGATGCTCTATTTTATTTCTATGTATAAACCAAACTTTTATAAAAAATATTGGGGATTTTCATTGTTATGGAAGACGCATGGGGCATTTCGAAGATTTCTAACACGACGCGTAAAATTCCATTTTTTTCTCAAAAATAATTCTTTTTTTACATTTTTTTGTGATAAATGCATGCCATAATGTATGAATGCCCTTGAATAATATTTAAGTTGAAATTTACAAAAATAAAGAAAAATATTTTTAAGGATTTTAAACTCTACCGCCCCCTTAAGCACAATATTGAGTTGAAAAACAAATTCAAGCACTAATGGGTTAAAGACATTTACTTTATAAGCCAATAAACATTAATTTTTAGGATTCCGTACTTAAAAAGTAAAAATGGAAGCATAATAAGATCACTCTTGTGTCTGTCCGTCTGTCACAGCCACATTACTCGTAAACTATGGAACGTGGAAAGTTCAAATTCGGGGAAGTAATAAAGACTGTTGACCCACATATTCTCAGATTATTAAACATACATAAATATATTTAGTGAAAATGCATAGGGGCTAATTTAGTTGCTTTGAAAAAAAAAAAAAACATTTTCTTTGTATATCGTGTGAAAGCTTTCGTAACGCTCAATTTAAAAATGCATTTCTTTTAATTTTAGGAATTACATTTTCAAAGATATAGTCGAAAATGTAGTGCAAAAATATGTCCCCCCGCCCCATCTAATTCCGAATCTACTGAAACTAAAATTATGAAAAAACTTAGAGGGAGTAGACATTAATATAAACCTTGCAGGGAAATTATAGCGATTACCCTAGGTCACATAGTTTTTGAGAAAAGCGCATTTTCCGTTACACACAAATTTCGATTTACCGGCATTCAGCAAAACTGTTGAGCTGCGCTGGAGATACCTATCGTAGTAGAAGTATAAAAGCATTGCTGATCATGATTTTTGAAAAAAATCGTCAGTAATTAGCTGAGATATAAACCCTTAAAGATATGGACGGTTTGGACATACATAATGACAGGGGCGGCGTACACTATGTACCATCGACTTTTAAAGCCTAGATTACAATTTTTAATGATATATGAGTGTAATGCAACGGACAGTAACAGTATTAAAGCAATAAACGTCAAATTGTTATAAACAGATTAATTCAAGGGATCTCAGAACTCTTAAACCTTCAAAAAAATTTTAATTTTAATTTTTTTATATGTTAATCTTCCTTTTTTTATGAACATTTCAATAAAATTTTTTCCTTCAAATTCTCATTAGAACAGAAGTTATGGCTTTTAGAATTAAACCGGCTCAGTAGCTTAAGCGGCATTTTCGAAACTTTTAAGTCATTTTTCTCAAATTAACTTTCTTGGGCATATCGCGCACGATATCTCAAAAACATTTGAATATTTTTTCATGAAATTTTCAAAACATACGTTTTATGTTAATCTGTATAAACTGAACCTAAAATTTCCTTTTTATTGTTCAAAAAATATTTTTTAAGTGATTATGTTGTTCAAATTTTCAAAATTTTCTATTAGCCAAATGTAAACTTTGAACGAATGTTTTTTTAGCTGCACTGTAGAAAGAAATGTTATTACTATGCTAAATTCAGCTTTATAAAATGCCAAATGAAGTTTAAATATGCATTTCTTTTATTTTCAGTACCGAATTAAGTTCATTATAATGAAATTAAGATAATATTAAACTAGTCGGCTGTGTCAATTCCAAAACTTTCTTCTATCTCATACATGTCAATACTTCCTGATAAATGCAGCACAGGAGCGCCACCTGTTAGGCGATTTATACCAAAATCTAATCAGGGACAACTCTCGTGAACTTCTAATTGAATTTGAAGTTTGGTGAAAATTCGTGCATTTTTTTTTTTTTTTTTTTTTTTTTTTTTTTTTTTTTAGATAGAGCTATTACGGAAATCGTGAAAAGTTTTGAGTTGCAGTGGAACCTCTTGGGCATTTTACACCAAAAACTTATCAGGATCAGCTTATATCAGGGACTAGCTGCATCTAAAGTTTGATGAAAATTCATGCATTAGTTCTTGAGATACAGCCATTGCGGAAATCGGGAAAATTGCAGCAAAGTAGCGCCACCTGCTGGGCGATTTACACCAAAAAGTAATGAGCACCATTATATCAGGAAGTAACTGAATCTAAAGTTTTATTAAATTCTGTTCAATAGTCAGACTCACAGATAAACATTTTGTAAAAACGTGTTTTTCATTACTTCTGTACCCTAAAACGTATAAATCCGTCGAAAACTGAAACTCGAAAAATTTCACGACTCCAATACTTTCTTCTTGTAAGGATAGAAGAAAGTAAAAATGAGTTATACAGAATGGCTGTATTTATCCATCCTATAGAAAATTTGATGTTTTAGAGGATTTTTGAAGCTTGAAAATAACCTAAAACTAATTATCAGATAACAATCAATTATAAACAACATTTAGATTAATGTAAATATGTTGTTCGATTCTTTGGTCATCATATGAAAATATTTGAAAAAAGTCAGGAATGTAGGTCAGAAACTAATTGCGTAATTGTGTTTTAAATATTTGTCGAAAATATATTTATCGAAATAAGAAAGTAAAAATAAAATCTTTACAATTAAAATTTTTAAATGAAGCAAATCCCACTTGATCTATAATTGATTAACATAAAAGAAATAATATTTTAAATGAAATATGACCGACATATGATTAAACTTATTTACTGTTAAAGATATTTTGCATATTATAAAAGAATTTTTTTGCACAATATGCAGGGCCATCCCTAAGACTTTTTATTGGGGGGGGGGGGGGGGAGAAGGACCTTAAATTGTCAAGTCAATATCCAGTATTACGCTAACGAGATCAACTTTAATTCTATTGAATGGGCATAGGATAAAAATCTCACATCAGGAATTCCAGGATGTGGAATTCGATCGGGACTACAGTTGGATGCCGCACTTGGACCAAGTCCAAGAGACGGCAACCAAGGTTCAGTACAAACTTAGTAGGATGGCTCGTGCAACATGGGGCCTCAAACCGGAAGTTTGCAAACCCATATACTTGGTAGTGGCCGAGAGGATTGAATTGTACGCGGCACCTGTTTGGTACTCTGAAGAGGTAGATCTTCGTAGGAGAGTGCTGGGTATTCAGCGAAGTCTTCTTCTTTGTGCCCCCAAGTGTTATAGCACGGTATCAACAGATGCGTTGAATGTGTTGTCGGGAGTGATTCCTCTTGACCTTCGTGCTACAATCGAACGCGACTTCGAAGCTCTCACTGCCAAACCAGAAATTCGCTGCTTTCAGCACTTTTGTTTTTCGTGCTACCAATATTTGTTCCACTTCTTAGCTACTTAGTGCTGAACTTAATTAACTCCAAGCTATTGCTGTTGATCGTGGTTATTCCTCTGTTATTATTGATTCTATTTATAAGAAATTGACGAAATCAGTCCATTCTGAAAACCATTCAAATTCCAACTCTAATACTTCAGTTGTGTTACCATTTTTTCCTAAAATCAATCAGAAAGTTGCTAAAATCTTAAGAAGGTTTGATTTTAATGTTATTTTTTTCTCCTGTTAATAAAATCAATTTTCTAATCTCAAACACCCCGTTGATCACCTAGATAACTGGGGTATTTACCAAATCTCTTACCAGTGTGGACTTTCTCATATTGATCAGACTAAACGTGCTCTTAGATTTCGTTTAAAAGAGCATGAAGTTTATGTTAAAAATCAGGAGATTAAACGTTCTTCTATTGCTCAACATTCTTGGTCTGCTCAACATTCTTGCTCTTCTCAGCATAGGTTCGATTTTTCCTCAGCCATCATTATCCAAAAATGTTCTTCTAACCCCGATCTTAATTTTTGGGAAGCTTACCACATCATTAAAAATTCTCACTCTTTAGTCAATGACTTATTCTGTCATTGCTCTTACTCTACAATGAATTATTTTACTCCTGATTTTCCAAGTATTTGGATTAATTAATTTAATTTAATTAATTAAATATTAATTTAATTTCCCTCTTTTATGGTTTCTTTTTCTCTCCTCCTCCGGTATATGTCGCAACTTGTCCACCAAGTCGTTTCCACTGCTTCTCTCTCCTTGGTTGTTTTTGGCGCCTTCGCTACCCGCATCGGGTATATAACGCAGCGCGTCTCTGTCTATCATTTTACTCAGCCTTGCTTTTTCTAGCACGCAGTTCCTTTTCCCGTATCTTGCACTGAAGAAGAATCTCGCTAGTACATTCGAAAAAGCTGTTTACTGCTTTTCATATATTTTTTGTGCATTTTTAAACGTTGGTTTTACTGCTTTTTAATAGGCTCATTCCACGCCAAATCACCCGGGGCCATGTGCCCTTACATCTCAGATTTTGTTCATATTTTTTTGTGTATAGATGCCTAAGAGATATGACCACAGTAATTTTTTCAATTTTTTATCGCAAAAATTGACTTCAGGAAAAATATTTGAAATTTGCGCATTTTGTAAGATTCTTCCCATCATTGTGTTGGCATCAAATTGCGTAAAATGCTGTAACTCTGTTATTTTTGGAACAATATACATGATTTTGGTATCAAATTAAAGCTAATATTTTATTCTTTCTAACTGTGCTATAATATTCCCCCAAAAATTATTTAAAAAAGATTAGGTGCCTTCAAAGTGAAATTTTTGGTTTTTAAAAGTGTCGCAATAAATTTGCAATAACGGGCAAGTACCAACAAACACATACTTTAAATTCCAGCATTAGCTCTATCTCAGCATGTGTTTTCAGTTTTGAAAAGATTAAAAGGGTGTTTTTGTGGTTGTTAAATTATGTAAGTTTATTGTTCCCCGATATTTAACGGTGATTATGACTATTCAGCTGCTACTAGACGTTTAAAAAAATGTTGAATTTTAGAAACAAAGTGAAACAACTTGATATTTGGGTAACATATGAATAGACCAATAAACCTATGTCAAATTATTAATTGTTTGACTACTTTATAAAACAAACTTTTAATTCATTGCTCTGTGCACTCCAAACAAAATTGCTTTGAATGGGAAATACGAAGTTTAGAATAAAATATCAATGTAACAGATGATGTATCATTGCATCAACATGCAAAAGAATATTTAAAATATTAAATAATTGCAATTTAACTGTTAATACCTGTTCAATGAGCACCAATTTATACAAATCGGAAATTGTACGTCAAATGAGGTGCATTCGTACTCTAATTAATTTTATAAATATTCAGATCTTGTTGCAATAGCTGTTGCACTCTTATGCAAAAATGCAAAATCTATTACGATTCTATATTAAATTCAGTAATACGGAAATAATAGGACTCCATTTTAAATAGGAAGTAGGGGAGCTACGGGATGTATGGGACATTCTCAATATTTCAGGCAATAAACATTTATTTTAAATTGCTTCCTATATTGCTCCATATAATTGCTTCATATACCTCTACCACAGTGTGCTTCAGAACTAAAAGTTGGACCACATTGCTGTTTTCATTTTCCTTCAAAGTTGCATTTTCTGAAATCTCTGCTTAAAAGTAAGTTTTTTTTTTTACATTTGAAGATGTGAAATATCTTATATATTAAGCTATGTTGTAGTTATTTATTTTAAGGTTCAATATTAATAATTAAAATGAATGAATAGTAAACATTGTGACAAAATAATTTTTGAGGTAAAATGGCTGAGAAGGGATAATACGCATCATGAGGATGATTGGGACATTTCAAATGGGGATGAATGGGACATTCTCACTCCTCCCTAGAGATGTTGAGAATTTTATTTATTAATTAAATAGTATTATATAGGATGATAAATTTATAATTTACGTCAATTAATAGTATTAAATAGTATTATATGAGTTGTTATTGTTTAAAATTTCTGAGTGTTACTTATTGTATTGTAATAATTATTAATGGATTATCAAAAAAATGGTACTAAAACTTAATCAAAATAGATAAAATTGATAAAAATAGTATATGTGTATTGATCAAATGGGGGAAATTATATTGAATTTTGAGATATTGCACAAATAAATCCCCACCCCTAACATATTGGGTAAATAAGAAAGTCGGGTCGTGTTGTGAAAATCAATTCGTACCGGAAAATTCAATAATTTAATTATTAGACATTGATTCCGATATCTAATGTCTAATAATTATCGGGCAGAATTTTCCGGTACGAATTGATTTTCCCAACACGACATGACTTTCCGATCGACACAATAATTTCCGTTCTGCAAGTTTCTACGATACATTTAATTAATATTAATTAATAAGTTATGATTGAAAATTATTAGCTATGCTATATTTAAAAGACATTTTTCACTTTCATTTCAAATCTAAAATGAAAGAGTGGTACCTCATAAGTGGAAAAAAAGAACAGGTTGATAGCCGAAGACCGGATTAAAAGTTAAAACTGCAATAAAAGAAGTTATTGAAAAAAAAAACATATCGATTCGTGCTGTAAAATCATATATTACAAATATAATTTTCATATAAGGTTATAATTATAAATTTTAATTTGGTAAAATTGAATACAGGGAGGAAAATCTTTGTGTCCCATCCATCCCTGCGGTGGGGATGATTGGGACAGGGAGGAACGCTTGTTTGATTTCATAATATTTTTATGATCATAATCTAGAATAAATATTGTTCATATATGTTGGCAAATACCTAATGTATGAAATGCAATATATAATGTTGATAGTAACTTAAATAAAAAAAAAATATATAAAAATATATTTGTGAAAATGTCTCATTCATCCCCACCTCCCCTAATCATAATGGCAACCTAGAGACATTACCTATCATGGGATATCATTAAACTAATTATGTAGGATAGGATTAATTAGAATTAAAACTTTTATTAATATCCTTTTAAATTTTGATTTGGCATTCATAAAATTTAACATGACTCAACAAAATTCTGCAACGATTCTGTATATTAAATGTCAAACCATTTGGTTGGGTAGTTTATGCGCTGTTATATGAGGACAGACAGACGAACTGACCAAATGAAGACTATAGGAGCTACGTATTTATATAATTTGACATTTCCCAATAAACCATAATGTAATGGAATACTTTTGAGTATCTCTGTAAATAAACTGTGAACACTAGATACTTTATTTTCAATACCGAACATGGAATAGTAAATCTCAAAAACATTATCAATTACAGAGCAATCCAACTATATTAAGGCAAATTAGAGCTCAGACGGCCAGACAAACCAAATTCATAAACACTTAACCATGTTGGAAAGTGTTAAAAACGCATAATAGATTGAAATTTCATTTTCAGCGATTTATATGAATAGATGGAAGCATACTTGAATACTTTTGTACAGCCCAGTATTTTACTTACTATCTTTATATATATCTACTATTGTTTAGATAAAATTTACTTAAGACTAAATACGATTAAAACTACTGAAATCACACTTCCAGAGATTATCATACATCAAAAATTATTGATTTTCATTCTAGAAAAATTTTATGCAGTTATTTTATGGAGAAAAATGGTGGGTAGGGAAAGCACAACAATGTTCTATGAATGCAAGAGATGCAAAAATTCGATTTGTGCACCCTTGCAGACCTTCCAAAACATTTACATGACCAACACTAAATGACAGTTGTTGGATACCTTTTGAACACAAGAAGTACATGTTTTAAAAGAAGTACTTGTGCCTTCATTAACTTCATTGTCAGGCAGAACATATGTTCTGGGGAAAAATATTCAACAATTAATTGTGGAATCAGTTAAAAACATTTTATAAATCAGCACCCAAGCAACAGGTATTAACAGTTAAAACGTAATTTTTTAGTATTTTAAATATTGCTTTGCATGTTGATCCATTGAAACAACATCATCTGTTACATAGATACTTTATTCTAAACTTTGTGTTTCACATTTAAAGTAATTTTGTTTGGAGTGTACAGTAAATAAATTTTTATTTTATAAAGTAGTAAAACAATTAATTAGCTTGACATAGGTTTATTGGTCTATTCATATGTTACTCAATTATCAAATTGTTTCACCTTGTTTCTAAAATTCAACATTTTTTAAGCATCTAGTAGCAACTGAATAGTCATAATCACCGTTAAATATCGGCGAACAATAAACTTGCATAATTTAATAACCACAAAAAACACGCTTTTAATATTTTCAAAACTGAAAACAGAGGCTGAGATAGAGTTAATGCTAGAATTTTAAGTATGTGTTTGTTGGTACTTGCCCGTTATTGCAAATTTATTGCAACACTTTTAAAAACCAAAAATTTCACTTTGAGGGCTTCTAATTTTTCTTATAATAACTTTTTGTAAATATTTTAGCACAGTTAGAAAGAATAAAAATTAGCTTTAATTTGATACCAAAATCATGTATATTGTTTAAAAAATAACAGGCCTACAGCATTTCACGCAATTTGATGCCAACACAATGATGGGAAGAATCGCACGAAATGTGCAAATTTCAAATATTTTTCCTGAAGTCAATTTTTGAGATAAAAAATTGAAAAAATTACTGTGGTCATATCTCTTAGGTACCTATACACAGAGAAAAAAAAATATGAACAAAATCTGAGACATAAGGGCACATTGAATATTTTATTTTGGGTGATTTGGCATGGAATGAGCCAATATTGTTGAAGAAAGGCTTTATTTGCTAATTTTATGTATTTGGCGTTAACGGGCCTTTATTCCTCTGGGATTTTTTTCCCTTCTCGCAATGTCTCAAATCAATAGGTTTTGTAATTTACGATTAAAAAAGTACAGGTTCTTGGAACACTTACATTTCCTACCTGATTGTAGGCGTAAGAAGATTATTCCTAAATTCATTTCCATACGTTGTAATTTATTTTCTTCAAATAGGATTGACAAGGTCTTATTTCGTTATAAATTAGCTCTTTTAAGAGCTTTGATTCAAGAGACTCGCCACAAAATTGCTCATATAGAGCGCGAGTTATATTCTTTACATATCAGCCATGCTAATTCTACACCTGATTTTGAGTCTATCGACAGAAGGTCATGGAGCAGAGTTCTCACGGCTTCTTCTGTTCATTGTTCGGTTTTAAGGAAGAAATTTAATACACTTTGTGTAAGTTCTGTCGCTAACAACTCCAGAAATTTGCCTCTTGTTAACCAAAATGCTGTTGTCAATCTTTCTAGTGTTCCTTTAAGTAACAATCAGCTCGATTCTCTCAAATTGAATAACAATTTTTCTGTCTCTGCTATTCCTTCTTTACCTAAACTTATTGCTAATATTGAAAGAGTCTTTAAGCATAGCGCTCTATCTTCTTCTCAATAAGAGTCCATTAGGCATATCATTGCCAATACTGTTGATTTCAATTCTAATGATTATAAGTCTAATCTTAAAAATCCAGTTAAACAATGTCTGAAAAATTTGCGTTCTGATCCAAACTTAATTATTACTAAGGCCGACAAAGGTGGTCAGATTGTTCTTCTCGACAAATGTACGTATTTGGAAAAATCCCATAAATTAATTAATGATGGTCCGTATGTGTATATCCGCAAAGACCCTTCCACTAGTGAAATTAACTCCATTAAGTCTGTCATCAAGTATTCTTCCATTATTCTTGCTAACATTAAGAAGTCTCTTATTCCGTCTATTGCGCATTGTGCCAGGTATTATGCTTTACCTAAGGTCCATAAACCTGACATTCCTTTTAGACCTATTGTCTCTAGTATCGGTGCAGTTTCTTATCAGCTTGCCAAATATTTAGTTTCTGTTTTTTCCCAACTTTTGAGCAGTAACTGTTTCACTGTTAAGAATTCTTTTAATTTTGTTAAAAAACTTCATAATTTTAAGCCGCAGGGTCACATGATGGTTTCTTTTGATGTTAAATCTTTATTTACAAACGTTCCGGTTGAGGGGGCTTTAGATTGCCTCAAGAAGAGGCTTTGAGAATTCCATTTCTCTTATTTTGAAATCGAGGAGCTTATCCTTCTCACTCGCGCTTGCTTGTCACAAAATACTTTTGTTTTCAATGGTAATTTCTTCCGTATGATTGACGGTTTGGCTATGGGAAATCCTCTTAGTCCAATTTTATGCGAGATTTATATGCACAATTTTGAGGTAAAACTTTTTGAAATTTTAAAATTTCCGTTCTGTGTTCGTTTTGTTGATGATGTTTATGTCCTAGTTGAAATGAATTCGGATATTACTCATATTATCTCTATTATTAATTTCATTGATCCCTTCATTCTATTTACCTCAGAAATTGAGACCTATAACTGTCTTTCTTTCCTGGATGTCCTTGTTATTCGTTGTGAAAATGGCTTTCAGACTACCGTCTTTCCTTTTTTTTTTTTTTTTTTTTTTTTTTTTTTTTTTGTTAAACGAACAGTTCTTTATTTCATGATGGAAGCCGAAGGGAGAGGCCCAAGGGGGGAAGTTACAAGAGCCTCTTCTTAATATGACATCACGAGGCTAGAGACAGTGCAAGAATGGCTGAATATACAGTTACCACTTTCTTGCTTGGCGGACTACAATTTCACCAATTTAAAAATATTTTGCTCCATGCACAAGAGCCGGAGAGAAAACATTAGCTGGTATGTTAGCCAAATACATACGGTAGGCTTCTACCATATATTAATTGTGTAGGGGTGGCAGATTGTGGGCTGATAACATTCCTGAGTCATGATAGGCGCATACTAATCTGTACATTGATACAGCTGCTGTTAAAAAACAAATAAAAAATGTTTCTGGATAAGGCATAGTAACATACCGAATTCGTTAGGCTAAAAAGCATGAGAATGTATTTTTCTAGACCAGATGTTAGATCAAAGATCAACCGCTTTACCACAAATATGCAGAATTGACATACATATGAACAAAAGGGTGTGAATGTTAAAATGTATTGGGAAGAAAATTCTAATGAATAGATTGCCTGTTAAGTGATCATAAATGATGAGTTATACTCCTGCCCAAATAAGGAAATTCCCGAAGTTAAAATGCTTTTGTTTTTAACAGACAACAGTAACGTTTTTCTACAAGGTTAAATCGTATGTGTGAGAGACTCACAAAGTGAAAATGGAGAGTGATTCACTGATTTTATTTTATTAAAGAGATGAGTAACTAGAATAATTTAATTTAAATGTGCAGGGCCATTAATACAATCGCTTTAGTTCTTAAATGTTGAATTTAATTTAGGGGCTGCACTGTTTGACTATAGTGCACTAAAATAAATAAGTTATTAAACAGAATTTTAATTGAAACTGGTGTGGGGGGGTGGGGGGATGGAATGCAAACATATATAACGAGGTACTCGTTATACCCTTAACCAGAAATTCGCTGCTTTCAGCACTTTTGTTTTTCGGTCTACCAATATTTGTTCTACACAGTTACTTAGTGCTGAACTTAATTACCTCAAAGCTATTGGTGTTGATCGTGGTTATTCCTCTGTTATTATTGATTCTATTTATAAAAAAAATGACGAAATCAGTCCATTCTGATAAGAATTCAAATTCCAACTCTAATATTTCAGCTGTGTTACCATTTTTTCCTAAAATCAGTCAGCAAGTTTCTAAAATCTTAAGAAGGTTTGATTTTAATATTATTTTTTCTCCTGTTAATAAAATCGCTTTTTCAAATCTCAAACATCACGTTGATCACCTAGATAACTGGGGTATTTACCAAATCTCTTCCTAGTGTGGCCTTTCTTATATTGGCCAGACTAAAGGTTCTATTAGATTTCGTTTAAAAGAGCATGAAGGTTATGTTAAGAATCAGGAGCTTAAACGTTCTTCTATTGCTCAACATTCTTGGTCTCCTCAACATAGGTTCGATTTTTCCTAAGCCATCATTATCCAAAAATGTTCTTCCAACCTCGATCTTGATTTTTGGGGAGCTTGCCTCATCATTAAAAATTCTCACTCTTTAGTCAATGACTTATCTAGTACTCCTGATTTTCCAAGTATTTGGAAAGCATTAATTTAATTTCCCCCTTTTATGGTTTCTTTTCTCTCCTCCTCCGGTAGATGTCGCTACTTCTCCACCCATCCGTTTCCACTGCTTCTCTCTCATTGGTTGTTTTTGGCGCCTTCGCTACCCGCATCGGGAATATAAAGCAGCGCGTCTCTGTTTATCATTTTGCTCAGCCTTGCTTTTTCTAACACGCTGTTCCTTTTCCCCTATCTTGCACTGAAGAAGAATCTCGCTAGCAGATTCGAAACAGCTGTTTGCTGCTTTTCATATTTTTTGTGCATTTTTAAACGTTGGTTTTTCTGCTTTTTAATATAAGATTAAATGCCAATAATGGTTGATCGTAAATGTTACATTCACTTCACTTTAAGGAAGTTACACGTGTTCACGCCGCAAAGGATTTTTATTTCGACGTTCGATTTGTATTTTTATTAATGTTATACTAATTTATTTGTTCTTTCGTTATTTAAAATAAAAAATTATGTCTATTTGTATAATTTGGCCATTTATATAATTTGGCGAAATTGGTCGAAGGGAGAAGTAATACCATTAAAACATTGCTTTGAAGTTGAAATTAAAATGTCAGGATTTGTTGTGTTGTCATATACGCAACGGCTAGATTTTCTTTAGGGCAATTTGGAAAGAACCTCGTTTTCGAGTGCCAGTTACATATGCTCATATGTAACTGGCTGTCGAAAACGACTGGCATTCGAAAAATATGGATTACAACCATAGTAGACCAAGTCCACTTAAAAAAAATGAGATAGCTCATGTAGAAAGTGCAGTAAACTGTGTTTTATCTGCTGCTATATATAGTGCACCAAGTCTCTAGTTCACATACTTTGTCATAAATTGCATTTATGTCCAGAGTTGGTGAAGTAATACAAGAAATCTTCACAACCATACTGAATCAAGTCCATTCATCAGTGTACTTCTCCATCACTACTTTTTTTATCTGTGACCCAATATTGTCTAAATCTTGCCTCATTGCTATCAAAAAAGTTGTATTTTAAATAAGTAGCGATTTCAAAATTCTGATGAATAATAAACGCTCGTAAATCAGGTGTATAAACTATGAAGGGAAAGTAATATTGTGTTTGATGACCCCCACCCCCTCCTCTCGGTAAAAAAACCGTGAAAATACCGACAGCGTTTTCATAAAAAAATCATTACAATAAAAATACTCTAATGACATAGTTCGATCTTAGGCCTAGAAAGGTATGTACGACAAAGAATAAGACCCCGTCAAAGAGAAGTTCTATTAGAAAGTCTTCAGCAAAAAGTTTAATTTACACTTCAAGCCGCCAAGTGTGTTATTTTACATGTTAAATTATGTGATGAACTATCAATCAAGCACTCGACCGACAAAATGGTGAAAACACTTGAAAATGTCTTGAAATCGAAGGAGAGCTCCACTTTCGGATAGCTAAACAGCCTAGAGAGAAGATGTATACTGATAAAATTAAAGACACAGATGAAACTTGCTGCTGTACATTCGACTTGCAAAAAGCACTACCCTTTCTAAGCTTTCAATGAACATAGCTAATTATAAACGCAATCTATATGTTTATAAATTTGGGGTAAATTCTTTAAATAATAATGTGGGATATATGTACGTCTGAGATGAAATAGATGAAATAGAGGGAGGAAGATGTTCTCTTGACATTTCTAGCATTGTTGCAAGACACCAGCAGAAAGTTGTAACTCAATTGAAGCAGCAACTATGAAGTAACAACACATCTATGTTCCTGGAGACTGGAAGGAAAATATTATGAATGCAAAGAAGAAATATCCTAAATTTGATATCATTGAAGATAAGAATTACGACTTTATCTCTACCACAGCTTTGGAACAAAATATCACAAACAGAAAGAAGGATACCGCGGGCACGTGTTTTAGTTGGGTAGATATTGGATGGCTGCGAGTTGTGAGAGGTACTTTTTTCATGTTACTGTTGAAAGAAACCCTCAACTAGGATCAACGCAAAATAAATTTAGAAAATCGGGTTCGTGGGCACAAGTTGCCTTTTTGTGAAATGCCAGTCAAGATGCGTTGTACGTAAGCCGTGGGAAAATTGCTTTGGCGAAAAAGAAAGATATGATGGATCTTCTGCCATACATCCCTCCAATTCATCACTTTTACTTCAAGAATCTTCGAGCAGAGATCAATACCAAGTTCCAAGCTACTTCCTCTAGAGTACATCATGTGACGTTGATGATGATGACAATATTGTGCACAGTGAATGATTTAAGATAACTGGTAATATCTTGTGCTCTTTGAGTAAAAAATAGAAAAAGTAAATATAAATCGCAATCAAGAGTTTTTGTAATCATAGTAAACAAGTCTTTATTTACTAATGGAAATTTCAAAACCACACTAGACCAAGTCCTTATTTTTTTAGGAAACGTATAAATTTTGACTAGAAATATTAATTTGTCATTTGTAAAAGTAGCGCGCTATAAAAATGGTACTGTAAATTGAATATTACCGCATATAATTCATATAAATCACTTGGCCTGAATTAATAATTTATTAAGAACTTTAAAGCGATATTATTCACAATAAAAAAAAATGGACAAGGTCTACTATGATTATTAGCATCTCATATGAATTTTTAAATTATTTTCTGTTATTTTTAGAATGAAATAACAATAAATAAAAAAAAGTTTAGTTAATAACTATAGAATAAAACAATTTATAACCTTTTGTAAATAAAAAGAAAATAAATTCAAATAAACATTTATTAATAAATAAGCAACAGTAGCCGGGTTTCCATGTCAGGCAAAATACCGCCATTTTGGCGCCAAATAGGTACCCCGTTGTGTATATGACATCCGTGCCTAATATGTTTCTTTTCGTTTCGTTTAAAAGAAAACGAAGGAAGTGAAAGCCATTTATTTCAAACCATCAGATCTACCCGGCTTCTTTCGTGTCAATAATAAGGGTCCTCCCGGGTTAAATACATTAAAATGAAATAATACGGCAATAACAATAACTGAGATTGGTGCATTCCCATCCACGAATCGTTAAAAAGACCAATAAGAAATATAAGTAAAATAGTCTTAATTGCGTCTACTATTAACTATACCATAATAATATATCTTCCAAGCAAATGTCAAAACATATATTAAAGTACAATTATTTGTTTAAAAGGCGCCATTTCAATAAAAAACGCGTTAAAAATATTAAAATTTACGTGTTTCGACACTTTTATTGACTCATATTCAGAATATACAAAAAACAATAAATATAATGCCAATTATGATATTATACTTATGATGGCAACGACCTAACCCCTAAATTTTGCCTTTACTGAATTTTTTCTTAACTTATGAACATCATACAATTTCGTTTTCCACACTGTCGAATAGAAAATGTTCTTTCAAATGAAATTTATTTGAAATTTGTATCTAAATGTTTTCATTTGAAGGGATTTAAAAGTAATTTTCAATCATGGATATTTTTTTAATTTGCATGCAGCCAGCGATGAAATTTTCGCGTTTTTGCGCACCAGTGTTTTGTTAGAGAAAATTATATCTCATTTAATCGGAACACTCTCGCGATCTAACAGAACAACATTTTTTCTAAGAATACACCGGTGTGCAAAAATGCGGAAATTTCATCCCTACATGCAGCCCGATTACGAAAGATATACCTGTTTGCTCTTAATGCAATATTATAAAGTAAAGACATTGCTATGAATAACTCTTCCATCATATTACTGGTGGCAACAACCTAACCCAACCATAAATCTAACTTTTACTGCAATTTCACCTTTAAACATCGCACATTTGATAATTCCAACATCTAATAGAATACAAATAGTACTTTCGGTAATATTTATTTGAAAAGCTTATCTCAATTTACAGATTGTTTATCCATTTTAAATTAATTTTCAAGCACGGAGATATTTTTAAATATACTTGCAACCCAATTAAGAAAGACATATCCGTTTGCTATTAATGCAAAATTATGGAGAAAAGACATATCTATGAGTAACGCCTAGCATCATATTGTTGGTGGCAACAACCTAACCGTGCCATAAATTACGCTTTTAACCCCTTCGGGACGGGAGCCTTTTGCGAAATTTTTAATCTTTTGTCACCGTTTTTTAAAACCAGAAATTTGTGTCTTCTTCAATCCAGAAAATGCGCTGATCAAATAAGGCAAATTTTACAGCAAAATTTTACTTGTGAGAAAAAACAAGGATTATGAGCGCTTCATGCGGTACGTATACGTGCCGCTCATCCCCAAGGGGTTAATGTAATTTGATCTCTAAACATCATGCATCCGAATATTTCAACGCCTAACAGAAAACAAAAAACACTTTCCGTAATTTGTTTAAAAGTTTATCTCAATTTACAGATTTGTTAGGTTTTTTAAAGGTTTAGGTTTTTACTAATTTTCAAGCTTGACTTTTTTTAAATATGCCTGCAACCCAGTTACAAAAGATTAATTAATTGCTCAAAAACATTGTAAATAACTCAGTATTTGTTTGGGAATCTCATTCCTGCTGCTTATAACTTGGTTTCTTCTGAAATAATTTTAATTGAACGTGCACTATTAGTTTTTCAGTTAACGTTTTGGTGCATAATATTGTTATACTCTGATTAGTCATAGAATTATTGGGGAAAATTCCATAAGCATGTGGAACTCGATTATGAAAGATTACTCTTATTGAAAATTCTGAATGGATTTCATTGGAACTTGTATTGTTTGTTAGATAATTTTAAACGGATGTTTTTAAAATATTTCAAACATTTTTACGTCGCTTTGTCATAAAATTATAGAAGTAAGTTTAATAGTCAGGTGAGTCCGATTATAAAAGTTTAGCCTTTTTGAAAAGTTCTACATTTTGATGCAATTTACACTATTAAATTGCATCCAAATTTCTGAAATAGTTTTAGTATATAACATTTTGTTGTACATGATTTGTTATCGAATTAGCTGGAATGTTTTATAATCAGGCGAAACCAATTCTGAATGATTACCCTTTTAAAAAAGTTAGATAATTTTTGAGGAATTGTGTTAGTATATTGCATACCCGTCTATCATTCTTAAACCAAATCCTACTGTAAATGATCAACTAAAAAAATAGGCCCTTAACAGCCGAAATGTTGTCTTGCACATTAAAAAATATAATAGCGCAGTGATGATCTATCGTTTTCAGCCATACAGAAGGACATTTGATATAAAGATACACATTGATTTAAAATAGAACATAAAATTCACCCATATATTTTCTTTAACCCCTTGGGGATGAGCGTCTTTTACAGATTTTTTAATTTTTAATCTCCGGTTTTTGAAAAAAGAAATTTTTGCCTAATTGAATCGGAAAAATGCTCGGATTAAATAAGGCAAAATTTACAATAAAAATTTACTGGTGAGAATAATCTCTGATTATGAGCAACTTAAGTGGCACGGATACCGGTCACTCGTCCCCAAGGACTTAATTAAAGATTTGTTCGGAGAATTTGTCCGCAGCGGGAGAAATGTGCTACGCTACTCAGATAAATAAGTGATCGCTAAAACTAAAATACCAAAAATACTTTTTCCCTGTAGCTGTTGAGAAATCTAACAAATATGCTAAGGGTTAAAAATATATTCGTGTTTCAAATTGAAAACGATTTTTATTTATTTACTATTAACGGGCAGTATATCAGGCATCTTTACCACATGTATACAAAGATTCGTTGCCGATAATTTTTAAATGGAAACTCATATTTCCATTCATAAAATCCAAATCCACAGCCGTGTTCAATCGTAATGTCAGTCATGAAATTTTGTTTTAAAAGAAAAAAGGTTACCCTAAAAAATAGTAGCTATAATTTCTATTTAATATAAATCGCAGAAAAATCGTATTTAATATAACCGTATTCGATACAAATCGTAGAATGTTATCTCTGCATTTCAGGTATTAAAACATTTATCTAAATGTTATAATTAAAGATACAGCATTATAAAGAAATTGCAAATAAATTGTAACTGCCGGTTTTTAGAACCAGATTGAAATTATATTGACGAAATTGACGTCATATCTAGCAAACGATTTTTTTTATTATTACATTTTTCCTTAATTGATTTATGATATTGAAACGACTTCAGGCTTAGTTAAAGTTTTTACATAAATGTATGAAATATGTGAATTTTCTTCTTTGAATGACGTCAATTTCAAAAACAGCAAAAATATGGTGAGACAATCCGAATTTTTATTGGCTTATAAAACAAAGTACTCGAGTTATCAATTTTTTTTGAATTATTGAGCAGTTTTTTAGATGTGTGGCAACATAAAAGAAACTATTGAATTTGAAAATTTAAAAAGAGATATTTCTATAATATTAAATTATGAAAGGTGGTAGAGAAAAGGGATAAATATTGGTCTGATGATTTTTTAAAGTAGACTGTGATCTTTTCCATGGTCTAAAACGTATGTACAGCAAGCTTCGTGCAAATCGGTCTAAAATTGAAGATTTGTATTAAGGACATACATACAGAGAACGGCTTTTACATATACTAGGGCATCGTACCTAAGTTAAGGAATATAGGAGAACACATTTTTTTTAATTGAAAATTAATAATTTTTTATATGCAATAAATTTTTTAGCTTGCCCAATTACATTAAAAAAGCATTTTTCATATGGAAAATCCGAATTATACAATGAATATATTTTTTAAATTTATCAAAAGCGACATTTTCTTATTACCCGCATGCTAAGAGCTATTTGACCAAGATTTTGCTACTTCTGGCATCCTTTTATATTCTGATAACTTCAGAGCTTATACATGTCTGTTAAATTTGAGCTTTATTTATATTATTTTATTTATTTATTCATACGGAAATTTTTTTTAATGGATATTAGCCGTAAGAAAATTATGAACTCTTTATTTTGTTTTAAGGGCAAACGGATTAATCTTTTGCAATCGAGCTCTGCGCAATATAGATAAATTAAAAAATATTTCATGCTTTAAAATTGTTTTTAAAGCCATAGACAATCAGTAAACTGAGATGAACTTTGCAAACAAATTCCATTTGAAAAAAAAAAATCCTTTTTGGTGAAAAACATTTAAATTTTACGATTACAAATATGTTAGATTTGTGTTTTTTCATTATTATTCTTTTATTTGTTTATAAAAGAAGTATTAATTTCGTTAATTTGTCTTTCACAAGTGTGTTAGATTGGTGGTTTTCTTTAAGGAAGTAATAATTTCGTTATGCAAAAATAGTCAGAAACAAATGCTGAAAAATGTTTGTTGCTTTACGTGCAAAATGTTTATTATTATTATGTATTGAAACCGACACGTGATAAGATAAACTAAAAAAAAAAAATACTTAAAAATTATTTTAGAAAATATAATACATCAAACAATTAAGATACATTTTTTAAAGAAATTTCATTTGAAAGTAATTTTTTTCCCTATGCGACGAAAATTGAAAGTGTAGGATGGTCAAAAGATTAAAAAATTGCAGTAGCGAAAATTGCAAGACCGAAATTTGATCGTGAAGTGTTGCCATTCGCAAAATGACGTCAGCGTTACGCACATATTCGTTTGTTCTTTATAATATAGATACTTAATCAGTAAAATATAATAAAGATCAGTTATTATGATGTGGTTATCAACTGAGGCTCTTATGCTTGGTATTCCGGAATGAAAAACAGCAATTTTCACCTTCTCAAAATTTGCATATGCACTTCTCATATACGTATTTCATCATTTTAAAAAAATTGTATTTTGTTTGATCATTTAAAAATCAGTTTAACTCAAAACTTGAAGTCACTATTGTCAGCAACATCTTTTATGTGAACAGACGCACCCTTTACTTGAAATTCTAATCTCAACTCTGGAGAGTAAAAATTTCCGTAATTTATGTTTTTTAGACGCATTTGTGTTAAAATGTTTAGTTTTATCTAAGAAAGTGATCGTTTTCTTTTAAATATGACTTCATTTTCACTTTAAGCCTTGTGTCTGAAACTTAGTATCAGTACACATGCAGAAGGAAAAACAATATAGAAAATTTATGAGGAAAAATGCGTGTTTTCAATAGCAGTATGTCATTTTCAGTTATTATGCCCCTAATATAATATTCTGCTCCTAATGGGATTTTGCGACACTAAACCCTATACAACAATTTTGAAATTTTATCAGAAAATAGCATGAATAAAGATAAAAATGCCTCATTATTTCTCTCTTATCTGCAATAATGAAAGCTAATTTTCACCATTTTGAAGAAATTTCATAAAATGCTTTTAAAATTAAAATATAAAAGTGGGGCTATTAAAAAAAACAGATAGTGAGCTCACATCTACAAATAAATAGCTTTCAGTTAAAAAAAAAAAACATTAGTAAAATTGGTTCAGCAGAAAGATCAGAGCAGATGACTAAAAAAAACACTTGTGTTTTAAATATATAGATTATATAAAATTAGGAAAAATTAAATTAATCACGTTATGTTATTTTAATAAATTTATAGTAGAATATCCTAAAGAATAGCATTAACATTTCATTATTCGAGAGAATTTTGGACAAAAACTTCAGGAACATGATGTTATTTTAAACCACGAGTTATTTGTTTGCTTGACTAACTCGGCGAAGCAAATCCATCCAGGCGAGAATCATCAATTTCTATAATATAAATCGCCATTATTTGCATGTCACCAATCTTCTATAAAGCACTCTAAATTTTTGTAAAATATTGCGTTTTATTAAATTACGATTTTGTGACGATGTGCGATTGTGATTAAATTATTTTCAAAAGTGAAGCGTTTTCACCTGTAAAGAATTCCACAACTCTGGGCTCTGAAAAGGACGCACTCCTACAAAACATAATTAAGGTTTTAAGAATTAAAATACATGCTTTTTTATAAAATGACGTCATTTGAAGACGCTAAAGCAATCCACTTTTACAATCCAGTCTTAAACTTCGTCTGTAGAAAAGTATGCATAAGATATCATTATCACGGAATAACAGACAATATTCTTGTCATAGCCCATATTTTAATTTAACCATTTTTTCAGGTTTTATGAGAAAATGACAACAAAAAGATACAGTATCTCCGATTTTGACTATTTTCCGTTTACTTTCACTGACTTTCAATAGAAATTGGGTGCTTTTGTTGTCACGATAAGAAAAATGGTATTAAAAACTACAAAAAAATTAATATCTAAAAAATAAATTGAGATAAAGATTTCAAGCAAATTGCATTTACAAGAGCATTTTTTTCCTAATACGACGGTGTAAAAATTTAAAATGTTATGTTTAATGTGATTATATGTTTAGAAGTTTAAAAATTTTCTGTAGATAAAATTGCAAAACCAAAATTTTATTTCAAATTTCAAAGTGTTGCCATTCGCAAAATGACGTATGCGTTACGCACAGATATGTTTGTCCTTTATAATATAGATAGATAGATGAGTCAGTCTTAAATGAAAGTTTTATCTATATATATAAAAGCCGTTCTCTGTGTGTATGTCTTTTATACAAATCTTCAATTTTTGACCGATTTGCACGAAACTTCATGCACATACGTTTTAGAATGCGTAAAAGATCACTGTCTACTTAAAAAAAAATATCAGACCACTATTTATCCATTTTTTCTACCACATCCATAATTTAACATCATAGAAATATCTCTTTTTAAATCTTTTTTAATTCAAACGTTTCTTTCCTGTTGCCACACCCTAAAAAATGACACAATAATGTGAAAAAAATAAGAATAACGCGTGAATTTTGTTTCTATTTGCCAATAATAATTCAGATTTTCTTGCTATATTTCTGCGTGTTTGATTTTGACGTCATTCAAAACAGAAAATTTACATTTTTCTGTATATGAAATAAAAACATTAACTATAAGAGACGGAAAATAACGTAGCACCTCAATTTGTACTTAAAAAAAAAAAAAAAAAAAAAAAAAAAAAACATCTATTTTAATACAAACAGTCAAATTTCATGAAAACAATTTAAGAAAAAGGAAAAAAGGCTAGATATGACGTCACATTCCATCAAATCTTTTCAACGCGTAATCAAACTCATTGTAAACATATGGCTCTTATATTTTGCTTACTACTTCGATTGTATACTACAGCGATATCTTATAGCTATACGTTATCGCTAAGTGTTGTATTGGTTTAGATTCAGTGCTAAAATTTTCTGTGATTCATGGCAAAAAGAGAGCTGTTATTTACATTTTCAAAAAAATTCTTGACAGATGTCTTGATTTAAAATTTATGGAAAATGACTTTATTTCATCTAATCATTGTAGATTTAATTTCAATAAAATTTCAAACTTTCCAAATAAAATTTTAGTAACTACTACCTCATTCGGATGTTTTTATTTTTATTTTTATTTTTATTTATTTATTTTTTTATTTTGCATTATCTCCCGTATTGTGGAAGATATTGTATACTTCTGTTACGCGCGCCAAAGAAAACGTGTATTTTAATTTTAAAAGTTAAAAAAATTACCACAATGTGTCAAAAGAACATCCTTTTTCGGAATTTATATTTCGCGAGTTCCAAAATTAAAACTAAAAATGTGAGTTTGTTCATAAACGTCATGTTAAGGCTGTTCATAAAGTTAAGGCTGTTCTCAAATCCAAAGGAGCTTTTTTACTAACATATTTTTTAATTAATTTTTGTTCGGAAAAGCATGAAATTGACACGAGTTCTTGTTTAGAAACTATGTAATCGAAAGATAGTTTCCATATGTTGTTAAAGGTATAAGATCTTTCAGTTGGTGTTTTGAACTGAATTTCGGAAACAACAGTGCAATAAAGAATAAAAACCGGCCGTCACGCAACCTCAATTGTTCATAACTCGATAAGTAATGTATTTATGAAAAAAGGAAAACTCATTTCAATTCCAAATCGCTTTAATAGTCAGGCCTACAAATTTTAAGACTTTATGTTTAATGAGTAAGAAAATGTGTCAGAAAGTTTCGCGTTGTTGAGCAGGGAGCTGGAGAAGCACCTTAAGCATTATTGCAGGTTAGTATTTTGTAATCAAGTTGCATGCCAGATAGTCGCTTAAAACATAAGTCATTCTATATTGTTTTAAACAAGGGTGCATGCCATAATATGTGTCAGGCACACTTATTAGAATAAGAATACCTTAGCGCACAGCCCCATTACTGAAGATAAACAGGTCAATATACTTAGAGGTAAAAATAGTTCTGCATTTGTTTTTGCTTTCAGCTAATAAGGCATTCAGCTTAATAATGGGGTTCACATGATTATATTACTTTCCCCTATAACTCTATGACCAAGCAACGGAAAACAATATGTTACGCACTAAAAGCTTCCCTAAAAATCTAATAGTGCAAGTAGCAGGGAAATCCGTTCTGAAGAATTCAACTTACATGCACCCGGAACGAAATTCTTATTTGAATTTTATATACATTATCAGATTATTTTGATATCTGTTAAATTCGTGTTTTATTTTATTTTATTTTTGGCGTTTTAATTTCGTTTGCCGTTTTAGTTATTGAATATTACGCGAATGCAAACAAATTCTTAATTATTTACAATGCTTTTGAACAATTGAGTTAATCTTTTGTATTTGGGTTGCAAGCATATTTAAAAAATTTGCATGCTTAAAAATTATTTTAAAACACATAAAAAATTCGTAAATTGAGATGAACATTAGAAACAAATATTACTCAATGTACTTTAGTTTTCTATAATACGTTGCGGAACTATAATACGGAACAATCGAATGTACAATGTTTATACGTTAAGCTGCCTTAAAAGGGAAATTTTTTGTGTTAGGTTGTTGCCACCGAAAATGTGATACCAGCGTTACTCATAGACATGTCTTTTCGTTATACTATTGCATTAAGTGTAAACAAGTTCATCTTTCGTAATCGAGTTGCACTCAACTTAAAAAATATCCATGCTTAAAAATTACTTTAAAGTCCATTAAAATCAGAAAACTGAGGTAGAATTTTCAAACAAATTTCATTTGAGAGAACTTTTTTCTATTCGACATAGTAAAAAATGAAATTGTGTGATGTTTAAAAGTTAGAAAATTTCGGCACATTTTATGGGTTAAAATTTATGGGGCACAATTTATGGGGACTGACATAGTGTTTTTACTTTATAATGTAGATAATGCCATACAAACGAGAATTTCACTAAGTGCTGCGCGATTTGGAGGAATTGTTTTTTTCGTATTGTCAGAAAAATCACATATTTTTCTCTTACACCCGCCAATGAAAACGTGCAATCTGTTATTAAAGCTTAGGGATTTTACTACGGTTGCGAGACAATAACGCCATGTTTTTTTATTGTCTTTATAACGATTTGTGGATGGGAATGCACAAATTTCAGTTATTGTTATTGCCATATTATTTCGTTTTAATTTATTTTGCCTGGAAGGCTTCTTATAATGGACACGGTAGTTCTGCTTGTATTAAATAAAATGGTAATGAAATACAAATTGAATTATGAATAAAAATAACATGATGCATTTCTTAGCATACATTTAAGAAGGGAGGCGAAACTGGTCGCCAAATTAGTTTAAAATAATAACCTTTTCTAAAATATGAAAAAAAAAAATATCTGTTATGATTAAAATTTGAGATGCCATCATTAGAGAAAAGCATTTAAAATTAGAAAAAAAATTAATATTTCGAAAGCTAATTCGAATTTAAAAATTCTAATACTAGTTTTGAGATCTGCGGATCAATACGGATTTTTGGTGTTGATTACATCGCAATATATTCTACATAGGAGAAATCGCTGTGAAACATAATCAGTTGTTTATTCAGTCGTTTCATAAATTCGTTTCATTAGGATTATATATATATAGGGTAGATATATAAGCAAATGTCCTAGTGTAATAAATAGATATATAATACTGAAAAAAATAACTTTGATATAAATTCTTGTTATTTATTATCCCTGAATAGAAGTTCATGTAACAATAGATTTTTACATACGATTGAAAAAATAATCTCCTGATTATATAACATGGATTATTATTTATATTATAATTTGGATATTTTTAAATATTGTAATATCTACATTTTTACAATATTACATAAGAACTGCAATTTTATTCAAATATTACATACATTTCAAAATAATAAAATTAATATAATAAGTGAATCGGCCCAATTGTTTAATTACTGCCAATGCTCTTGCTACATGGTAAATAGACGTTTTATTTTTCTCCCAATACAATAATTTCGCAACTTTATTGCAATATTATGCATAAAAGGGTCCATAGAATAAATCTTTATTTTCTTTAGCATTAAATAACAGTATTTCATCAGTTTTTCATAAAATAGTATACAGAGCTTTAAAAAAAATACTATTGTAAAAACTCGTTCTTATTTTTGGCCAATTCCTAAAACATTAATTTAATAATTCTATCAGAAAGGTGTTTCAAATTTTTCATACAAAAATCCATTTACGTAAAAAAAAAAAAAAAAAAAAAAAAAAAAAAAAAAAAAATGTAAACTAGAAGACAGGGATTCTGCTTTTTCAAAATTTAGTGTCGCCCCCGATGACAAAAAAATATATATGTATATAAATATAGATACTGTAGAGTCCCGATTATACGAGTTAATTGAACTTATACCTTTGGAATGGATCATTTTCTTCAGATGGACGGATGGCTTCCATTATTATTAAACAGTCATTATAAATGAAGTGAAGATGAAAGAGCAGTCGTAAAAAGTTAGAACTCTGATTTTCTGGTCCGAAATGGAAAACAAAATGGCCATATTTTTTTTTTGAAAAAAAAAATGGCTCATTGGCCCATGGCCAAAATATGGCCATTTTTTTCCCATTCTGACCAGAAAATCAGAGTTATAAGTTTTTACGGCTGCTTTTTCATCTTCCCCTAACACTTCATTTATAATGACAGTTTCATAATAATGGAAGCCATCAGTCCATCAGAAGAAAATAACTGTGTGAAAGCGGAAACTCCGATAATCGGGACTCTACTGTAGTTTTAAGACTTATAACACTCGATTTTATTTTACATAAAGTGACGTCATCCACATCCGCTGAAGAATTCATCCTTTGCAATCCAGTGTTAAAGAACATCTACAGTAAAGTACGCTTAGGACGTCACTATCGCTGAATAATACACAAATACAAAAAAAAAAAAAAATAAGGTTTCGTAATTCAAAAACTCGACAAAAAATTGGCTATCTAAAGATTCACAGGCCTTCATTTGTTTGGATTATTAATATAGATATTTAAAATTAAATTTAGTTTCTAATAGCCCCATGTTTTATCAGAAATCCTTCATTTATATTTTTTTAAATATCACATATTTTAATTAATTTTTTTTTAAAGTTTTATGGGAAAATGACAACAAAAATATATAATTGCTATTTTTCATTCCCTTTCTACAGAAAATGAGTTCTTCCGTTGCCAATATTAAGCAAATGGCTCTAAAAACTACAAAAAAAATAATATCTCAAAAATAAGTGGAGATGCAGTTTTCAAAGAAATTGCATTAAAAAGCACTTTTTTTTCGAATACGACGGTATAAAAATTGAAAATGTGCGATGCTTAGAAGTTTAAAAAATTGCTATAGATTATTTAATCGTATTGCTTTGTTTTACTGCTGGCATCTGTAAGGTAATGTTATTTTTGGGAGACTACACAAAATAAGCTGGGAGATAGAAATACCATACCGTACCGGGGGCTAAAAAAACACAATTTAAATTTATATATCACCCCAAAATCCTATAAATCTTATGTAGGATAATTCCTTCCATGCTCTGGCAAGAAAGCAGTAACAGATCCATTCTTATGAGCCTAAAACTCTAACAGTTATGAAAGCACCAAAATTCATAAAAGTTCAAGTGACATAATTCGGTGAGTTTTGGCCGTAGAAGAATGACTCAAAGGGTCGTACAAAATATTAAATTTTTAATGTTTTAAGAAATAAATATTTTCATGAAAATGGATTTTCATATGAAGGATAAAACTTGAAACATACTTTCAATTGGTCAACAGTCTTCAACACCTCTAAAATTGATGATTTATGTATTAGCCGTTGGTCAGCTATCAGAAGAAGCACCGTGTACAGCACTGTTTAATTATATGATGTTAACAAAATAAATATGTTAATTTTTTTAAGACTAAAAAAACTTTAAAAAATTGAAGAATCTTTATACAAAAGGCAATTTCTTACAGGAAGAAATTCCAGTATGAATTCATATAAACTTTCATTTTATGAATAAAAACTCCTAGATATTTCTTTAAAAAATTAAATCTGTCGAAATTATAAATAGACGGTGGTAGGCGAGAAAAAAAGGCCGAATTCGGAATTAACCTTCTCACCGAAGCGAACTGATATATCCGTTCACTAAGCTGAAGTTTTCACAGCAGTAGAAGCAATTTATAAATTAATATAATTCTACAAATATAACGCAGTTTTAAAATATTTTATGATGATTAGCATTCCCTAATTATACTCCAAGACGTAATTAATTTTTTTTTATATCTGGTTAGAAAAATAATCTTTTTTTAGACTTTTAAAAAAATTACAGAGAAAATAACATTACAGTTCTGCCTTTTTGCTCGCCGGTATGGGGTTAATTAGGGGAAAGCTTTAAATTGTTTTAAACCATTTACTTTAGGTCTAAATGTATGAACAGTCGTGTTAAAAAAAAAGGTAAACACCTCCTACTAACTCCTCAGCAAATTATCGTAGAAGAAAGTTACTGGTACCGAACGATTGGAAATAAAGTCTACTTTTAAATGATGTATATAAAATTTGCTTAGGAGACCCTCTAGATATTAAAACGAACCCAAACTTAATTTTTTTTTTCAATGGCAGTACCCAATTTTAACAAGATATTTCAAATCTTCGGTTCAAACTATGCCTAGACACCAAATTTAAAGTCATTTGAATGATAAGTTTTTTGAATTATAAACATTCAAAATTTAGTGCCTCTAATGTTAAATTACATTTTCATATTTTTATTTATATCTCCTGAAATTATACTCATAATGTGATATTTTTTTGTGTAGCAACAATACTAATATAACCAAACATAAATACCTTGAATTTGAAATTTTTATAATTTTATGATATGAATTATGAAATTAATATTCGAAAAATGATGAATTGTAACCTACAATTTTTTTGATGGATTTAGATTTATTAAGTCCTCTTTATAGAAATTCAAATTTTCACATTTTTCTTCCAAGTAGTTTTCAAATTATGGTTAGAAAACGGCAAAATGATGGATTAAGGGGCCATCTATGATAGAAGTGACTAGATATTTTGAAATTTCTTCTGCTATCCTGTAATCTAGCAGTCTTCAATGACTGTTTGAGTAGCGCTTAAGATGCTTTGATCAAGAAGGAGGCTCTCTCGGTCAACAAATCGAGTACCGAACTTCAATTGGGATACAGCCCCTAAAATAATCTCGTTTTAAAATAATTATTTTCTCGGAAACTTATAGTACGAATTGCATAAAAATTTGTTTTTAGGCTAATTGAAGAGTGTAGTGTTCCTTTATGCTGCCAGAATTGTGTACTACTATTGAAAAAAACAAAGTTATGGTTCCTTTTAATATGTAGAGGACCCCCTAAGAAAATTTTATATACATCCTTTAAAAGTAGACTTTATTTCCGATCGTTTGGTACCAGTAACTTTCTTGTACGATAATTTGTTGAGGAGTTAGTAGGGGGTGTTTACATTTATTTCCCACGACTGTACTAATTTTCCCCCTTCTTACCAGGTGAGTGTTAGGAAGTATATACAGATTTGTAGTGGAAAAAGCGTGGATTTATAGCGGGTGGATTTATAGTGGGCTTTTTGCAACTCTAAGCAGACTAATAGTGTAAATAAAACAAATATTTCTAAATCTACAAAAATATAACATAATCACGAAGGAAAATATACAAACCTCTTTCAACTTACCCACGATTTCGAAAGATTCTTTTTAGGTGCGTTCATAATTGTATAAATACGTAGCACCTATAGTCATCGATCAGTCTGTCCGTCCGTCCCTCCGCATGTAACAGAGCAAAAACTACCCAACCGAATGGTCTGAAATTTTAAATATATAATTGCTGAAAAATTGTTTCGAGTCATTTCAAATTTTGTGAAATTCGGGGGCATTGTTTAATTACAGGGACAGTCGAAAGTTTTCCGTTACATGAAGGACAATGGGAAAAAAGTATTTCAAGTGCATTTTAATGATGTTACAGACTTTCGAACAGAATGAAATTGATATGCACTGATGAAGCGCACTATAATATACATTCAGTACAGGAGCTAAAAATATTTATAAAATTAGTTATAGTACGAAAGCACCTCATTTGCCACATTTGACCAGCAATTTCCAGCTTGTTATAAATTATCATAACAATATCTCCAAAAATCTATCTCTATTAAAAATGCGAGTTGGAACCCGTCGAAATTCGACGAATTAAAATGTTTAGGAAGGAACTGTTCGATCGAATTTATAATAAACTTACAAAAATAATTACAATAAAATATTCACCTTGCATCGGTTATCTAATTCTTAAAACAAATAACGTTTTTACCGTAAAATTACCAAAATATTATTTCCAAAAACTTCAACTGCTTAAATTATTGAAAAATTAAACTTTATTAGAATACGTAATCAAGATGAATAATTATGTTGAAGTTATCGATTGAGGCTCTTGCGTTTATTTGTACGGGATGAAAAATCAGTAAAAAGGATTTAGCTTTGTCACATCATAAAATTTTCCACCATAAAATCTAAACTGTACGTTATTTTTACATTCTCAAAATTTCCATACGCACCACTCAAACTCACAATTTAAAAGTATTTTAAGGCACAATATATTATTAATGAATGTACAGTAGCACACAAAAGTATTTTGACAACATTATATTCTCTCTTATTTTATTTAATATAAAAATGTAAAAGAAAATATATTCCCTATAATTGAGAACAATATGACTGCACTTATTCAAATGTATCAAGTTTCAACTTGTTTGTTTACATTTGGCGCCACCGAAGAAATATGACTCTCTTTAGCTCAAAAGTATTTTGACAATTAGTTTGAATTTAATCGTTGAAGGTGTCAGTGGCGCTATAGCTTCGATTAGTGTTTATATTGACTAATTTTAAGGATCAAGAATACCGAAATATAAAAATATTGAAGTGATTCTAGAAAAGTCGCTGTAAATGCACTTAAGAAATGTATACTGCAAGCAGAATTTGCTCGTTCTTTTAACGTGTCTCGGCAACTTGTTATTACATGAATAAAGTTTTTAATAAACAGAAATACATCGAAAATAAGCTTCAAAGTGGCCATCCGAAAAAAACAACTTGCAATGTTGACTGTGTTATAAAAATGATATCTACAAGTGATTGTCGTAAGTCCGCTGTAATAATAAAAAATGAATTGAAAGAAAATTACTGCATAGACATACACGTTTCATCTGTCAAACGACACCTAAACCACTATGGTCTACATGGCAGAATACCAGCAAAAACACGTTTCTAATCTACTAAGAATAGGAAGACTAGAGTTGCATTTGTAAAACGACGTAACACTTTCAGGGGCAAAGCAATTCTATTGCTGAAGTGTTGAAATTAATGACTGACACCAGAATTTTGGTTAAAAAAAATTCGGTTTATTATGTGTGTGAAATATAGCTTTTTCTTATTTAAAAATAAATTTGTTTTCAAATTCCGGTGTCAATCATTAATTTAAACACATTCGCAATGGAATTGCTTTGCCCCTGAAAGGGTTATGCCGTTTTACAAATGCAATTCTAGCCTTCCTATTCTTAGTAGATAACAAACGTGTTTCTGCTGGTCTTCTACCTTGTAAACCATAGAGGTTTAGGCATCGTTTGACTGATGAAACGTGTATGTCTATGCCATAATTTTATTTCAATTCATTTTTTATTATTACAGCGGACTTACGACAATCGCTATTAGATATCATTTTTATAATATAGTCAATATTTCAAGTTGTTGTTTTCGGATGGCCACTTTGAGGCTCATTTTCGATGTATTTCTGTTTATTAAAAACTTTATTCCATGTAATAACAAGTTGCCGAGGCACATTAAAAGAACGAGTTAGTTCTGCTAGCAGTCCACCTTTCTTAAAGGCATTTACAGCGGCTTTTTTAGAATCACTTCAATTATTTTTTTACTTTTCGGCATTCCTGATCCTTAAAAATAATCACAATAAGTCAATAAAAACACTAATCGAAGCTATAACGCCGCTGACACCTTCAACAATTAAATGCAAACTAGTTGTCAAAATACATTTGAGCTAAGGCGGAGTCATATTTCTTCGGTGGCGCCGAATGTAAAGAAACAACTTGAAACTTGATACATTTAAATAACTGCAGTCACAGTGTTCTCAGTTATAGGGAATATATTTTCGTTTACATTTTTATATTAAATAAAATAAGAGAGAATATAAGGTTGTCAAAATACTTTTGAGCGCTACTGTATTTTCAAACTTAATGTCACGTTTGCCCGATACAACTTTTCATGTGAACATTCGCATAAAATTTAAGTTCTAATCTCAGTACCCGCGAAAATTTACCATTCAGAAATTTTCCTTTAGTTGCCATAGTATTGCCCATTTAGTATTGGTCAAATATTTAGTTTTATCAAAGAAAATTATCGTTTTGTTTTAAATATGACATCATTTTTACTCACTGAATCATTTTGCCTAGCGTCTCAAACTCAGTATCAGCATTATGTAAAAATATTGAAATATCTTCTTCAATCTTTTGATTTATGAAGAAGAATGCTTGTTTTTTTATGGCTGACGTCATTTTCTGTTCAAAAATTAGAAAAAAGTTACTTTTATTTGTAATCTGAAAATGGCATCAATAAGGATATAATCAATAAAAATAAATAAACCGTGACTATTTTCCTTTTACTTTTAATAGAAATGGAGTACTTCAGCTGCCACAATTACAAAATTGGTACTAAAAACTATAAAAAAATTAATGTCTTAAAAATAAATTGAGATAAAGCTTTTAAACAAATTGCATTTAAAAGTACATATTTTTCCATACAGAACGGTGTAAAAATTGTAACTGTGCGATGTTTAGAAGTTTAAAAATTTGCAGTAGCTAAAATTGCAAAACCGAAATTTCATTTCAAATTTCAAAGTGCTGCCATTCGCAGAATGACGTATGCGTTACGCACATATATGTTTGTCCTTTATAATAAAGATTGTCAATACAAATGTTATTGAGTTTAAATATTTGAATAAAATGAGTACCCGCACTTAATATTTTTGTTGAATATTAATTTCACAATTTTACTTCAAAGTTTTGCCTAAATTACTAATCAGGAGTTTGAAGCCAGAACAGACGAGGTTATCAGTGCACCCTGCTTCTATTTTTTATATTCAAGTATTTTTTTTAATTTATTGGGGATTTACGATGTTTTTGTAAATATTTTAGGTCTTTATTTTGGATATTTTGAGAATTATCGTTTAACCTCTTGATTGCAGGCTATAGCTGAGTGGTAGGTTATGAAAAAAGGCAGAACTCGGAATTAATTAGGGGAAGCTAGAAATGGTTTTAATTATTCGACATAGGTCAGAAATGGAGGTACTAAATTTATCCCTCCTGCTGCGTGCGCTTTTGCCGCTACGAACAAATTTATGACTTTAAAAGTGCATTTTTCATGATTTTTAGCATATTTTAAAAATGATTCTTAAATGATGGGAAATATTGTTTAGTATCTCCGATATAGTATTTGAAATATGCGTAGTATTTAATATGACGTGTAAACAGTGAATAACTGTATGTATGTATTACTATTAAGGAGGTCAAAATAGAGTGCGAGGTTTCGGGAGGGGGTCAATTACAAATTGACATGTAAAAAGGCTGTCATTCATGTACCCTTTTCTCGATAACTACTAAATTAAAATCCTCAATATATACAAAATAAAGACCTAACATAATTACAAAATCATCATGAAAGCATGAACAACTAAAAAAATGTACATGTCCATAACAAATTGGAGGCAGGCCGGACTGATAACTTGGTTTCTCATGCCTTCAAACTGTTGATTATCGATTAAGGAACAATTGTGAAATAGAATTGCGGCCTTAATATTAAACTCAAATATTAAAGTGGGTACTCATTAGATTTAAAAATTTAGGTTCAATAATATTCGTATTGACAGTGTTTTTGATAGAGTTAGCTGTTTAGAGATATTGTTAAGTTAACTTGGTCTCGCCTGGCTTCAAACTCTTGATTAGCGATTAAGGCAAAATTTTGAAATCGAATTGCCACCCTAATTACGAACAAAACTATTAATGTGGGTACTCATTTTATCAAGCATTTTAAGCTCTACAACAGTTGTACTGAAAATTGTTTGATAGAGTTAGATGTTTTGGGATATTGTTAATGTAACTTGGTCTCTCTTGGCCACAAACTCTTGATTGGCAATTAAAGTAAATTTTTCAAATATAATTTTTACCTTCATGTTGAACAAAATATTAATGTGGGTACTCATTTTATTCAAAATTTCAAGCTCTACAACATTTGTATTAACAAAGTTTTGACAGAGTTAGCTGTTTTGAGATATTGCTAAGTTAACTTGGTTTCTCCTGGCATCAAGCTCATGATTAGCGATTAAAGCAAAATTTGAAAAATAGAATTGTGACCTTAATTTTGAACAAAATTGTTAATGTCTGTACTAATTTTATTCCTAACTTTAAGCTCTACAACATTTGTACTGGCAATGTTTTTTTTTAGAGTTAGCTGTTTTGAGATATTGTCAAAGGTAATTAAAAAAAAAAAACGCATTTTCGAAAATAAATATGTACATATTTTCTAACGTTCACCAATTACAAGGAATAAAACATAGAACATTCATTTTAGACCTAAACTGAAGGGATTAAAACAACTTGTAGTTCCCCCTAATTAATTCTGAGTTCAGCTTACTGACACGGGGCTAAAACTTTGAAGTAGGATTGTGACCTTAATGTTCAACAATGATATTAATTGGTAGGCACTCATTTTACTCAGAATTTTAAGCTCTACAACATTTGACAATGTTTTTGATAGTGTTAGTTGTTTTGAGATATTGTTATGGCATTAAAAAAACGTGTTTTTTTTTTTGTTTTTTTTTACTATAAATCTATACATATTTCGAAACGCTCACCTAGTAAGAGCGGGAAAACATAGCATATTCTTTTTAGACCTAAACAGAAGGTAACAATTTACAGCTTTCCTCTAATTAATTCCGAATTCAACTCCCTAACCAATGGGCTAAAAAATAATGCTGCACATTAATTTAGAAAAATAGCGGTTCACAATCAGTCAAACTTATTCTAATATGATTCAGAAGGATATTTATTCCTACACATAATTTAATTTAATAAAATACAATATATAAATAATTATAACATTTATATGTACAAATTGCTTGCATACACTATATAGCCATTAATAACCGTGCACTTTCAATTTTAGACATTTTGTTGAATATTCAAACATATATTTGTCAGATTTTTCGGGAACTTCAGCATTATGAAAATATATTTGACTTCATATTTATCACTTGTGATTTGATCAGAAGGACAGTTATGCAGCCAGCAAACAATCAAAGCGAAATAATAATATCTGGGATCACCCTGTAAAATAAACTGCACGAAACAATATATCGCTATAGCCTACGAATATGTGGATATTTTACAATATGTGTATTTATTTGTGTAAGAATAGTGCGTATATTCATGGAGATATATCAATATTTTTAAGAAATAAAAAAAAAATCTTGCATGTTTTTTGTTTATATCATGCAGGATTTTCTTTAAAATTTAACGCCAGTTACAGAAACTTTAACAAAATGTAGTAGAAATAATATAAAACAATTGGAATGTAACTATATTAAACATTTGATGAAATATGAGTAGTTATATGAAATAGTTTTATCTACGCATGCGCGTCCGATAATAATTGTTTTCCATGATTTAATAGTCAAGTCTCTGGAAAAACTCGTAAAAAACGGACAGTCATATATCGTGAAAATTCAGAAAGATACCGGCGATAGAGTGAGCTGATTTTTAGTTGTTCTCTAAAAACAGCTAAATGATAAGGCGTTTTCCATAAATTGTAGTTTTTAGTTTTAATTTAATTTTTCATTTTTTGTAGATGTTTTAGTTCTTGTTGCAACACCACCAGAACGAGCCCATTCAAGAAAAAAAGAAGTATCAAAATATAAGCATCTTTTAAATCTACTCATTAACTACTAACTCTTTTGCTGAAAGCTAGTTAATAATAGATGACAATTTCTAGAAAATCCCTTTCATTCAGCAGCTTTTAGAGATCCATTAAAAATCAGATCACTTTATCGCCAATATCTTTCTGAATTTTCACGATATTTTTCTGTCCTTTTTTTATGGCTTGTTCCTTAGAGTTGACTGTGAAATCATGAAAAAAATATTTGTTATCGTATGCACATGCTCAGATAAAAAATATTTCAAACAACTGCTCACATTTCATCAAATGTTTAATATATTTAAATTCCAATTGCACTATATTCTTTCTACTACATTTTTTTTATTTTCTGAAACAGGCGTTAAATTTTCTAGAAAACCTTGCATGCTATAAACAAAAAAATGAAAGACTTTTTTGAACTAAAAAAAATCGATATATCTCCATAAATATACGTGCTATATTTATACAAATGAATACACATATTGTACAATATCCACATATTCGTAAGCAATAGAAAAATAGATCATTTCGTGCATTTTATTTTACAGTGTGATCCCAAATTTTATTACTTTTTTTTTTTGTTGTTGTTCCCCTAATTGTCCTTATAATCAAATCGCCGAATTCAAACATATTCTTCACAAACCTGAAGTTCCAGAAATATCCGTCAAATATAACTGTACATATTAGAAAAAATCTCTAAAATTGAAAGTGTCCTGCGAATTATAGGGATATAATGTATGTGACATTATTGTTTCAAATTTTAGTGTTGGACTTAGAACATCATGGTAAATTCTATGTGTCTGTGTACTGTACTTTGCCCGTATATACGGTTTTTCCGCATTAGACACCTTGAAAAAAGTTAAATGCAATTACAATGAACAAAAAATTTAAATAAATATTCGAAGATAATACAAGAGTAAAAGGGTTGCCATAATTTATCTCAAGAAAGTTTTTTTGTGAAATCTCAAATTCCTATCGCTATCCTAATAGCAAATTTCATCGGTCTCTAAATTGTCTGCCATCAAAACAAGATGAACAGCCAATTCTTCCATTATCATCGGAAAGGGATGGATTCACAATGGAAATTGCTCGGAAATTTCTTATCGGGATAGTTCCATCCAATGACCGAAATTCGATGAAATTTAGAAAGTAATATGATGGAATCCAGAAGTTTAAAACAATTTCACGAACAGTATGCTTTTCTGATATTAGTTATTGTAAAAATAGTGTTATTTTCTGATTTTGTTAAATATACATGCATCAAAATTTTAGAAATTTAAAAGAGGTGACTAGAAATTTGTATTAATAACTTTAGTACAGTTTTTGTTTGAAAAAAAAAAACACATTTTTGCTTTTTTTATTTTTTTAGGGGGCTGGTGAGAGAAGCTGAATTAGAAAGACATGGAAAATGTTAACATTTTGTACTACTTCATTTATTTTTGAAAAAAAAAATATGACTTCTTCGATTAAATAATAATTTAAAATTCTGCTATTTGCTTCATTCCTAAAGAAACCCTCTAACCAAAATTTCTTCGTTTCTATCATCTGTTTACTTAAAAAAAGGAAACTTGAATTTAAGATTTAACAAGCATTTTTTAGGATTGTTTAATATGTCTTAAAATAATAACTCATACTTTTACATTTTGCATGTGTTTAATAGAAATAAATTTGAAGAATTTTATAATTAATAAAAAAATTTTGTCCTTTTGAAACAATTTTGTAAGATAAAATGGTTACAGCTTATTTATTTCATTCTATTTGAATTACAAATGGCAAAGATATATTTGTACGTTAGTCCAAAAGACCTTTTATTCATTTTTGTCCTTTTGACAAAGAGTTTAAGTGTTTATTTTATATTTTTTTATAATAACAAATATTATACCTATAACTACTACTGTGAAGTGCCTGTTTCACACAGAACAAAAATAAATTTATAGCCTAAAAAATCCCTTTGGACTTTTTCTGCAAAGCTGCAGATGAATAATCGAGCAAGTTACATTATTCTATACTATACACTGTGCCGTACCTAATGGTAAGTGCTTGAACAGCGCCATATGTGAAATAAAAGTGACATTGAGTTCGAGAGTATTCAGTTCGAAGAGTGAGTTGTTGTAGTGAAATGGCGATTTGTTTTCGCAAGTTTATTTTGAGTTGTTTATGTGAGTGAAATAAATAATGTGATGTATACAGTCCTAGAGAAATGGTGTGATGTGTTCTTATTTCGTGTTGCGACACCTGGTCCAGTAGAGCCGGTGAAATTCATTAGTATTACGCAATATGGAAGTAAATAAGGTTGACTTTCCTTTTCGATAAATAGTGGAGAATCGTTCTAAAAAAAAAAAACTGTCATGTTTAAGAGACGAACATCAAGAAATTAAGTAGGTGCATGAGCTTTTCTGGTCATTTACTCCCTCAATATAGTTTATAATTGTGTTATATATTTTATTATTTTATTTTGAGTTAAGAGAGTTAATTGTTTTGAGTTTTGTAATTTATTCTTAAAATGTTTAAAGACGCGCGAAAAGTTGATTTACAGCTTGCTGCTACAGAGTTAGGTGAGGTAGTAACCGATAAAGTTACAAAACCTGATTTAATTAATATTATGAAAAATACTGAGAAATTCAAAAGTGACCCTGAATATGTAACTAATCTAATAGACGGTATAATTGAGGACCGGAAAGAAGAATCGGAGAAAATCGAGAAAAGTAAACAATTAGAATTGCAGCTGAAAGAAATTAAATTGGAAAGAGCGAAAGCCGAATTAGAATTATCTCGCATGCGAATAAATTCGAAAACTACCGACTCCGATTCAGAAAATAAAATTGATTCTCTAGATTCTCTAATAAAATGTATAAAAACTTTAACGATTAAAATTCCAAGTCGACCTGAAAATTGGGGATTGTTCTTTGGTTCTTTGGAAAGATCATTTATAACGAAAAATGTACCCGATAAATTTAAAGCAGAGATTCTTTTGAATTTATTAGGTGAGAAAAGCTTCAAATGTAATTTCTTACATAAGTGATAATGAGCTGAATGATTATGATAAAGTAAAATAAATAGTTCTTAGAGAATTTGAACCGACTCCCCAATGTTGTCTCGAGCAATTCAGAAAAACTACCAGGCAATCGAATGAAACCCATGTGCAGTTTGCGTCACGTTTGACAACTAGCTTTGATTACTATTTAAAATTGCGAGAAGTGTCTAATTTTGAGAAGCTGAAGCAATTAATTGTATCAGACAAATTGTTTCAGACTTTAGACAAAGAAACAGCAGCTCATATTAGTGTTAGGCAATCAGATTCATGGTTCGATCCAGTGATGTTAGCTAAAGAAGCCGATCTGTATTTTGTGTCACTCGGGAAATGATTAACTGAGAACAATAATAAAAAATCCTCCAAAAATGTGCCTAGAGTATTTCTATCTGATTGCAAGACATCAAAATGTATTTTTTGTTCCGAAAGCCACCCCTTATATAAATGCAAAAATTATATGGCGTTGCCTATTTCTGAAAGGATAGAGGTAATTAAGAAAATAATTGCTGTTTTAATTGTTTAGGCAGACATTTGGTTAAAAATTGTAAATCAAATTTTTCATGCTCCTTGTGTAAAAGACAGGGTAAAAACAAGAGACATCATTTTTCACTGCATTTTCCGAAAGATATGGAAACATTGCGCAATGCAAATGCGAGCAGAGCAGGTGGCCAAGAATTGCCTTCTTCCCCCCCTACTTCAAGAGTAAATGAATTTATTCTGTCGCCAGACGCGCCCGCCTTTCGATCTAATCAAAACTATGATAGTTCCGTACTTTCTACGCGAATAATAAATCAAGAAAAAACTGTTTTGCTGAGCACTGTAAAATGCTTATTGAGAGACGATACAGGAAATTATTACGAAGTAAGAGCGGTGCTTGATCAGGGAGCTATGAATAATTATATGACTTCAGATTGTGCGAATAGCCTCAGATTAAAAAAAGAGAAAACCAATTTGACAGTTTTCGGTATCGGAGATACATTCACGAAAATTAAATCTGTTGTTACCGCGATGATTTCCAATTTTGAGGGAAATTTTGAAAAAGAATTAGATTTTTTATTGTATCTAAAATTAGAGATTTCATGCCGTCAAAAATGTTTAACATTAATGTGCCAGAATTAAAATATGTAAAATTAGCAGATGAAAACTTTAATAAGCCAGGTCGTTTAGATTTGCTTTTAAGCGTTGAAATATTTTACGGGTTGTTACGCCCAGGTCAAATTTGTCCGGTTAATAGTAATTTGATTTTTCAAAATACGGTTTTTGGATACGTAGCAAGTGGAAGTGCTCCCGTTTCAAGTCAGGGAAGGGTTCATTCTGGTTTTATTCAGGATAATACTCTTTTAAACGAAACTATGGAGAAATTTTGGGAAATAGAAGATGTTCAGATTGAGGTACTCAAAAATAAAGAAGCAATAATTTGTGAAGAGCACTCTGAGAAAAACGTGGAATGAGATAGTACGGGGAGATACATTGTTAAAATGCCATTAAAAGAGGATCCGATGTGTTTAGGGAAATCCAGAGATATTGCCCTTAAAAAATTAAATTCGCTGTGGAATCGGTTTCTAAAAGAGTTATTTAGAAAAGTTATTTAGAATTATATAGAGAATTTTTACTCGAATACAAAAAATTGGGTCACATGACAGAGATTTCGGAGTGTGAGGAAGAAGTAGGAACCTATTATATACCGCATTTAGGGGTCTACCGCCCTGATAAAAGTACAACAAAACTTCGTGTAGTTTTTAATGCGTCTTCACAAACAACCTTAGGGAACTCTCTTAACTCCTTACACTATAACGGTGGGGTTATTCAGGAAGACCTTTTTAAAATAATGACGAGATTTCGTAAGCATATTTATGCGTTCGTTGCTGACATTAAACAAATGTATAGGATGATTTTAATTGATTCGAGTCAAACTTAACTTTTGAGAATTCTTTGGAGGGAGGGGTGAATGAACCAGTTAAGACTTATGAGCTCAAAACTGTAACATATGGTACAGTAAGTTGCACCTTATCTGGCAACGAGAGTCTTACTTCAATTATCAAGAGATGAGCAGGAGAACTATCCTTTAGCGTCCACAATTTTAGAAAGAGATTTTTACATGGACGACGTCTTAAGCGGCGCAGACACTCTAATCGAAGCGAAAGGGCTGCAATCAGAGTTGGTGGAGACTCTCAAGAGTGCAGGAATGTCTTTGAACAAGTGGCATAGCAATAACTTAGAGTTAAAAACAGGGCCTGACAGTGATTATAATTTCCAAGAAGAGACAAAAGCGCTTGGTGTTACGTGGAAACCCACCATTGACAGTTTTACTTTGCAGATGGAAAGCGTGGTTCCGCCTACGAAAAGAACAGTGCTTTCAACAATCGCACGGATCTTTGATCCCCTTGGACTATTGGGTCCAGTCATAGCAAAAGCTAAAATCTTTATACAAAAAATGTGGTGCTTGAATTTAGGTTGGAACGATCCACTTCCTGAAATGGAAGCGCGACAGTGGCATAGCTTCATCCAGTCCCTGCCAGCAGTAAACAGTGTGAGTGTTAAAAGGTGTATATTAATCGACAAATGTGTGCATGTTGAGCTTCACGGATTTGCAGATTCTTCCGAGTCTGCCTATGGATGCGTCATTTATTGCAAATCAACATCAGATAATGGAGCCTTCGAAGTAAATTTGGTATGCAGCAAATCTCGAATATCACCCCTTAAGCGTGTTACTATACCGAGGTTGGAACTTTCTGCAGCCGTCCTTTTAGCAAAGTTGATGACAAAAGTAAAAAGTGCCTTACAATTTCAGGAAATTGATATTTATTTATGGAGTGATTCGATGATAATGCTTTCCTGGATACGAAAAGAGCCGTATCTTCTTAAAACGTTTGTGGCAAACCGTGTAGAGACAATACAGAACTTGACAAAAGTTCAACAGTGGCGTCATGTATCTTCTGAGAACAATCCAGCAGATCTTATTTCAAGAGGAATAGACCCTGAGAAACTGGTTAAAAATAAGCTGTGGTTCGCAGGTCCTACGTTTCTGGCTGAGCGAGAGTATCCCAATCGCGAAATTCCTACGTCTATCATTAGAGATGAGTTCTCATACGAACTCAAACATTTACAACAAAGTGACTTACCTGTTCTTATTATAACTGCTAATCCTTTTATTGAAGAGTTATTTGACATTACTAACTGTTATACTAAAATATTGCATGTTGTTAGTTATCTTTTCAGATTTATTCACAATTTGAAGAATCCAAGTAAAAGGAGGTTGGGTCCTTTGGAAACACAGGAGATAAACAAAAGGGAAATGTTTATTATAAAAGAGGTTCAAAGTAGTGAGTTTCCAGAGGAAATGAATTGCTTAATTCGCGAAAAGAATGTTCCTGATAAAAGTAACTTAAAATCTTTAAACCCATTTTTAGACAGGAATGGAATAATAAGGGTAAACGGTAGAATAAAAAATTCTAATTTAAGTTTCAACAGTAAATTCCCAATTATTCTGCCTAAGGGACATAAGTTAACTAAGTTAATTTTAGTGGCATATCATGAGAGATATTTTCATTTAGGCCCTACTGCCTTATTACATTATGTTAGGCAAAATTTTTGGCCAGTTCAGGGTAAGGCAACGTGTAGGAAAGTCGTGCACGATTGCATTGTTTTAAAGTTAAATCCATAGGAGTTGAGCAATTAATGGGTGATTTACCAAAAGAGAGGGTAACTCCTGACTTCCCATTTAATTGTTCAGGAACAGATTTTTGTGACCCATTCCTTATTAGGTATAGAAATCAAAGGAAAGGAATTTGTCACAAAATATATGTGTGCATTTTTGTATGCTTAGTCACAAAAGCCATTCACCTCGAAATTGTGACTGATTTGACTTCAGAGGCCTTTGTGGCATGATTAAAGAGATTTGTGGCTCGCAGAGGTTTGTGTTCTAAATTATATTCGGACAACGCCACAAATTTTATACGAGCAAATAAAGAGCTTTCTAAATTACATAACTTAGTTTTAAAACCAGATGAGGGGCTTGCAAATTATATGTCAGCTGAGGGAATTGACTGGAACTTCCTTCCGGCAAGAGCATCTAATTTTGGTGGCCTCTGTGAAAGTGGCGTGAAGGCATTCAAATATCATTTTAAAAGAGTTTTAGGCAATTCCAGGTTGACATATGAAGAATTCCTAACGGTCATTACCCAAATAGAGGGCATTCTAAATTCAAGACCGCTTGTACCTCTGTCGTCAGATACTGATGTGTATGATGCATTAACCACTGCCCATTTCCTAATTGGCAGGCCCTTAAATGCTGTAATTGAGCCAAATTTAATTGATGTGAAAGACAATCGGTTGTCTAACTGTAAAAAACTGACAAAAATAATTCAGATTTTTTGGAAGAAATGGCACATTCAGTATCTTAATAGTTTGCAACAGAGGTCCAAGTGGATGATAGAAAAAGATAATGTTAAAGTTAATGAGTTAGTGCTTCTTAAAGATGAAAATCTACCGCCTCAAAAATTGGCAATGGGTAGAATAATAGAGATTTATTTTGGTGAAGATAAACGGGTCAGAGTGGTTAAAATAAAAACTCAATCTGGAGTTTACAAAAGACCAATTTCTAAGATTTGTATTTTGCCTGTTAATGTGTAATCTTGTATATATATATATATTTTTCGTATGTGTGATGTAACATTATCAATATTGTGCTTATTTTTTATTTACATTGAAATGACTACATAATTTAATGGTTGAATGTAAACATTGCAACGTGGGGCGGAAAATTCCGTACCTAATGGTAAGTGCTGGAACAGCGCCATCTGTGAAATAAAAGTGACATTGAGTTCGAGAGTATTCAGTTCGAAGAGTGAGTTGTTGTAGTGAAATGGCGATTTGTTTTCGCAAGTTTATTTTGAGTTGTTTATGTGAGTGAAATAAATAATGTGATGTATACAGTCCTAGAGAAATGGTGTGATGTGTTCTTATTCCGTGTTGCGACATACACGTTAACAACTTTTTCGAGTTCTTGTTTCTCGAGTGGGAAGGACGGTAGTATAATGCACATTTAAGAATTGGCAAATACTTAATATGTGTCTATAACGGTGGGGGATGTGGCAATTCAGATATCTAGTCACCAGAAAAGTCATATACAAGGAAAGGCTCATGGCCGTCCCCATTTTATATCACAATAGCTGTCCCAAAAACTTCAGTTCTTCGTTACTTAAATCATGTTTAGATCTTTGTCCACTTTTTTAGTCTTTCAAATTTTTTAGAATTCGTTCTCTAACGGGCATTTACAATTTATAACTTACTGCCATGCCAAAGTTCTAGTTTCTAACCCCAACAGTACACCAGAAATTGCAGCTCTCCAAATAAATCGTCATTTAGAATCTTTCTAAAAAGTTTTACGTTTATTTGTCAAATTGAATTTTCGAACCATTTAGAAAGCGTTCATAACGAGTATTTACATCCTTAAAGTAACCACCACACCAAATTTTAAGTTTCTAGCCCAATAAATATCACAGAAATCGCAATTTTAGAGTTTTTTTGTTCCTGCACCAATAAGGATTTTGCACCGATATTAAATATAGTCGTTTTCCGGAGCAGAGATGTTCACGAACATTTTTTAAATCGGCTAGGTATTTTCCGAGATAATATCTCGCAAACACACAAACGTTAATTATATTATACGCTTTATAATATTGCAACTCTTCTAATATTATGACGCTTTATAATATTAGCACAGAAGTACAGACACAGAAGCAATATATCTCTTATTATATATAAACATAAATAATTTATTTAATTCGTGTTAGGAGATGCATTTTAATATATATATATATATATATATATATATATAAACAAGTTCTCCAAGTACTTCTCCAGTTTTATTTTCATAGTCATTTATATCATTTGGCAAAAAATCTTAGTTTCTTAAACCCGTATTGCGTCAAGCTTTTTATAAAAGCGCCAATGTCCATATAACAACGAAGTACCATGAAGAATATTAAATGCATGGTAGTAAGGCACTTATCCGGGCGTAGGTGATAAATCTCCAAATATTGTTCTTTTCATTCCCTTTCGGACTGCAAACTTTCGTATAAAATATATAAACTTAAAATACATATATTAAATACATTTAAAAACACGATTTTCACTCATCATATTTAAAATACAAATAAATAAATAAATAAGAAATAAGAAGAGATAATAACATAAGTCAAAACATTTTATTTCAAAATCAAAGAATTGTTTCTAAGTTACACATGCGAAAAAAAAAGCTGATTTTGGCGAAAAAACATAGACAGAATTTGCACCAGTCTAAAAAAAAGGTACCGTGATTAATTAAAATGTTATAGGAATATTCCGTAATCCATTCTCCTAATCTATTCCGTAATCTCCCCGCCCCTATCCATTCATAATCCGAATTTCACAGAAATTCGCATTGTAAAAAGCGACGCTTAATCTGAATTTAATCTCACAATTGTAACTTTTTTGAGGGGGAAGGAGAGGCGAGGTTTCATATATTTACGTTTGAATTTAAACTTTTATTTTTATAAATGCTGCTTTTATGAATAATTAGTACCTTGATGATCGAGCTTCACCCGAAACATATGTAAAATACTACTTGTGTGGTTGTTTGCTCAAAGCCAATTTTATATTGCTATTATAACTCGCATATAATTCGCATGTTGTTCTAAGTATTACTCTTGTTTGACGCCAATCTTGCCAGTGTATCTGAATGCGGATTATTGGTCATTTTTCTTGTACGAAGAGTGGTTCTAAGATAATTGTTCCATTTCGAATACCATGTACCGATTGCAAAATTGATACATGGTAGCCAACCGCAGGTGATAAATTGCCAACAGTTTTTTTCCATGCCATATTCGCATTACATTTATTTCGTTAAAAATATAAACCTTTCATTCACTTGATTTAAATGCATGATTTTAACTAATTTCATGATACATTAAAATATTATTTGCCGTTGCGTTTTTTTTTTCTTTGTGCAGTTTCGGCTTCAAAAAGTGAGATTTGTTGCAAGAATATTTAAGCAGCCATGAAAATAAACTTGATTAACGTTTATGCTTAGTTCTACAAATAAATATGGCACAGATGTCATATACGCGTCGAGGTACCTAATTTGCACCAAAATGGCATTAAATTGCGTGACATGGTAGCTATATATAATGTTATTATAAATTGTTTTGTCTACAATTATTATTATTTATTGATTCTTATTTCCTTTTAAAAATAATTATCACATTATTTTGTTTTCATAGTGAGATAAAAAATAACGTGCTAATAAAGCACGTTATATAGTAAAGCGAGGAGAGATCGCGCGGTAAGAGAGATTGCGCACAAAGAGATTCGATGGGAAGGAGTAGAGTGCGCGCCCAGCGACTCCAGGTAGTTGTACAGCAGCATTAGTGCAGCGTTTACATGAATGTGCATATTGATTGTTCCAAGCGTTTTGGATAAAGCAGTGGTATTTTGTTTTGTTTTTCCAAAATTAGTGCTTGAATTTTCATAACTGTTCGTCAGAATTTTTATAGAACATCAGTAATACAAACTATTTTGATCTTAAACGATTTCTTATAAACTACCAACCTGGGCTAAGTATGTGAACACCAGAAATCCATTTTAGAAGCGACTATATTTAAATAAAAGGCTGCGCAATCTCTCCTATCAAAATAGGAGAGTTTGCGCATCTGCTACCTAGGAGAGATGGCGCATTTCCCCATAATTTTAAGTGCTAGGAGAGATTACCCAGCTTATTGATAAATTTGTATAGATTGCAAATTACGTGTAAAACATATGAATGAATCAATTTTGAAATAATTTCGGGAAAACACATAATTATCAAAACTAAATTTGGCAACAAATTAATTTGCAAAAAAAAAATACTTTTGCAGATAAAAATTTTATTATTAAATTAATAATACAGTTGTTATTAAATAAATTTTATGTAATTATTTTTGTTAATAAATTAATAATATATTTGTTAATAATTTAATTAAATATTTATATGTATTTTTAATTTATGAACAATTGATTTGCTAATAAATTAATTTTGTTAACTAAAATAAATTTTCTAATACAATGTTTTGGAAAATCTTTCACCCATTCCAAGTAGTGTAATGCCATCGAAATCAAAAGGAAACAGAGTGCAACTAAAGTTACTAATCCACAAAATATACATGAAAAAAGACTTAAGAAGAATGCCGCTACAAGAAAAAAAAACAGCTTAAGATAAGGTGCTTCCACAAAAAGTGGGATAAAAAAAAACTCAAGGAAAAAAACCGAAGGTCAATAAGGAAGAGTGCACTGAATGTCTGGAACTGTACCAGGAGACAACTTCGAAAACTGACTAGATTCAATGTATTGCTTGTTGCAGGTGATTGCACGAAAGATGCACGATTTACAACAATAAGTGCATCGATTGTTGACGACGACAACTTCGGTTAGCAAACAAAATACAATGAAACTGTGGAAATGGAAATGAAGTAATTTTCAAGTTAAACATGTTATCAACTAAATTAATGTTATTTTGTAATCTTAGTAGGCTTTCTTTTTCTGATATTTTAGTCTTCTTAAATCAAAACTTTTAACTGTAGTTAAAATTCTTTCTTTTATTTATTATTTAAACATTTGGTTGAAATATTCACTCCTAATACAATAATATTTACTCACAAAAACCTTTCAACAATTTCGATTAAGTGTAAATATTATTGTTGACAATTTAATTGTAGTTATTATTAATAACAATTTCTTCTACCTATGTGCGCAATCTCTCCTACCCATGTGCGCGTTCTCTCCTACCCTGTAAGGAGAGATTGCGCAAAATAGTTTTCTTGGTTCTATTACTGCTGCTCTATTAAATTACAGTATAACAACGTAATAACAATGGGAATGCATAAAAAACAAATGAAGTCAAAATTATTCATGGATAGTTTAGCAAAATATTAATATTTAAATTTATTATTATTATTCTTTTGAAATGTGCGCAGACTCTCCTCGCTTTACTATATGCAACTTGTATTCGAAAACGATGTTTTCGCCTAATTAACATAAAAAAAAATCATGCTAATCCCGATATATAGATTATATGGCATATGTGCCATAAATATAAAATTTTATTTATGTATAATAATATCATTGTTTTGTATATACAATTCACTTGTTTACACAACTTTACTTTTGATTTTACTTTTGATTTTGGATAGCGTGGCACAAAAGAAAAATCATTTTTTTTCATATAAATACATTACAGTGCATTGTATAGGTTCAGTGAGAGTGATATTATTAACAGTGTATTGGTAAATTAAAAGTTTTGGTTACATGTGTAAATAAATTTAGCCAAACTGAAAACAATTGAAATTGAATTTTAAAACGAATTGCTTAAAGCTACATCAAGACGTCACATAAATTTTGATATCATATCTTTTAAAACTCATATTTTGAATTTATAAAAGATGTGAATGATAAAGCATCAATGAATAAATTTTTATACCTCCTTTTAAATTTAACAAAATTCTTACACATACAATTATAAATAAAACAAAAATAAAATGATGAAATAAATAATATAAATGTATGTATATATACATTAATTAATAGCATAGTGTCACTTAACATTTGATATCATTAATTTTAAGTTCCATATATAAAATTCTTATAGCAATAAGATAAAGTGCTGTGTCACAAACTTGTAACCCGTTAAGGGTTTTTTGTATTGATATCATTCTGTTTTTTGGTTAATAATAAAAAAGATAAAAACAAAAAAATGTTAAAGGCCAATGGTATGAACTCAAAATCGTGATTTCCATTCACCTTTAATCCCCCCCCCCTCGTATAAAAAGCATACTTATATACAAAACGGGTTTTTTATGGTTTGTTTCATAGGTATAAAGCTTTGTTAAATTTTACTACGTAAAAAGTTTACTTTTTAAAGAAGAATATCAAGAAATATTACTCTTTAAACCATTATATTTAAAATACAATAATTGCTCACTACAAAAGTAAATAAATCTATCTAAATAAAATTCTAACCTACAATTTTTTGCTTCTTTCTGTCCAACTGTCAAAATTCGCGATATTTTTCCGTAATATTTTTTTATTCCAAATTTTCAGACTGATGATCGGTTTTAAAGTGTTTTTGGAACCGCATGCCGTAAATTTTCGGATAATTTGGAACATAATCGCCTTTGCAGATACTGAACAAAATAAAACAATTACTTTTATTAAAAAAGACATAATTTGCTATCTGTTCCATAAATAAAATCGGCTACTGAGACAATGATTTCAACCAAAATCATAACATGCTAGTCACGGTGTGTGGGGGGGGGGGGGAGGGAGTTGCTTTGATTATTTTGGTAGGCTTAATCGAAGCGGATTACCCATTAGGCTGAACAAGCTGAAGACTAAGGGTCTGGAAGGGAAAAAGGCCTCGTGCTAAGATTTTCTTTTAGGTTTTGTTTTTGTATGTATATGTAAAAGAAAAAAGATTATGCAATTTTCTTTGTTTAATTGATTTATCAAATCTTGTAGGTAATTATCACATAGATGGTGTTCCAAGTGCTACTCACCTTTTAATTTTTTTCGATATTCATAAGAAGAAAATATTGGATTCTTGGAATTTTTTGGCTTCTAGTTTGGGATTTATTTACAGAAGTGACTTTTATTATCGTTTAAACTGATGATGATAGAAACATTCTTCCAATTATGAAAAAAGCCCCACCAGTGGCTGAGAGGTTCTGCTATCGAAGTTGATAGAAGGAAGGTGCTGGGTTCGAACCCAATCGCGCCCGTCTGCCTAACCGTTCACAGTTTTATTCGAGACTTGAGAAACCTTGCGTAAAGGTTAGGTTGGACTTCTACGCAATTGTAGGAAATATCAAGCCCATTTCAAAAGTAATGGTTGCAAATTGATGGCGAATGTACGTGCTGCAATATTGACTATATTTTATGTTGTCTACACTACTATATGTTATGTTCACTAACACCTGAGGGTTGCAGCAGCAAAAAATTTCTAAATTTTTTTTTGTGATACTGATGGATCTAACATTTTGAAATTTGGCATGGTAATTACTTAAATAATGCAAATGCTTTGTAAGAACCGTTGAAAGAAAATTATTAATTTAAAAGGATGAAGCGAGCAAAAAGCTTTCTACAAACGTTCTAAATTACGATTTTTATGTAATATTATGAAATACCAAACCTATTTCAAAAGTAGTGGTTGCAAATTTTTGGTGATAGAATTTGCTCTAAGCTCTTGCTCTAAGAACGTTTTTAGAACGCTTTTTGCTCCTTTTGACATCTTTTAAATTTCGATTTTATAGGAAATGTTCTGAGATATAATTCATATCCAATTAATAACTACCATGGCAAATTTAATGCACCTAGGTCCTTCAGTAACACAAAAATAGTACTTTTAGAAAGTTTTTTGCTCCTGCACCCCCTTTGGGGGTCTTGACAACGACGTAAAATATAGTTTATATTTCAGCAAGTTCTATCACCAACAATTTGCAAACATTTTTTTTAATCGGTTTGGTATTTCATAAGATTACATAAAAATCGTAATTTAGAACGTTTTTAGAACTCTTTTTGCTTATTCCATCCTTTTAAATTAAGAATTATCTTCCGACGGTTCTTAGAAAGCATTTGCATCTCTTAAGTAATTTCCATGTCAAATTTCAAAATGTTAGATCAATCGTTATCACAAAACGCAATTTAGAACATTTTTTGATTCAGAAACCCTCGGGTGGTAGTGAAGACAACATAAAATGTAGCCAATCTTGCAACATGTACTTTCACCATCAATTTGCTACCATTACTTTTGAAATGGGTTTGATATTTCCTGAGATTGCGTTGAAATCGCAATTTAGAACATTTTTAGCCCGCTTTTCGAGCATTTTCACATCTTTTAAAGTTCGGATTTTTTTAGGACATGTTCTTAGATATAATTTATATCTAACAAGTAACTACCATGGCAAATTTAATGTATCTAGGTCCTTCAGTAACACAAAAACCATATTTTTAGAACGTTTTTGGCTTCTGCAGCCCCTTTGGTGTAGTGACACCGACGTAAAATATAGCCTATATTAGGGCAAGTACTGCCATCATTAATTTCTAACCATTACTTTTTAAATCGGTTTGATATATCCAGAGATTGCGTAAAAATCGCAATTTAGAACTTTTTTAGAACGATTTTCGTGCATTATAACCCCTTTTAAATTTCGAATTTTTAAAGAAATGTTCTTAGAGATCAATTATGTGAATTAGGTAACTACCATGCCAAATTTCATGTCTCTAGGCCCTTCAGTAACACAAAAGTTGCATTTTTAGAAAGTTTTTTGCTCCCGCACCCATTCTGGGGTAGTGGCACCGACATAAATTATAGCCTATGTTCGCGTAGAGCAAGTGTTGTCACCACCATTTTCACGCCATTATTTTTTAATTCGGTTCTGTACTTCCAGAGATTGCGTAAAAATCGCCATTTACAACGTTTTTTAGAACAGTTTTCGCGCATTTTCCCCACTTTTAAATTTCGAATGTTTTACGAAATGCTCTTAGAGATCATATATTTCTTATAAGTAACTACCATTCCAAATTTCATGTTTCTAGGCCCTTCAATAACACAAAAATCGCATTTTTAGAACGATTTTTGCTTTTGCACAACCCTTTGGGTTTGTTTCAAGGATATACGATATAGCCTATGTTCGAACGGGGACTAACACAATCATTTTCATACCATTAGTTTTGAAATCGGTTTATTAGTGCCAGAGATTACCCCGTACAAACAAACAAACAATTTTTACTTTTTTATAATATTGGTATAGATAGGCCATATTCATAAGGATAAATTTCAAAACTATTGGTTGACTAATCTTTTAGAAACTCCCGTATTTAGAAATATTATGCCTAGAGACCGATTTTTTTTTCAATCTTAAAATTTCTGCATTTTGAAAATAATCATGGCAAGCATTGGAAAGATCCACCAGATATAATCTTTCTCTATTCTCTTAATCTATGGAAAATTCCGAAAATATTTAATATTCAAAATGTATATATTCAGTAAATGTAATATGTAAATATTCAGTATTTAAAAAAGGTTTCTGATCCAAGAGAAGAAGTTGTTCTCATGTTATCTTGAATGGCGACTTTCTTCTGTTATTGGGCTGTCATGATTTTCCGTTTGAATGGGGGATTTTTCGGTTGTTATGGCTTTATCCACCGCCTTCGCCACAGTTTATGACTGTTTTCTGGACTTCAAAGTAAGATCAATTACACATTTGAAAATTACCTTGTATAAAATGTTTAGGATAAAACTATCGCTGCCTCTCCATCTTTAATAACGACGCTATGAACAATGTTTTTCGTGGTTACAAAACTATTTCTGCTTAGAAACTACGGAATTGAAAAGTAATGTGTTTTGAAATTTTGCGGTTATATTTTATGTTTAGATCGAGTTTTAGACATTTTCAGAAAGAGATGTAGTTTATGCATGAATTTTTTCTCTAACTTAAAACAACACTAGCATGCATATTTTCATGTTAGTTTTAAAATTTAAATTGTTTATTTTAATTAATAGGTATATACGAATTTTCTAATATGTGTTTATCGAATAGTAATTCTTACAAAATAAATATAAATTATTTTAAGCATGCAACTAGCTATATATGCTGCATCAAGTAATGAAACATATAAATTAATTTGATAGCCGCGATACTTTTACGCCATTTAATTCCCACTGTGACATCACATTATTATTATCCTTAAAAAAAAAGCGTTTTAAATGTATCGTTTAATGAAATGATGTAATTTTCATCATTAAAAGGATTCCGCGTGTAATATTTTTATTAGTTTAAGGTTTTGGTTTTTTTATTACTTTCTTCTATCTTCAATAGAAGAAAATATTGTTATCGTATTTTTTTTCACCTCGAGTTTTTGAGTAATTTACGCGTTTTAGAGGTCCGAGATCACAAAAAATTTGTTCATACAAAACATCTGTCAATGTGTCTATATGTCCGAGTATTGCCACTGTTCCATCTTACAGTCTACGAAGTTATGCATAAATTGAATCAATCTTTTATATATATTGCGCTGTGGTAAGCAGGTATTAGAATTTATCCATATTCCGCTAGAAGGGGGCGCTGTATTGGAGATGTTTGTGCCATTTTCATTATTGCACTATCGAAAAGTGTATGAAGTTACACATAAAATTATACCGAAATTTTTGTGTATGTTTTTGGCTATGGCCAACATGTCCTCCTTGAATTTCGAAATATTCCTTTTCAAGAGTGTACTGTAATAGCGATTTCCGTATAATTTTCTCGATTCTTCGTAGTTCTACTGTACATGGGTGACTTGTAAAGCGACAGGAATTCACTTCTTGCTAAGCCGCGGCTTTGCGCTAAAAGCAAATGTACAAAAGATTAACAAATAACTATTGATTTTAATTAATTCGTTTTTACTTCGATTAATGGACTGAAGCAGATGTTTAAGATTAACATCAAAGTTGGTATAGTATTGAACTAAAAATTTGAATTATCATATGTAACTAATTTTTGAAATATTAAGATTAATGTGATAAAAGAAAGTTTTGTGGGTTGCAAATGCAATTAGTTAATATTCACGTGTAAACATATTTTTATAACGTATTTTTCGCCATTTCCTGCTTTAACACGTGATCATTTAATTATTTTAAAGTTTTCTTTCCGTGTTTAACAGTCACGTGTAAATACATTTTTTTATTGAAATGAAATATCGTTTTTTGATCTGCATTACAATTCGGCAACAATTTAAACAAATATTTTTTTTTCTAAATATGAAATAAATCTATTGATGTAATGAAAAGTTGAATAAAAAAATTGAAAAAATAAAATAAAAAATTAGACAAATTAAAAAAATAATTGTCCAGTTCACAATGTGAGATTGTCTAGCGTCTCATAGTAGAAGATAAATAACAGCCATTCACAGATTTTGTTGCTACAGACCTTTTATGCGGAAATATTGTGACCGATTTCAACTCTTAAAATAATTATTCGATATAAAAACTGTCTCCTGAACCACTTTATCAAATATTTCTCTATAAAACTACCATTCTTCATGTCATTCTTAATGTTAGCCTAAAAAAAGTCCTCCCGGTCATAACAAATTTATTTACTGAGGCAGTGATATTTGTTATAGAATAGCGATATATACATTACTAGCAGACTGAGCCCGCTGCGCTGGTCCATTTTTCAAATAAACCTTCAATCAAACGAAAGGGAGAATTCAACACTGTATTTTAAATTAATATGCATCTTCACCTGGAAAGTCCTTCCGCATTTTCTGAATACGCATCGGATGCCATTGCGCTATTATATTATCTCATGCGTTAGACAAAATTCGGGCAATTCAGAAGCAACTCTTTAGTACATCATGTAGAGTTTGGTAGGGATATGCGGCCATTACGGTCATCAGAAATTAAAATCTTCTCTAATCACCGCACTACAAAAAAAAAGTATTACAATGATTGCCGACATTGACCCTTTAACTAAAAGAATGTTCAGGTTATTCACTTTCGTTTGTTAGTTCTTTTACTCCGTGATTCTCACCTTGGTGCTATGTGTGGATATGACAATCTCTCACTGCGCTACATTATATTTGGTAATGTACGTCTTCTTTTGGCAGGTTTTGTACAGTTTCTGATCTTTGAACTCCAATAGAGTAAATACAGTCAAAACAGTATCTAATTTTTATATTTTAAAAAGTATGAATCATGTAAAAGTGGATATTTAAAGCTGAATTATGTGAATGAATAAAATTAAAACAATGTCATTTTAACTGCCGTTTCTTTTCAAATACCAGTTTTAATCATGCAACTATTAACCTAGGAAATAACCTCGATAACGTATTCAAATAGAAAACAAAACCTATAGTTTTTATTCAATAAAACCTTCCCAATCATCCGTAATCTAATTCACAACATAGTTTGATGTGAAACGTTAGAAATGTTCGTAACGCTATGGCTTCAAACATACCAGAGTTAGATACAAAATAGAGATAATTACGCGCCAAACTACATTCCATTAAATAATGTCAAATTGTTGTTGATTGAATTTTAGATATTTCACTATCAACGCTCTTTGCGAATGATAAATAAAGTCAGTTATGCAAAAGTTTTAGTAATGATCTTTTTGGCAAACTGAAGATTTTTTTCGCATTTCTCTAATGAGTGAAATAAGACGGAGAAGTAAACATGCTTGTTATTTTCAAGACGTCATTATTCATCAGTCTGTTGCCTAAATAGATCTAAAAACGTTAATTTGTGACTACGATTAGCTGCTCGGGCTGTGCATCAGCAAAAGTTGCTTTATAATGTTTGAAATTTTATTAATCATTTGGAAAAAGTATTATTGTCCTCGTCAGGGTAGGAAATCAAAAGCATATCTGAAGCTTCTTATTGGTTTAATCCGCATTTTATTCGTTTTTTGATTGGCCTATACAGTAATCTGTATTTCCCTTTACTTTCAACAGAGATGGATACTTCTGTTGCCACTATGACAAAAAAGCAATAAAAACTACAAAAAAAAAATAATAACCCAGAAACAAATTGAGATAAAGCTTTCAAACAAATTGCATTTAAAAGTACATTTTTTTCTCCATACGACGCGACGGTGTAAAAAGTAATATTATGGGATGTTTAGAAGTTTAAGAACGAAATTTCATTTAAGATTGGGCGTCAGATTTCCAAGAAATCTGACGATGGAAAAGCTTTTTCCCGAACAGCCAATGAAATGTTTGGATAATACGCAAGTTTCAGGTGGATAATACGTAAGTTTCAGGAAATCTTGCAATTTTTACGTGTAATAACACTATTAATGTCTAATTCATGGCGTACGTAATGTATAACCAACTCCGTGCGATTTTTTATGTCTTAAATTTTCGTCTTTCAAAAAATCATTTTCCAAATGGTCGTTGTAATTTGTTAGAATGCTTTTTTTTTTTTTTTTTTTTTTTTTTTTTTTTTTTTTTTTTGAATCTGAGGTACCCTTTTTTAAAAAACTTCGGCTAAATAAACAAATATTGTTCCAATGGCCACCTTTGGTATTTAAAAGTTTTTTTGTACATTCAAAGTGATGTTTTTTTTAGTGATAGTAAAATAACTGCAGATGAAAAATATATAATAGGAAATATTCTTTTGTCCGTTTCATCCATAATAAAAAAAAAAAAAAAATTTACTAATTCCTAAGTAGAAATTTCCCGTAATCTTCTAAAAACTGATTTACCGTCAACGGTTCCTTTAAAAAATAAACGAATCTTCCAGCATTATATAGTAAATTTGCCAATTGCAGGGTGGTTGATAATGGAAGATTCATCCAATATCTTTTAATAACATTTCTAAAATATGGGAGGATATGGAAAAAAATGACGAATGAAATAGAATATCGAAAAGTGATTTCAGAGAGCAATTTTTATTGCAAAATGTTTTATTTTGTGACAGTAATAACGCATAATTGCTAACATTTTCTTAAGAATAATCTTTACTACTTAACATTGCAAGGATGGAACGTTTCTATAAGGGAAATTGGAGATATGTTTTTTATTTAAAAAAGAGTGGGCAATATTAGCTAATCTGGCTTCGAGGTTATAAAAGTCACAAATTTGGGGAAAACAAACCGACATGTTTTCGCAATAAAGTATGGTGAGAAATTTTTTAAATGTCTGAAATTAAATTATTTTACAATATGTATGTGCGTGTGTGGGAGACATTTATACTAAAATTAAAATATTTGACTCTATTTTTAAAATATTAATTGCTGTTTATATATTGTACATTTGAATTTTAAAAAATACACTAAAAATGCTTTGTTACACTTGCAAAATCACCTTTATTTTAAACATCGCTTGAACCTATGTCACGCTTATGTCTTTTTGGCTTAAAATCAAATTGTTTGGCGGCAAAAGTGAACTCAATATCATAAATAAACATATAACATTTAAATCCTAAGTACCATCATTTTTACAATTACATCTGCTAGTTTCGTCTGTAAGTCACATGATGGAGGAGTTAGAAATAAAAAAGAACAAATCAAAAACAAATTTGTTACTCACAATGAAGGTCTGTTATCAGGAGGTTCCATATCATGTGCTGGTTGGTGCGATTGGCGAAGGACTCCAAAATGGCACCAACAAACCATGGCACAGATGTCATATGCGTCCCATATTGGCGCGATGTTTTTCCGGCGCCAATTTGTCGAAAACATAAACAGCATAAACAACAACATCCGGCTCACCATAGGAAGCAAAATAATGACACTTTGGCGCCACTAAGTACCGGTTGTGTATATGAGATTGGCGTCAGAAAAAAATTGCGCCAGTATGTGACATCTGTGCCAAAACCATTTTAGCATCTTATAAAATTTTTCAAATGGCGGAAAAACATGGTCTTAAATATTTATAAACGTATATACATTTAATGAATGTTATATATATCACATGTTAAAAAAGTACAATGTTTATACAGATAGTTTTATTTTTATGTATATATATTACATATACAAGTATATCTTATACATACATAATACATACACCTATAAATAAATATTATGTACTTATATATAATTTTATATGTTTATTATGTATATCAAATTAAAACAAAAGTTATAAATTTTTCCGAAAAAAGTATGCTAAATGCAAAAAATTACACAAAATCATATGAATAAAGTCCATTCCAGAAAAAAAGCAGCCCCCAAAGGCTGAAGATCGCAACGACATCGATTCATTTAATGCCTAAAAAAACCACCACAGGATATGGTACCCTTCTCAAATTATTTTGAAAAAAAACTGCTTATAAAACTACTCATGTATGTAGCAAAACATCAGTCAAATTTGGCGGCGGAATCTCAGTAAAAATCTGAAAAAAGAAAAAAAATAATTATATTCGAGTATTTGGCGCAAAAAAAGACGAACGTTCCACGCTATTTGGCTAGCCAATGCATTTCCTTCCCAAATGCAAGATATTTAAATACATTTGGAAATTTCTTATTAAATAAATGTTTAAATGCCTAAAACTCAATGAATTTAAAAATATAATATATACAAACTGCCTTTTGCAGTAGTTATTTAATTTTGCATAGCCTCACCGGCTGCAAAAGTTTTAAGGGTACTATTTAAGGGTGCCCTGTCGACCAATTTCACCAAATTATATAAATTGCCAAAATCCTCGCCAAATTATACAAATTGACAAAATTTTTATCTTAAACAACGAAAGAATAAATAAATTTGTAAACATTAATAAAATTACAAATAGAAGTCAAATTAAAAATCACTTGATGACGCAACAAACACGTGTACCGTGTTTAATATCAAGTGGATGCAAAATTTACGATCAGACATTATTAACATTTAATCCTATAGTTTGACGATAGTTTTTTTGCCGACGGGATAATCAAGTAGTACCGTTTTAAGTTTGTTTTAAATGTAGCTGGCTGATTAAAAATGCTATCATTAAACATTTTTATATTAAGTAGTTGTTTCCATGGCAACAATAACCTTCACTACTTGTTTCTTACACTAACAATATCGAAGTCAAATTGCCAATGTTCAGAATCCGACATAAATTTTGAGTTTGGAACAAGTTTAATAAACTTAAATTTAGTTTTAACCCGTATAATTACGATAGTAAAATTTTAATATATACACATTTAAAGGTATATGACAAAACTGTAGTAATAAAAATGTATTTGTTTGGGTTAAAATTAGTCTAACTAACTTCGTATGAAGAGTAGAAAAAGGTTTTACTTAAAAATTATTTATCTTAAAAAAAGTATCAAAATTTTATTGTGTCGCCAACCAGCATTAAATCGCCAAAAAAATTAAATTTTCATCATTTTTTTACGAACGCTAAATCGAGGTTCTGCCGATTTTTTTTATATACATATCACATGTCATGAGAAGAATATTCTATATGTTCCAATATTATAAAATTTTTTCAAATATTTCTGAGCATGCGCTTATGGAAACTTCCTTGATTATCATCCTATTAATTTTTAAATGCATTTTTCTTAACCTGACGCAAAAGATAAATAGCCAAGTCTTATTTCAATTGCAATATTTTAACTGAGTAATTTCTTAAGCATTACGAACATTCCCTTTTATGTTTAAATTAAATATTTTCGTTTTTTTAATATTATCACTCATTAAAACGAATTTTTTTCTTCTTTTAAATAAAATTAGTAACAGTTTTTTCTTTTATTTTTCGATGTTTAATAGCCGTTTCAATTTTTTTTATCAACGATAAATTTCGCCAAGAAATAAAATGGTAACCTTATCGTCCGAAATAATAGAACTTTCCGTCATAATCCTATAACTAATCTACGTAGAACGATGTGTTATAGCTTAAAACCTTTCCTGAAACTATACCTATCTATCAGTATAAGTGCCGTCAAAATCCATGCAGTAGAACTCTAAATATAAACGTTCGGAACGAAATTTCCGTTTGGATTTTATATATGAGGGAGGCTACACTGTAAAAAAAAATGGTAACTTTCCATGTAAAATCCAGGAACGTTTCGCCTTTTCTCAGGTTTTCAGAATAATTTAGCTCTTTCCTGTGAAATTCTGGTTTTCTTATCTGAAACGTTCCTGATCAAAAGTTGGAAACAGCAAAACGCTGCGGCCGCCATTTATTATTTTTTTGCTATAATCCGTTGCTCGCGCGCGAGTGTCGAAAAAGAATTCCTTAAATGAATGTAAAAAAAAAATCAATATGGAATGCAAATAAATCAATAGACGACATAATCCTTTACGCCTCTATTGTCAAGACAATTCAGATGAAAATATAATACCTCCATGACATCGCTAAGAGATTATCTCTCGTACTTGTCTGTGAAATGTTTAAGGAGCAGACCGTGTAAAAAAAAATACACCTATTATTTGGATCTCCATTAACCAGGGGACCATCAAACATGATTCTCACCGATTTTGATTAATTTAAAGTATGTTTTAGAGTTCTTATCTCTAATTATTCTTGTGAAAGGATTTCTTCAAATGGGACTTAGATTTTCAGAAATTAGATGCCGAGGTTTAGCATACGTTTCAAATACCCATTAGTTTGCAACTCTCAACGTGTCTTTCGTGGTGTGGACGCAGAAAGCTCGCACGCCACCCGTACGGCCCGAGTTCGATGCTACCTCTGGACTTTTTTTTTTCTTTTTTAATTAATTTTATATTTTAACACTTTATTACAATTTGATTTAAATTTGATATATATTTGACACTTTGAATTGCTGCAAATTTGAATTTTTGTTTTATTTTCGGAAAAAATATACAATTACGTTTAGGATTTTTTTTTCATGAAAATTTATATGTATTTTATCTAACTTGTAAACTAACAAAATTACTAACGAAAATCCAAAATATTTTATGTCTAGATTTTTTTTCTAATTATTATTTACATTTATATATTTTTATATTTTAAGCAAAGTTCAGAAACAATATATCATATATATATATATACTTTATTGAATTTTAACTGAAAATTTATTTTTTCGTGTAAATTATGAATAATAATTTTGATGTCAATTTCAAAATATTTTTTCATTCTAACAAATAATGATAATAAAGCGAAAATTGTCAACTGGAAATGTAAAAATCGTCTGCAGATCCCGCATGCTGTGAAATGTCAGTAATGTTTTGCTGTCAACAGAAATATTCCTATATTAATACATGGAAATTATAATATATAATAATGGAAATTATACATGGAAATTATAATAAATAAATATTACATCTTGTGCTGCGTTTGTAGCCTTGCCAACATACAATAGTGAGAAATTTTCCGAGCTGCGTATCGTTTCAAGTGGTATAGCCGGTAGAACGTCAGTGCGCTGTACTGATGGCCCGGGTTCGAGTCCCGGCTTGGAATCTTTTTCACTATGTAGGCCTTTGCACCTTTTAAGCAATTACTTCGAAATTTGATTTTCATTTGAAAAGAAATATTCCTGGTATTTCGCAGGAAACTTACTGGCATTTCTGTAGAAAATTTTTAACATATACAGTAAAGTTCCAGTCATTTTCAAGAAATGTTTCTTGGAAATAATGGGCAACTCAGCTGCCCATTTTTTCCCAGGAACGTTGCGGAATTTTTTTTACAGTGTAGGGAACGGTTGACTATACGAGAGGCTTGGCCCACACATCAATTTTCATATTTAAAAGAATTTCAGAGTTTTTTTCAATAGGTGTCAACCAAAGCTACTGGAATGCTCAAACAACAGTCTTCGTTTCATACAGATAATCGAAAAAGGTGTGGAAAAAATCAAGTGTGAGGCGTTTTCAAACTAAAATTTGTGTTTTTTAGAAATATTTTGTAAGCTTTTTTTAAAAGAATTATTTCATATAAATTTAGGTAAGTAGATTCAAAGTAATGCGGAAATATCGAGCTTTCATTTCAGGCATAAAAAGTGTACAGTAAGTTAGGCTTAATATAACAATGTGCTATTTTTTAGAAAAGGTCTATGTAGGGAGGATTGGCCAGATGCTCAAGACTCCCTTAATTAAGTGGTTTTTGAAATCTTTATATTATACACTGTGCATAATGAAAAGTTAATGGTTATGTATATAAAATAATGTAAATTTATTCTGTAAAGCTTCAGGGGTGATGGAAAAGAAAATGTTTAAACCTGACTAAAGAAAGATGTGAAAAATTACTGGAAAATGGGAAAGTGTATAAGAACTTTTTTCCATTTAAATATTACTTACAATAGATAAATAGAACCAGTGGGAATGACTAGAAAGGACTAGAAAGGATGAAAGCAGCAGTCTTAACACTTTCAAGAGCAGTGGTATGTTTACAAAACCACTTAATTTTAATTCCGAAACGTCACAATGGCACCAGAATTTTGCTTAAATCTTTTCCATTTAATATGTATGTGAAATATAGCCTTTTTCTTATATCCAAATAAATTTGTTCTTAAATTCCGGTGCCGATCATTTATTTCAACATTTTAGTACTGAAAGTACTTCGCCCCTTATAGATTTAGATCATGTTAATGATAAGTTATGTGCTCATGCGGCTGCAAAAGAACATAGCATCAATCGAAAAACTTTAAGAAGGTATGTAGACAAATTTCAACATGATGAATAGAGTGGGATGAAGCCAAACTCTGTGACAGCTAGAGTTGTCAGTTCGAATGTCACAAAATATAGGACAAGGAGACAAAAAAAGTGGGACAGTGGCTCCTAAATCTGGAAATAATTAACATGAAACGCTATGAAATCCGAACCTGTCTCTAACAGAATACTGCCTTAAATGTTAAAATTTCTTTTTCCCTGCTGCACAATTATACCTGCTCAGACAAAATCCTGTTTAAAACAAACTTTTTCACCTGTGACTTGCGATTGCGTCTCAACAGGTTTTTTTAAGCACCATATTTTCAAAAATATTTTTTTATAATAATTAAAATATGTAGGATAAAGTTATTTAGCTTTTTTTAAGCTCATTTTATTTTTCTTCACAAATATTTCAATATTAAACGAAGTGGGTCAAGCCTCCCATACAGTGGGTCAAGTCTCCCATATGTGGGGAGTCTTGACCCATTATTTTCTCATGATTAAAATCAATAATTTTTCAAATTTCTTATATATTACACTTATGTAGAAATTTGATTTTGATAATTGATTGTATAACGAATAAAATGATATATAAAACTTTGTTCTACTTTCAGTATTTAAAAAAGAAAAAATCATTTTGTAAAAAGTGGGTCAACCCTCCCTAGTCTCCCCGACATATCTCTATATCACGCATTTATCACTTATATTTTTTCAGATATCTTTCATTGAGCGCTGGAGGTACCTATCGTAGCAGAAGTATGAAAGCATTGTTGACTGATTTTCGAAATAAACCGTCGGTAATTAGCCGAGATATTAACATATAAACACACGGACGGTTTGGACATACATAATGAAAGGGGCTGTGTACTCCATGTATCATCGGCTTTTAAATTCCACATAACAACTTTTAATGATATATTTGTGTAATTCAATAACCAGTAGCAGTATAAAAGCAATAAACGTCACATTGTTAAAAACAGACTAATTTAATTAGAATTAATCACATTAATATTATGGAATTCGCGACTAGTTTTTATTGGGTGGCTCTCTCAATACGCCTCCTGTGTTTTCAAAAGTTATTTAAAAACCTGTCTGGAAAAACGCGGCACGGATCAATCTGACGTTGTAACTTTGCGACCTACTTTCGAAGCTCGCTTAGCAGAATGACAATTTTGAACTTTGAACAAGATTTTTTGTTTTAGGTACACTGTAAAAAGAAAAGATTATTCTTACGCTCAATTTAGTTTTATGAAAATGAAATTTAAATATCCACTACTTTTATTGCCAGTACCGCATTAAGTCCATCATAAACAGATTAGGATAAGATTAAAAAAAGATTTATACATAATAGAAATATTTAATATTATTTAGGTTTCATATATCTTTGATCTTTTATGGTATTTCCATTCACACTTTTCTAGAATGCACAGCTATACCCAACAGTACGTTGTATAGTTTCTTACAAATTCTTATTATTCTTTCATCAACGTTTTTTTTTAAATACAGTTAATAATTCTTATATTTATAGTACGGAACCCTCTGAGGGCCAGTAAAACTCGCACTTGACAGTTTATGGCTTCTTTCTAAAATAGTCTGCGACTTGAGCATGGATATTTTAAACTTCAGAAAAAATATGAAATCTAAAACGATCTTCAAAAAATATTTTTCCAATAGGAAATATTTATTTTTTTTTTAATTAAAGTTATTTTAAATTAAAGGCACCGTTAAAACTATAAACGTACCTTTTAACCAAATGTAATTTATTTTCTTTTTATCAAGACACCGATCACTTAATCTACCTATATTAATGTTGCTCTTTGTAAGCGTACAATTCGTAGTTTTTACTTTATATTCTTCAACTTTTGAATTTTTCATAAAAAAAATTATCTTGACATTTTAGATCTTCACTTAGAGAAGTTATTTTATATTGCAAGTTATTTGTAGATATAGGAAATGAGAGAGAAATAATGAAAGAGAAATAAGGAATGTTGTGCACTTGTAAAAATATGCAGCAATTGCTGCATACTCACTCCACCACTTTTATAGAATGTTTCTGTTCTGACCAATGAGAATGCCCCATAATATAGTCAAGTTACAGTTTCCTATAAAAACCATGGAGTGACGATGCAGCAAATGCCTCAGATTTTTAACAGTGTAATCGGTGTGCAGTCAACTTAATCGTACGTCGCGCTTAAGACCAGCTTTAGAAAATGTGACTTTCGGAGACTTACAATACAATAAAGAACAAAATTTTATCAAATCCAAATTATTATAGATTCATATTATAGCAGCAAAAAATAATTTTAATTTTCTTCTTTTTTTATTGTCGTTTTGTCTGATGAATTGTGAGAACTTACCATTTCCACGTGAATGTCATAGGTTCTGCCACCTTTCATGAAAATTCCTTTTTCCAAAGGATTTGCAGTTTCAAAAGGAGAATGAACAGAGATATAGACGCCAGGAATACTTGTTGGATCCATCATTTCAGTTTCATTTACAACAAACTGAAGCATTTCATCAAACGCAGACACTGAAATTAAAAGGCAAATAGGGTAATGAAAAAGTGATTAATTTAGCACAACCATTAAACTAAAGTTATAAACATGGTAAAAGTGTTAAAAAAAGTACATTTAAAGGCATATAAATAACTTTCAGCACAATCATTCTCATTGGAAAATAAATCATATGAATCATACGTGACTGAAAAAGATTTCAGTGCTTTTCTTGTATGAAATCTATAATTTGGCTCACTTTCCTCTAAAAAGCCGTCCCTGAAGTCGTTTAAAAGTTATTCCGCTAATAAAAAGAAAAAATTACAAATAATAATATAATTATTTTTCAAATGCTAAAGTTTCATTTCGCTAATAATAATAATAAATGTGTAAAAAAAATCTTGTATGAGTTCATCTGGGATATTTAAGATATATATATATACCCAAGAGGGTTTTTCACCATCACTGCCCTTACTCAGTATGGAGTCTTCGTTAGGTAATTTAGATTCAGCGGATATATTTCATTCTATTTGTAGTATTAGTAATAAAGAATGATTTCTTTTATGATTTAATTCCGAACCTCTTAAATAAAAATCGTGAAATGATTTAATAATCTTTGAAAATCCTTCTCCATATGTTGTTAAAAAGTAATTTCGACCTATGAGGGATTATTTAAAATAAACGTTAAAAATGCTAGCGATTTTATACCAAATGAACCAACACTGTGCTTTATCATTACTTAGAAATGTTCATGAAAAATTAGATTTAGCTGCCAAAATTTAGAAGGCTAACTATCATTAAAGGGTATTTATACACTGTTCATTTAACTATTTGAGTTAGAAAGAAAAAAATAATACTTATATCTTCTTAAAAGCAGATGGATAATGATCTCTAACTAAACTAAAAGTAAATATATTTAATGTGTCTACAATTAAATATTCGGAAATTTGATATATAATTGTTATTTAATATATATGTATACACATAAAGAATAGTTTTGGGTTTAACATCCAACATGTGCTGAAATTTTTTAATCCCATTTGAACATATTATTCATAATTCTACATGTAAATATTTGATATCATTATCGAGTATATCCATAGAGCTAAGCTTTAGCAATTTTTAATTGTAATCTCTAACATAGTGGAAATACTATATTATTGGCGTACATATTTTATAAAGAAAATCATGAATGTTACATCAAAAATATTATAAATATCGTTCTAGAGAAAAACTAATCTATTAATAGTAATTATAGGAGCTGTGATTCAATTATGTTAAGTATTGTCAATCTAAACGAAAATACTATATGTATCCAAAATAATTATGATTAAATAGTGTTGTGTGTTGTTAATTTATATATTTCGAATAGTGTAAGCATATTAAGTAGTACGCACGTGAATAAAAAATTACATAGGTAGTCGCATAGAATATTTGTCTCTGAAATTATTATAAATTTTATATATACACGTAATCCATGTTTGAAAAAAAGTAGTATTGAATATATAATGTACAGAAAGTACACGTCTAAAGGACTGCATAAGTGTAAACTATTTAAAAAGTATTATACCTAACAGTTATTTCATCTAAAAAGCTGGGTAAACACTAACATTATGCAACACTTTAATAAAAATGAAAAACGTAGATTTTCAGAATAGTATATTTGACACTGTTATTAAAATGCTTTTAGTATAAATTAAGAAAATAAAACTCCAATCTATTTTATATTTAAAAAAGTAAAAGATTTCGTTAATAAATATATATTGTAATTAAGAGAGACTCTACTAATTGCCATACGAAAAATATCTTGCTATCACTCTTATCTATAGAAAGTGACCGCTCGTCTTTTATCTTTTGATCTTACCGCCTTATTGAAATCGCTGTCTCAGATAACATGCCTACTGCTTGACCAGTTTTAAAAGACCAGCCTTGGCATACTGCCAAAATAATGGACCTTTCCGGAGGTAGGGAAGCATTAGGTGGAGACGAAATTCAGGTTTCTCTTAACCCGTTCGTGACAGCACGCGCATTCAAAAGTGCGCATCCGAGGACGGAGCGGGAAAGTTTTATTTCACTTTTCTGGCCCGAAAGATTTTCCGAAATTAAGTCAATCATAAAATATGTATCAAATAAAAAGTATTGAATAATAATGAGTAATAATAAGTGCTATAGAGCTATGCTTAATAATATATAGTTTTTTATACAGTTATTAAATGTTAAAAATATTTTTGAAAATAAAAGTAAAAAAGTATACTTATAATAAAACAAAATATCAAATAAAGAGCATCACGAGAATAATGATGGAATGATCATAATGAGTAAACTTGAATGATAACAAAAAATACATTCATCAGAGAATTTGTTGATGTGAAAACATCTTTCTTTATATCTTACGTATAAAAAATAAAAAAATAAATATAAATAAATTTTTGAAATTAAAAGTATTGAATATTAATCCTCTTTAATAAAAAGTTACGCGTCGCTGACGAACGCCCTTTTCACTAATCGTTGCCACAAATTAATCTCTGAAAATGAAACATTTGAAAACATTAATAGCTCGAAAAGAATTTGTCAGAAAATTGTTGGAAAAACTGCGCTAGAAAGGTACAAAAATGTACTTTAACTTGATATAAATTTCAAATCGAATGGTTAGGCCGTTTTTCAAACATTGAATTTGAAAAATTACTAAATTGCACAATGAAGTGCCCCAGCGAAACCTTCACGCATGGAAAGATCATGATAACGGAAACGTGTTCTGACGTGTATTTCGGCTGTAGCACGAGTCACAAATTATAGTAGCTTTATTATTCTGTTAAAATATAAAAGTGAATTATGATATCACGAGTGCATGAATTTTATTTAATTGTTGACAAATAATAGATGCGCCATTACTTTTTAGTTGTGGGGTCATTCCATGTCAGTTCAGGCAGGTATGTAACCCACCATCACAGATTTTGATGAAACTGCGTGTGTTTGTTCCTTTTATTAAGATATGATTCCCAGTATTTTTTTTTTACTGCTTGGTCAAATAGTTTCTGAGAAAAAAATTGTCAAAGTTTGAAAACTGCCATCAGTTGGCATTCTCGACTGCTCGATTTTCAAATGTAGCATGACATAAATATGATCATATTTCAATATCTATTCCACAAATCATCTTCAAATAATTTATGCATAATATATAGGGTACGCATTTTATGAAAAAAAAATACTGTTACGCTTATATAACATTTTAAGTGTGTCTAAAAAAATGTTTAATCTTTGAAGTCGTGATTTTTTTATGAAAAATAATGCATTACCTAAAATAGCATTATTAACAAAAGGCGGTATTTTTATTAAATTTATTTTTTGTGGGGTATATACTTAAAAGTGTCCTTTACCTGATTCTGAAATAAAAGTAGTGGGATTTTGGGTGTTTTTAGTAGTATTTCATATTTAAAAATATTTTGAGGCGTATTTCAAATCAAATCAAGCAGAGTCATTCCATGTCAGTTCGCCTAAGATATTTAATTCACTGTCACAAATTTCAATGAAACTGGGTATGTTTATAGCTCATTTTAAGACAGGATCAAGGAAATTAAAGGTGATTACAAGTAAAATATTTTTTAAGATTAAAAAAAAAAATCTAAATTTTGAAATTTTTTTTAAAATGTTTTAAATGGCAGATCTATATTCAAAGACTGCATAAAAAAAAGTCATTTCAATATAAAATCACTAAATAAGTTTCAAATAATGTATATGTGACAAATAATGTAGGCAGATTATTATTTATTGTTGTTTGTCATGTTTAAATGCTAAGAGTGTGTTTAATCTTGTGAATTCTTAAAATCAAGAATTTTGTGAAAAATAATGTGTTAATCAAAAATTTATTATTAACCGAAGGCAGGCTGTTATTACTTTTTTTAATTGTACGTAAAAATATCTTTTCAATAGTTATAAAATAAAAATAGTGAAAATATGAGCAATTTTAACAAAATTTTCATAAAATGTGAATGTTTAATGATAAATATTGAAGCTTTTCATGCTAAGATGTACTAAAATGACTACGATATCGTGTATTTCTACTCTTGCTTAAATATAATACATACAATAATAAAATAACAAATATTATTTACAGCAATAAAACTAAATTAAATAGTACCAGTTCCTTTACCAACACTACATTGCTCAACAGCCGACTTAAAATCAACAGCCCGCACTCATATTGAAAAATACTTTCAACTGTTCAAATAATAAATAAACTGCATTTAAAAATTTTAATATCAACTTATTATCTTAAGACGATAATAATAACTAAACAACATGATGAATTTATAAATCAGCTTTTAATTGAAAAGTCATGAAATGGTCCCTTTAAATATTGTTGTTCATCGAGTCAATCAAAACAAATTATATAAAAAAAAATAGTGAGCTTAATATGCTGACTGCAATGACACTTCTAACAAAACTAATTAATTCATTACCATCTGAAATCAAACCCGAAAGATCAAAAGAAAAAAAAATCATCTGTAGTGTGAATGTGACATACTCAGTGGTTGTTGAGGTATGTCTTTGTGACATTTTCACCTGTACTTCAATAAAATATAAACATGTAAGCTTTTTTCATTCATCCAAATTAAGTAAAACAATTATAAAATTTTGTTGTCATTACACCAGATGTTAAATTTTTCGTTACATACTATTAGATAAGTTCTTTACTTTTAGACATTATTGACATAATATCATAAAATTTGCTATATGTATTTTCTGTAAGTGTATAAACAATATATATATGCTTTATTAAACATAAATGAATAATTTTTAAATAATTTTTTTGAGAACAGGGATATATATACACACATATATATGTTGAAAATCCATCTTTCAGCAATATTGTGATGAAATAAATCAAATTACCGTAATTTCCGGTGTATAGCCAGCGGATCATACAATCGTGTTTCGACCCAGAAATTTTTAAAAATAAAATGTAACTTTTTAGATCACAGTAAATATTGGTCTTCAAATACTGAATAAAATTTCTGGGTCCAAACTGAATTGTTTGATCTGCGGGCTATACACCCGAAATTACGGTACATATCATTAGAAACTGAGTAAAATTACAAAAGTGCAACTCATTAAGTTTTAAATATTTTTTTTAGATATAGTTATTTGAAAGATATAAATATAATGGATTATGCCTTTTTTGCATATATTTAAAGCACAATACGTCAAAATTTTCTTCAACAGAGTGAAATTTGGTTTTTTTTTCAATATTAGCAGCTCAATGCTAAATTTTCAATATTAACAGCCAAATATGAGTTTAAAGATTAGGACTGTCATTTTGAAAATTTCTATTGGGCGGTGAGGAGCTAGTGATTTTTCTCTTTTTTGGAAAGGGATAATTGCTCTTCGCCCTAGAAGTTTTACTAAAAAACAATATTGTTTATTTTTTTCCTTAAGAAACGAACATAAAAGATAATTTGAAAAATAAAATAAATGTATAAATAAAAATATTTCCAGGGATGATACATTGGATAGGTTTTACATTTGAAAATATTGATAATTTTAAATATGATTTAAATACTACTAAAACCAACCAAAATCCCACTCTTTTTATTTCAGATCCAGTTATAATGTAGTATTATGTACAATTTAAAATTAAAAAATTAGTCATAGAAACTCCGCCTCTGATTGATAAAGATTTTTTAATAATTTCATTATTTTTTGTAAAATATTTTTGATTTCAAAGATTATACAAATTTTTAGACACATTTAAATATTTTTTAACATTACAGCAATATTTTTTTCATAATCTACATACTTTATTTACCTTGCTTAAATTATTTGAAGAAGATGTCTTTATTAGTTATTGAAATATGATTTTATATATAAAATGAGGCCTTTGAAAATTGAACAATCATTAATGGCAACTCGTGGCATTTTTCCAAAATTTTGATAATTTTTTCTCATATGTTCACTATTTTTATTTTATAACCATATAACACCCTGCCTTCGGTTAATAATAAATTTTTGATTAACACATTATTTTTGACAAAATTCTTGATTTTAAAAATTCATAAGATAAAAGACACTCTTAGTGTTTAAACATGATAAAAAACAAGAAATAATAATCAGCCTACATTATTTGTCACATATATATTATTTGAAACCTATTTAGTGATTTTATATTGAAATGACTTTTTTTTTTTTTTTTTTTTTTTTTTTTAATGTAGTCTTTGAATATCGAACTGTCATTAAAAAATTTTAAAACAATTTTTCAAAATTTTGATATTTTTTATCTTAAAAAATATTTTACTTAGGATCAAGAAAATTAATGGTGATTACGTCTTAAAATAAGCTATAAACAAACCCAATTTCATTGAAATTTGTGACAGTGATTAAATGGCTTAGGGGAACTGACATGGAATGCCTCTGCTTGATTTGATATGATATTCACCTCAAAATTTTTTTAAATAGGAAATACTACCAAAAACACCCAAAATCCCACTATTTTTATTTCAGAATCAGGTAAAGGACACCTTTAAGTATATCTCCCATAAAAAATAAATTTAATAAAAATACCGCCTTTTGTTGATAATGCTTTTTTTGTTAATGCATTATTTTTCATAAAAAATTCACGACTTCAAAGTTTAAATATTTTTTTAGACACACTTAAAATGTTATAAGCGGAACAATATATTTTTTTCATAAGCTGCGTACCCTAAATATTGTGCATAAATTATTTGAAGATGATTTGTAGAGTAGATATTGAAATATGATTATATATATGACATGCTACATTTGAAAACCGAGCTATCAAGAATGCCAACTGACGGCAGTTTTTCAAAATTTTGACAATTTTTTTCTCAGAAACTATTTTACCAAGGAGCAAAAAAAAATTACTGGTGATCATATCTTGATAGTAAGAACAAACACACGCAGTTTCATTAAAATCTGTGATGGTGGGTTACATATTGATATTTTACTGCCTGATTTGACGTGGAATGCCCCTGTGAATAATATAGGTCAATTCATGTTATTAAAAAATGTAGTTATAAAACATGTAAATAAACGGAAAATGGAAAGTAATAAATAAAAGTCCTTCCGGCCAGTGCCGGGAGGAAGAGGTAGCTTTCATAATCCTTACTTAAAAAAAGCCAACTTATATCATGCAAACACACGAAGCTCAATTTAGTGGAAACCGAATATAGGAGATTCAATACTAATTTTTATCAATATAATGAATGAGAATTTCGTGAAATTAGTCAGCTTTATCCAAGCTACTTTTCTTTAAAGTAACTTATATTTGGCTGCCAAATTCGGCAATTTCTTAAAGTGCCTGTCATTTTAAGACAACATGGTGGATGAGGCTAAGCAGTGAACTTGGTCGAGACCTTAGTAATTGCTGTGCACATACTCACTCACATCGGAATCGGTTAATATATACGAGTGCTGTCGCATGCAAAAAATCAGATTTTTCAAAATGTCACCCACAATAGAAATTGAAACTGCTATATCTAAGCCATTTTTTAAGGTTAAGACAAACAAAAAATGCTCCTGGATCCTTATATCAAGATCAAATACTTAAGAAAGAAACTTTTTTCAATTTCTAATTTTTTTACACCTCACTTTAAATATATATATATTTTTTAATTTAATGGTCGCCATTTTGAAACAAGATGGCTGATGAATCTGGCCAGCGAACTTGGTCGAGGTGTTGATGTATACTATCCACATGCCTTCTTACATCGAAATAGGCGAATACGTGTGTTATCGCGTGACAAATACAAGATCGTTTGAAAATGTTAGCCATGCTAGAAATTCAAAGTGCTATAAATCAACCATTTTTTAAGATATCAACAAAAGAACAAATTTTCAGAAACAAAAACTGCTCCGGAATCTTTGTATCAAGGCCAAACACATAAAAAAAATCTTTTTCATTTTCCAATTTTTTAATAACTCATTTTGAATTTTAAATTTAATTTTTTTTAAATGGCAACCCTTTTGAAACAAGATGGCGAATGAAGCTGGCCAACGAACTCGGTCGAGACATTGGTATGTACTATGTACAGACCAAGTTACATCCAAATAGGTTCATAGATACGCCTGTTATCGCGTGACAAAAATCAGGTCGTTTTAAAATATCAGCCACAAGAGAAATTCAAAATGCTATTACTCAGCCATTTTTTTTAGATATAGACGAAAGAAAAACTGTTCCGGAATCTTTGTATTAAGGTCAAACACATACAAAAAAAAATCTTTTTCATTTTCTAATTTTTTTTTTATCTCATTTAAATTTTTTTATTTTTTAATTTTTTTAAATGGCCGCCATTTTGAAACAAGATGGCGGATGAAGCTGGCCAACGAACTCGGTCGAGATATTTGTATGTACAATGTACACACCAAGGTACATCCAAATCGGTTCATAAATACGCCTGTTATTACGTGAGAAAAATCAGGACGTTTCAAAATGTCAGCCACGCTAGAAATTCAAAATGCTATAACTCAGCCATTTCTTAAGACATAGACGAAACAAAAACTGCTCCCGAATCTTTTTATCAAGGTCAAACACATAAGAAGAAAATATTTTTTCAATTTTCAATTTTTGGTACCACATTTCAAATTTAAATTTTTCTTAAAAATTTAAATGGCCGCCATTTTTAAACAAAATGCCGGGTAAAGCTGGCCAACGAACCCGGTCGAGACATTGGTATGTACTATGTATAAACGAAGTTACATCCAAATCGGTTCATAAATACGCCTTTTATCGCGTCACAAAATTCAGGACGTTTCAAAATGTCAGCCACGCTAGAAATTCAAAATGCTATAACTCAGCCATTTTTTAAGATATAGACGAAACAAAAACGCTCCGAAAACTTTGTATAAAGGTCAAATACATAAGAAAAAAATATTTTTCCATTTTCAATTTTTTGGTACCACATTTCAAATTTAATTTTTTAAAAAAATTTTAAATGGCCGCCATTTTGAAACAAATTGGCAGATGAAGCTGGCCAACGAACTCCGTCGAGAGATTGGTATGTACTATGTACACACCGAATTACATCCAAATCGGTTCATAAATACGCCTTTTATCGCGTGACAAAATTCAGGACGTTTCAAAATGTCAGCCACGCTAGAAATTCAAAATGCTATAACTCAGCCATTTTTTAAGATATAGACGAAACAAAAACTGCTCCGGAATCTTTGTATAAAGGTCAAATACATAAGAAAAAAATATTTTTCCATTTTTAATTTTTTGGTACCACATTTCAAATTTAAAATTAAAAAAAAAATTAAATGGCCGCCATTTTGAAACAAAATGGCGGATGAAGCTGGCCAACGAACTCGGTCGAGACATTGGTATGTACTATGTACATACCGAATTACATCCAAATCGGTTCCTAAATACGCCTTTTATCGCGTGACAAAATTCAGGACGTTTCAAAATATCAGCCACGCTAGAAATTCAAAATGCTATAACTCAGCCATTTTTTAAGATATAGACGAAACAAAAACTTTTCCGGAATCTTTGTTTAAAGGTTAAATACATAAGAAAAAAATATTTTTCCATTTTTAATTTTTTGGTACCACATTTCGAGTTTTAATTTTTTTTTTAAATTTTAAATGGCCGCCATTTTGAAACAAAACGGCGGATGGAGCTGGCCAACGAACTCGGTCGAGACATTTGTATGTACTATGTACACACCGAATTACATCGGAATCGGTTCATAATTACGGGAGTTACAGTGTGACATAGGTCAGATATATATATATATATATATATATATATATATATATATCAATTTTGAACGGAGGGTGGTTTCGGGGTCTGGGGGTGATGATCGATGAAAATATACCAAAATTTTTCGAAATCGCTTTCCTCCGAACGGCTGCAATAGGTAGCTTTTTTGTAAAGAAAGCTACCTAAAAATCCTTCCGGCCAGTGCCGGGAGGAAGAGGTAGCTTTCATAATCCTTACTTAAAAAAAGCCAACTTATATCATGCAAACACACGAAGCTCAATTTAGTGGAAACCGAATATAGGAGATTCAATACTAATTTTTATCAATATAATGAATGAGAATTTCGTGAAATTAGTCAGCTTTATCCAAGCTGCTTTTCTTTAAAGTAACTTATATTTGGCTGCCAAATTCGGCAATTTCTTAAAGTGCCTGTCATTTTAAGACAACATGGTGGATGAGGCTAAGCAGTGAACTTGGTCGAGACCTTAGTAATTGCTGTGCACATACTCACTCAAATCGGAATCGGTTAATATATACGAGTGCTGTCGCATGCAAAAAATCAGATTTTTCAAAATGTCACCCACAATAGAAATTGAAACTGCTATATCTAAGCCATTTTTTAAGGTTAAGACAAACAAAAAATGCTCCTGAATCCTTATATCAAGATCAAATACTTAAGAAAGAAACTTTTTTCAATTTCTAATTTTTTTGCACCTCACTTGAAATATATATATATTTTTTAATTTAATGGTCGCCATTTTGAAACAAGATAGCTGATGAATCTGGCCAGCGAACTTGGTCGAGGTGTTGATGTATACTATCCACATGCCTTCTTACATCGAAATAGGCGAATACGTGTGTTATCGCGTGACAAATACAAGATCGTTTGAAAATGTTAGCCATGCTAGAAATTCAAAGTGCTATAAATCAACCATTTTTTAAGATATAAACAAAAGAACAAATTTTCAGAAACAAAAACTGCTCCGGAATCTTTGTATCAAGGCCAAACACATAAAAAAAATCTTTTTCATTTTCCAATTTTTTAATAACTCATTTTGAATTTTTAATTTAATTTTTTTTTAATGGCAACCCTTTTGAAACAAGATGGCGAATGAAGCTGGCCAACGAACTCGGTCGAGACATTGGTATGTACTATGTACAGACCAAGTTACATCCAAATAGGTTCATAAATACGCCTGTTATCGCGTGACAAAAATCAGGTCGTTTTAAAATATCAGCCACAAGAGAAATTCAAAATGCTATTACTCAGCCATTTTTTTTAGATATAGACGAAAGAAAAACTGTTCCGGAATCTTTGTATTAAGGTCAAACACATAAAAAAAAATCTTTTTCATTTTCTAATTTTTTTTTTATCTCATTTAAATTTTTTTATTTTTTAATTTTTTTAAATGGCCGCCATTTTGAAACAAAATGGCGGATGAAGCTGGCCAACGAACTCGGTCGAGATATTTGTATGTACAATGTACACACCAAGGTACATCCAAATCGGTTCATAAATACGCCTGTTATTACGTGAGAAAAATCAGGACGTTTCAAAATGTCAGCCACGCTAGAAATTCAAAATGCTATAACTCAGCCATTTCTTAAGATATAGACGAAACAAAAACTGCTCCCGAATCTTTTTATCAAGGTCAAACACATAAGAAGAAAATATTTTTTCAATTTTCAATTTTTGGTACCACATTTCAAATTTAAATTTTTCTTAAAAATTTAAATGGCCGCCATTTTTAAACAAAATGGCGGGTAAAGCTGGCCAACGAACCCGGTCGAGACATTGGTATGTACTATGTATAAACGAAGTTACATCCAAATCGGTTCATAAATACGCCTTTTATCGCGTGACAAATTTCAGGACGTTTCAAAATGTCAGCCACGCTAGAAATTCAAAATGCTATAACTCAGCCATTTTTTAAGATATAGACGAAACAAAAACGCTCCGAAAACTTTGTATAAAGGTCAAATACATAAGAAAAAAATATTTTTCCATTTTTAATTTTTTGGTACCACATTTCAAATTTAAAATTTAAAAAAAAAATTAAATGGCCGCCATTTTGAAACAAAATGGCGGATGAAGCTGGCCAACGAACTCGGTCGAGACATTGGTATGTACTATGTACATACCGAATTACATCCAAATCGGTTCATAAATACGCCTTTTATCGCGTGACAAAATTCAGGACGTTTCAAAATATCAGCCACGCTAGAAATTCAAAATGCTATAACTCAGCCATTTTTTAAGATATAGACGAAACAAAAACTTTTCAGGAATCTTTGTTTAAAGGTCAAATACATAAGAAAAAAATATTTTTCCATTTTTAATTTTTTGGTACCACATTTCGAGTTTTAATTTTTTTTTTAAATTTTAAATGGCCGCCATTTTGAAACAAAACGGCGGATGAAGCTGGCCAACGAACTCGGTCGAGACATTTGCATGTACTATGTACACACCGAATTACATCGAAATCGGTTCATAATTACGGGAGTTACAGTGTGACATAGGTCAGATATATATATATATATATATATATACATTTTGAACGGAGGGTGGTTTCGGGGTCTGGGGGTCATGATCGATGAAAATATACCAAAATTTTTCGAAATCGCTTTCCTCCGAACGGCTGCAATAGGTAGGTTTTTTGTAAAGAAAGCTACCTAAAAGTCCTTCCGGCCAGTGCCGGGAGGAAGAGGTAGCTTTCATAATCCTTACTTAAAAAAAGCCAACTTATATCATGCAAACACACGAAGCTCAATTTAGTGGAAACCGAATATAGGAGATTCAATACTAATTTTTATCAATATAATGAATGAGAATTTCGTGAAATTAGTCAGCTTTATCCAAGCTGCTTTTATTTTAAGTAACTTATATTTGGCTGCCAAATTCGGCAATTTCTTAAAGTGCCTGTCATTTTAAGACAACATGGTGGATGAGGCTAAGCAGTGAACTTGGTCGAGACCTTAGTAATTGCTGTGCACATACTCACTCAAATCGTAATCGGTTAATATATACGAGTGCTGTCGCATGCAAAAAATCAGATTTTTCAAAATGTCACCCACAATAGAAATTGAAACTGCTATATCTAAGCCATTTTTTAAGGTTAAGACAAACAAAAAATGCTCCTGAATCCTTATATCAAGATCAAATACTTAAGAAAGAAACTTTTTTCAATTTCTAATTTTTTTGCACCTCACTTTAAATATATATATATATTTTAATTTAATGGTCGCCATTTTGAAACAAGATGGCTGATGAATCTGGCCAGCGAACTTGGTCGAGGTGTTGATGTATACTATCCACATGCCTTCTTACATCGAAATAGGCGAATACGTGTGTTATCGCGTGACAAATACAAGATCGTTTGAAAATGTTAGCCATGCTAGAAATTGAAAGTGCTATAAATCAACCATTTTTTAAGATATCAACAAAAGAACAAATTTTCAGAAACAAAAACTGCTCCGGAATCTTTGTATCAAGGCCAAACACATAAAAAAAATCTTTTTCATTTTCCAATTTTTTAATAACTCATTTTGAATTTTAAATTTAATTTTTTTTAAATGGCAACCCTTTTGAAACAAGATGGCGAATGAAGCTGGCCAACGAACTCGGTCGAGACATTGGTATGTACTATGTACAGACCAAGTTACATCCAAATAGGTTCATAAATACGCCTGTTATCGCGTGACAAAAATCAGGTCGTTTTAAAATATCAGCCACAAGAGAAATTCAAAATGCTATTACTCAGCCATTTTTTTAGATATAGACGAAAGAAAAACTGTTCCGGAATCTTTGTATTAAGGTCAAACACATAAAAAAAAATCTTTTTCATTTTCTAATTTTTTTTTATCTCATTTAAATTTTTTTATTTTTTAATTTTTTTAAATGGCCGCCATTTTGAAACAAGATGGCGGATGAAGCTGGCCAACGAACTCGGTCGAGATATTTGTATGTACAATGTACACACCAAGGTACATCCAAATCGGTTCATAAATACGCCTGTTATTACGTGAGAAATATCAGGACGTTTCAAAATGTCAGCCACGCTAGAAATTCAAAATGCTATAACTCAGCCATTTCTTAAGATATAGACGAAACAAAAACTGCTCCCGAATCTTTTTATCAAGGTCAAACACATAAGAAGAAAATATTTTTTCAATTTGCAATTTTTGGTTTCACATTTCAAATTTAAATTTTTCTTAAAAATTTAAATGGCCGCCATTTTTAAACAAAATGGCGGGTAAAGCTGGCCAACGAACCCGGTCGAGACATTGGTATGTACTATGTATAAACGAAGTTACATCCAAATCGGTTCATAAATACGCCTTTTATCGCGTGACAAATTTCAGGACGTTTCAAAATGTCAGCCACGCTAGAAATTCAAAATGCTATAACTCAGCCATTTTTTAAGATATAGACGAAACAAAAACGCTCCGAAAACTTTGTATAAAGGTCAAATACATAAGAAAAAAATATTTTTCCATTTTCAATTTTTTGGTACCACATTTCAAATTTTAAATTTTTAAAAAAATTTTAAATGGCCGCCATTTTGAAACAAATTGGCAGATGAAGCTGGCCAACGAACTCCGTCGAGAGATTGGTATGTACTATGTACACACCAAATTACATCCAAATCGGTTCATAAATACGCCTTTTATCGCGTGACAAAATTCAGGACGTTTCAAAATGTCAGCCACGCTAGAAATTCAAAATGCTATAACTCAGCCATTTTTTAAGATATAGACGAAACAAAAACTGCTCCGGAATCTTTGTATAAAGGTCAAATACATAAGAAAAAAATATTTTTCCATTTTTAATTTTTTGGTACCACATTTCAAATTTAAAATTAAAAAAAAAAATTAAATGGCCGCCATTTTGAAACAAAATGGCGGATGAAGCTGGCCAACGAACTCGGTCGAGACATTGGTATGTACTATGTACATACCGAATTACATCCAAATCGGTTCATAAATACGCCTTTTATCGCGTGACAAAATTCAGGACGTTTCAAAATATCAGCCACGCTAGAAATTCAAAATGCTATAACTCAGCCATTTTTTAAGATATAGACGAAACAAAAACTTTTCAGGAATCTTTGTTTAAAGGTCAAATACATAAGAAAAAAATATTTTTCCATTTTTAATTTTTTGGTACCACATTTCGAGTTTTAATTTTTTTTTTTAAATTTTAAATGGCCGCCATTTTGAAACAAAACGGCGGATGAAGCTGGCCAACGAACTCGGTCGAGACATTTGCATGTACTATGTACACACCGAATTACATCGAAATCGGTTCATAATTACGGGAGTTACAGTGTGACATAGGTCAGATATATATATATATATATATATACATTTTGAACGGAGGGTGGTTTCGGGGTCTGGGGGTCATGATCGATGAAAATATACCAAAATTTTTCGAAATCGCTTTCCTCCGAACGGCTGCAATAGGTAGGTTTTTTGTAAAGAAAGCTACCTAAAAGTCCTTCCGGCCAGTGCCGGGAGGAAGAGGTAGCTTTCATAATCCTTACTTAAAAAAAGCCAACTTATATCATGCAAACACACGAAGCTCAATTTAGTGGAAACCGAATATAGGAGATTCAATACTAATTTTTATCAATATAATGAATGAGAATTTCGTGAAATTAGTCAGCTTTATCCAAGCTGCTTTTATTTTAAGTAACTTATATTTGGCTGCCAAATTCGGCAATTTCTTAAAGTGCCTGTCATTTTAAGACAACATGGTGGATGAGGCTAAGCAGTGAACTTGGTCGAGACCTTAGTAATTGCTGTGCACATACTCACTCAAATCGTAATCGGTTAATATATACGAGTGCTGTCGCATGCAAAAAATCAGATTTTTCAAAATGTCACCCACAATAGAAATTGAAACTGCTATATCTAAGCCATTTTTTAAGGTTAAGACAAACAAAAAATGCTCCTGAATCCTTATATCAAGATCAAATACTTAAGAAAGAAACTTTTTTCAATTTCTAATTTTTTTGCACCTCACTTTAAATATATATATATATTTTAATTTAATGGTCGCCATTTTGAAACAAGATGGCTGATGAATCTGGCCAGCGAACTTGGTCGAGGTGTTGATGTATACTATCCACATGCCTTCTTACATCGAAATAGGCGAATACGTGTGTTATCGCGTGACAAATACAAGATCGTTTGAAAATGTTAGCCATGCTAGAAATTCAAAGTGCTATAAATCAACCATTTTTTAAGATATCAACAAAAGAACAAATTTTCAGAAACAAAAACTGCTCCGGAATCTTTGTATCAAGGCCAAACACATAAAAAAAATCTTTTTCATTTTCCAATTTTTTAATAACTCATTTTGAATTTTAAATTTAATTTTTTTTAAATGGCAACCCTTTTGAAACAAGATGGCGAATGGAGCTGGCCAACGAACTCGGTCGAGACATTGGTATGTACTATGTACAGACCAAGTTACATCCAAATAGGTTCATAAATACGCCTGTTATCGCGTGACAAAAATCAGGTCGTTTTAAAATATCAGCCACAAGAGAAATTCAAAATGCTATTACTCAGCCATTTTTTTAGATATAGACGAAAGAAAAACTGTTCCGGAATCTTTGTATTAAGGTCAAACACATAAAAAAAAATCTTTTTCATTTTCTAATTTTTTTTTATCTCATTTAAATTTTTTTATTTTTTAATTTTTTTAAATGGCCGCCATTTTGAAACAAGATGGCGGATGAAGCTGGCCAACGAACTCGGTCGAGATATTTGTATGTACAATGTACACACCAAGGTACATCCAAATCGGTTCATAAATACGCCTGTTATTACGTGAGAAATATCAGGACGTTTCAAAATGTCAGCCACGCTAGAAATTCAAAATGCTATAACTCAGCCATTTCTTAAGATATAGACGAAACAAAAACTGCTCCCGAATCTTTTTATCAAGGTCAAACACATAAGAAGAAAATATTTTTTCAATTTGCAATTTTTGGTTTCACATTTCAAATTTAAATTTTTCTTAAAAATTTAAATGGCCGCCATTTTTAAACAAAATGGCGGGTAAAGCTGGCCAACGAACCCGGTCGAGACATTGGTATGTACTATGTATAAACGAAGTTACATCCAAATCGGTTCATAAATACGCCTTTTATCGCGTGACAAATTTCAGGACGTTTCAAAATGTCAGCCACGCTAGAAATTCAAAATGCTATAACTCAGCCATTTTTTAAGATATAGACGAAACAAAAACGCTCCGAAAACTTTGTATAAAGGTCAAATACATAAGAAAAAAATATTTTTCCATTTTCAATTTTTTGGTACCACATTTCAAATTTTAAATTTTTAAAAAAATTTTAAATGGCCGCCATTTTGAAACAAATTGGCAGATGAAGCTGGCCAACGAACTCCGTCGAGAGATTGGTATGTACTATGTACACACCGAATTACATCCAAATCGGTTCATAAATACGCCTTTTATCGCGTGACAAAATTCAGGACGTTTCAAAATGTCAGCCACGCTAGAAATTCAAAATGCTATAACTCAGCCATTTTTTAAGATATAGACGAAACAAAAACTGCTCCGGAATCTTTGTATAAAGGTCAAACACATAAGAAAAAAATATTTTTCCATTTTTAATTTTTTGGTACCACATTTCAAATTTAAAATTAAAAAAAAAATTTAAATGGCCGCCATTTTGAAACAAAATGGCGGATGAAGCTGGCCAACGAACTCGGTCGAGACATTGGTATGTACTATGTACATACCGATTTACATCGAAATCGGTTCATAATTACGGGAGTTACAGTGTGACATAGGTCAGATATATATATATATATATTAGGGTGTATCGATTTTTAACTTTTTTTTTGTTTCCAAATTCCAAGTTGATATAAGTTGCTACTAGACACCACAACTTACCACAAAAAATTTTGGATTTTTAAAAAAATGTTTAGGTCTCCCGCACAAGGCCTAAAATTTAGAAATTTTACTTAAAAATTAAATTTTTACAAAATTTTTTAAAAAACCTAAAACACTTTTTTTTTAAATTGCAAGTTAAAATTCCGCTAACAATAAGCATGAAAAACGATAGAAAATGTATTTCAAAAACTTAGCACAACATTTATGTCTCCCGCACAAGACCTAAATTTGTTAATTTTGACGAAACTTTTGTAATTTTTAGTGTAAATGAACCATTTTTTTTCGTTAAAAACACAGTGTATTTTTGTTACAGGAGTCATAAAATGACACAATATATATATATATATATATATATATTACATAAATAATATATAAATGTTGTATACCTTAAAAAAGATAGTTTAACGATGTAAATTGTTTGATAATTCGTAATAGATATTTCGTACAGATACTTTTGGTCTGTGCTCAACTCTTTAAGATCAACTTCTGGTATATCGCTTTCAATTGCAACAAAATTGACAACATAAACATTTTGGCAGCTTAGAAGTTGTTTACGAATAGGCCCGATAAATGTGTTTGGTCCAGAAGTTGGCCCATCAAGAGCAACCATAATTTTTCTAAATGGTAATTCATTCAAATGTAGTAGACACACAACTGCCTGCAGTGGCTGTTGTATTTTATTTTCAAATAAGGTGATAACTCCATTTGAAGTGCCTGTGTTTGCTGCCGTACCATCACAACCAATAGCTTTCAGTTTTTTAAGATCGACAGTATTTTCTTCACAATACTTTACAAGTGATGTAACTATTTCCTTTCCTTTTCCATTTATGGGAGTTACATGACCGAAATACTTGGATCCAGGTTCTTCAACAATAGATATGTGTTCTTCCATTAAAGTTTTTCGGACACTTTTACCAGCTACAATTTCTTTTATTATGGTTTCATCTTTACGACCATCAAAGTAAATGGCCAACAGATCGGAGGTTCGAGTTGAGCTTATTTCTTTACGAGACTTAAGCCTTTCACTTGCTACTTTTGATTTGTCGACTACTGTTTCTTGGTTCTCCGCAGTAACGACCTTTAAGTCTCGCAAAAGTGCAGCAGCTAACTGAACTCCAGCTCTACTAGAAATGCCCCTGCGGTCACAAGCTCGTGAAAACAAAGACAAGCGCTGTGGCAGTTCTTGTTTTTCTTCCACACTTGAAACACTTTTTTGACTGGTATCAAGTACATTTATTTCAAAATCACTATCTTGACATGATGTGTGAGGCATTGAATCATCTGTACTATCACCAGAATCAATGTTATCAACAGATTTTAAGTTTTCATCCTCAGTCTTTTTTACAACTACCTGCATTAAATCTTGTGACCTAGATTTTCTTTATAATCGCTTTTTAAGCTTTTTAGTCTCGTTTTTGTCACACTCTGCAATTGACATCAATCTAGGACCACGTTGGTCGAGCAAAAACTCGTGTTCTAGTGCCGGGACTTTTTTGCCAATAGATCAAATACAGTTGATTAGGTCACATTTGCAAGTACAAATATCAAACAATGCAGTTTCAGTTTTTGACTGAAAGCTAGTTACTGCATCTTTGTAGGAGTTAGGATACTTCCTTTTAGGCCCTGAATACATTTCAATTTTCTCAAGCTGCTCATGCAGTTTTAAAACCATAAATATTGTGTTTTTCGTGCCAGAAACAGGAATTGAAGCTCTTTTCCATATTTCCTCACGTTTTAAAGCAACTCTTAACGCAATTACCTTCTTTAAGGCTGATGTATTCCCTCTTGTTTCATTTCAATGCGTACCCACTCAAAATACTTCAAAACATCCATCTTGGTTGGCAGAACATTAAACTCACTCACATCAATAGGTTGCCCGATAATCGGCCTGTCGGTAGTTTTTCTAGTTAGGTGCGTTTTTTTACTCATAATGAACAACAACAACACTCACTCAATTTATTCTTACAGCAAGACTATCGCACTAAAACACAACCGTAATGCTCGCTCGCGGGCAGACAACTACTGACAAGTGTGCGCGGTGATTCATAGGTGCCGCGTCACCGCGGCGCGACAGTCTGGCCTACCCCACCCCATCGCTTCAAGTTGACGCTTGGCGTATTGAAATGTGATTTATTATTTAACTTATTTAAACAATTCCAATCAAGCCTAACGAGGCTTTAGTTACATTTAATTTTTAAACCAGCAACAACACAAATATCAAAGTACTGAAAAATGTTCAAAAATTGCCTGAAATTTACGACTTGTACGCCTTGTGCGGGAGACCTAAATGTTGTGCTAAGTTTTTGAAATACTTTTTCTATTGTTTTTTGTGCTTATTGATAGTGGAATTTTAAATTGCAATTAAAAAAAATGTGTTTTAGGTTTTTTAAAATTTTTTGTAAAAATTTACTTTTTAAGTAAAATTTCTAAACTTTAGGCCTTGTGCGGGAGACCTAAACATTTTTTTGAAAATCCAAAATTTTTTGTGGTAAGTTGTGGTGTCTAGTAGCAACTTTTTATCAACTTGGAATTTGGAAACAAAAAAAAAGTTAAAAATCGATACACCCTAATATATATATATATATATATATATATATATATATATATATATATATATATATCAATTTTGAACGGAGGGTGGTTTCGGGGTCTGGGGGTCATGATCGATGAAAATATACCAAAATTTTTCGAAATCGCTTTCCTCCGAAAGGCTGCAATAGGTAGCTTTTTTGTAAAGAAAGCTACCTAATAAACGTAATGGTAAACTGTATTAAAAAAACATAACTTAAGTACTCGTTTTTCATTTATTTTCAGTCATTAAAGAGTCATTAACTAGTCACTTTAAACTGATTCATTCGCTTCGTATGTATTAAAAAAATGAATAAGTGTGTTAATTTTTTTCATTATATAACTTTGGTTAAAAAAGTATGTATTTTTTTCATTAATAAACGTGGTACTTACCTAGATCAATTTTAATACAATTATTCTAATTGGTAAATAAATCATATTAGATGTAAATTTCCAACTGGGCGAAAAATATCCGGACCAGGATTCGAACCATGGATCTCCTGGCTGAAGCTGTCAGTGCTCTACCATCTGAGCTATCCCGGACGAATCTGGTGTAACTTAGTTCACCTGATCCAGGAGATCCATGGTTCGAATCCTGGTCCGGACATTTTTCGCCCAGTTGGAAATTTACCTATTATCAAGTCTTCATTTAAAAACCAGCCTTGCACGATTAAGTTGGCGATTTTTGCAAACACGCCAATAAATTAACGGTTTTAAGGGAAATTTGTATTTTGATTTTTTCATAAATTCATCTCATCAAATATAATCTTTTAAAAGGATATTTTGGTAAAAGTCTCATATTTTGCACATTTTTTTAAACTATAATATTTTCAAATGCCGTTGTTTCAAAATATAATATTAAAGTTAATCAGTACATTACGGTACGTATTGTTTGTTACAAATGTGGTAAACTGATCAAGATTTTTACGCAAAATGAAAAATGAGGAAACCCTATATATTTTTTTTTCATCATTGTAATTTATCGCAAACGCTAAGCCTAAATGAAAGTCGAAATGTCGAATAAAAACAATAATTTTATGTAAAAGCAGTTTTCTTTCTTTCAAAAATCTTTTTAATCAAGATATATTTCATTTAAACTTTAAATTACTGAAAATTGTTTTATAAAAAATAAAATTATTAAAAATGAATTAATGTGTTTAGTTATTTTATGTTAAATTATAATTTATTTCCTCTTATTTGTTGTATTAAACCTCATGATGAAAAAAAGGGCTCCTACATTTTGTTTTGCTTTTGGTGATTTCTTTTTCATTTTGGCGAAAATATATATGGTATAATACATTAAGTAAGAAAAACATTGTGAAGAGTTCTATAACATGTTCCTTTTTTTGGCGATAAATGTTTCGATGTGGTTTTTGCAACCTTCAGTCTTTGGGGTTGATTTTTTTACAACTAGAATTATCTTTAAAATAACAATAAAAGCATTTGTGCAGGAATATTAAAAAGCAGCAAACCAACGTTTGAAAATGCACAAATAATACGTGTAAAGCAGCAAACAGCTGATTCGAATCTAGTAGCGAGATACTTCTTCAGTGAAACATAGAGCAAGACACATTGTGCTAGAAAAAGCAAAGCTGAGCTAAATGACAGAGACCCGACACGGGTAGAGAATGCGCCAAAAACAACCAATGAGACAGAAGCAGATGAAATGACTGAGTGGACAAGTAGCGACATCTACTCTAGAACGAGAGAAAAAAACGAAAAGGGAAAATTAAATTGATGCTTTCCAAATACTTGGAAAATCACGAGTACTAGATAAGTCATTGACTAAAGAGTGAGAATTTTTAATGTGATAAGCTTCCCAAAAATCAAAAAGAAGGTTAGGAGAACATTTCTGGATATTGATGGCTAAGGAAAAATTGAACCTTTGTTAAAAAGATCAGCAATGTTGAGAAATAGAAGAACGTTTAAGCTCCTGATTTTTAATATAACCTTCATGCTCTTTTAAACAGGGGCTTTAGACTGCCTTAATAAAAGGCTTTGTGAATTCCATTTCTCTTATTTTGAAATCGAGGAGCTTATCCATCTCACTCGAGCTTGCTTGTCACAAAATACTTTTGTTTTTAAAGGAAATTTCTTTCGTATGATTGACGGTTTGGCTATGGGTAATTCTCTTAGTCCAATTTTATGCGATATTTATATGCACTATTTTGAGGTAAAATTTTTTGAAATGTTAAAATTTCCATTCTATGTTCGTTATGTTGATGATGTTTATGTCCTAGCTGAAATGAATTCGGATATTAATCATATTCTCTCTATTATGAATTCCATTGATTCCTGCATTCAATTTGCCTCTGAAATTAAGACCAATAACTGCCTTTCTTTCCTGGATGTCCTTGTTATTCGTTGTGATAATGGTTTTAATACTACCGTCTTTCGAAAACTTTTTGCTGTTAGTCTCCCACCTCACAGATAATCTTATCATTCTCCTAATCAGAAATTTGCTGCTTTTAATACTTTTGTTTTTCGGGCTATCAATATTTGTTTCACTCCTCAGTTACTCAGTGCTGAACTTAATTACCGCAAAGCTATTGCTGTTCATCGCGGTTATTCCTGTAATATTATAGATTCTATTTATAAGAAATTGACGAAACCTGTCCATTCTGAAAAGTGTTCTAATTCCAACTAGAACACTTCAGTTGTGTTGCCATTTTTTCCTAAAATCAGTCAGCAAGTTGAAAAGATCTTAAGAAGGTTTGTTTTTAATGTTATTTTTTCTCCTGTTAATAAAATCTCTTTTTCAAATCTTAAACACCCCACCGATCGCCTAGATAACTGGGGTATTTACCAAATCTCATGCCAGTGTGGTCTATCTTATATTGGCCAGAATAAACGTGCTCTTAGATTTACTTTAAAAGAGCATGAAGGTTATGTTAAAAATCAGGAGATTAAACGTTCTTCTATTGCTCAACATTGTTGTTATTTTCAATATAGGTTCAATTTTTCCTCAGCCATCATTATCCTGAAATGTTTTTCTAACCTTAACCTTGATTTTTGGGAAGCTTACTACATCATGAAAAATTCTCATTATTTATTCAATGACTTATCTTGTACTCCTGATTTTCGCAGTATCTGGAAAGCATTAAATTAATTTCCCATTTTCGTTTCTTTTTCCCTCGTTTTCCGGTAGATGTCGCTAATTGTCCACTCAGTCATTTCATCTGCTTCTGTCTCATTGGTTGTTTTTAGCGCATTCACTACCCGTTTCAGATATATAAGATGGCGCCTCTCTGTCATTTTGCTCATCTTTGCTTGTTCTAGCACGCTGTGTCTTGCTCTATGTTGCACTGTAGAGGAATCTCGCTAGTAGATTCGAAACAGCTGTTTGCTGCTTTTCATGTATTATTTGTGCATTTTCAAACATTGGTTTTCTGCTTTTTAGGGTTCCGCACTTAAAAAGTAAAAACGGAACCATTATAAGATCAATCCTGTGTCTGTCTGTCACAGCCCTTTTACTCGTAAACTATGGAACGTGGAAAGTTCAAATTGGGGAGAGTAATAAAGACTATTAACCCACATATTTACAGGTTAATAAATATTCATAAATATATTTAGGGAAAACGTAGAGGGGCTAAGTAAGTTACTTGAAGAAAAAATCTTTTCTTTGTATATCGTATGGGGTATCGTGTGAAAGCTTTCGTAACGCAAAACTCAAAAATATATTTCATTTAATTTTAGATGTTATATTTTCAAAGTTATGGCGAAAATGTTGTGCAAAAATATGTCCCCCATCTAATTCCGAATTTACTGAAACTAAAATAGTGAAAAAATTAGAGGTAGTAGACGTTAATTTAAACCTTGCAGGAAAGTCACATAGTTTTTTAGAAAATCGCATTTTTCCGTAACACGCAAATTTCGACTTACGGGCATTCAGCAAAACTGCTGAGCAGCTTTGGTGGTATCTGTCGTAGCAGAAGTATGAAAGCGATGTGGATCATGGATTTCGGAAAATATCGTTGATAATTAGCCGAGTAATTAACCCTTAAAGACAGGGAAGGTTTGGACATACATAATGACATGGACGGCGTAATCTATGTCCCATCGGCTTGTAAAGCCTAAGATAGACAAATGTAAGGATATATTTGTGTAATGCAATGATCAGTAGCAGTATAAAAGCAATAAACCTCAAATTGTTAAAAACATACTAATTTAAGGGGTCTCAGAACTCTTAAAATTGGAATATATTACAGTACGGAACCCTCTGTGCGCGAGTAATTACTCGCACTTGACCGTTTATTTTTTTAATAGAATGGTCTTTATCTCCATGTGGATTTTTGCGTAATTTTTTTTTTTTGTATTAGCATATTTTTCTCGTAAATATTTATAGCTTTTCGGTTTTTTTAAACTCTATTTTTCTGTAGATGTAATATTATGTAAATATATTTTCTATGCATTTTTATAAGTTTTAAGATGCGTATAACATTAACGTGTATAATATAATGTATGTTATAATTTGAGATATATAAAAAATATATTTATAGGTGTATACATAGTATGTATTTATATATGTATATCTCTATATATAATTACATATATACAGTGCGTTAAAAAATTATAAGAAAACTAACGAATTGGTGCACTTCTGAAGAAGAAGACACAATATGCAAATTTTTATAAGAAAACTAACGAATTGGTGCACTTCTGAAGAAGAAGACACGATATACAAATTTTTAGCGTGTGTATTTAAAATTGGTCGTAGAACGTTTTCTGTTATAATAACTACATTAAAATTTAAGTTATACTTTATTAAAATCATCTAATTTTTTTAAACGTAAATAAGGTGACTGTTAAGATATTATAAGACCCCCTGAGGAAATTAGCAATTATACGTCAAATCAGAATGATTATAAAGTGTACGCGTTTGTATATCGTGAAAGTATTCCCGAGTGCAGGTTTCGATACTGTTATTTACAATATATTTGAAGATGCCGTAGGGTAAAGAGTTGTCTGCGACCGAAGTAAGAGAAATTTGGTTTTATAAGGGTGCTGGTAAATCTGAACGAGAAATATCTCGTTTAAAGAAGCGTTCTAAAACTGCCATTCACAATGAAATAATTAAAAAAAGAATATCAGTAAAATTAAACGATCTGGAAAAAAAAGATTTTGACGGCACGGGATGAACGAAAAATATTTCGATTATCAACTCAAAAAGGTATTTCAACTCGGGAAATTTCGAACCGTTTCAGAAAAATAACTCACAACAGTTTGGAAGAGTCTGAAATCAAATAGTTATGCAAAATGTATGAAACTTAAAAAAAAAAAACGAGGTTAATGAAACACCATAAAGAAGAAAAACTGAAATTGGCTAAAAATATCATGTCATGGGACAAGAAATGGAAACAAGTGATATTTTCAGATGAAAAACAAAATAATCTTGACTGGGCGGATGATTATAAACACTATTGGCATGATTTGAGGAAGGAACAGAAACAATGCTTCAGTCGAAATTTGGGAGGAGGATCAGTAATGCTTTGGGGAGTTTTTATTCATGATGGATTATGCAATTTAACCAGATTTTCGGGACGTATGAACTCTGCGCAATATCAGACTATGTTATGCGATAATTTGAAACCTTTTGGACTTTTTTAGGTTGTGCTAACTGGAGGTTTTAGAAGGACAATACTTCTTGCCATGTGTCTAAATCCACCCAGCAATGCTTTTAAAAAAGAAAAGAAAATCATTTTTTGTCATGGTCATGTCGAAGTCCAGACTTGAACCCTATGGAAAATCTTTGGGGCGTATGAATTCGCAAAGTTTATGCTAATAATAAACAGTTTTTATCTGCCAATGAACTAGAAGTAGCCATTGTAAAATAATGGCACAATATTTCTGAATCTGTGCTTAATCACCTGGTCACTTCTAAGAAATACAGAGTGTTTGAGGTTATAAGGTAAAATGGAGGACCAATATCGTATTAAATTACATATTATTTTTGTTTTTAGACAAGTTGTCTTATAATTTGTTAACAGAGTATTTTTCAATAGTTGCTTATATTTTTGTTAATATACTTATTTATTGTATTATTCAAAATTATTGCAAACTAATTTTAATACATATGTTGTATTTTGATATCTCATGTATTTAAACAATACTTAGAACATTTATTTACTTCATAATTTTCAAAATCAAAGTGGTCTTATAATTTCTTAACGCACTGTAAGCACATAAAAATAATACATATTTTTATAAACATCGTTCTTATATTTTAAACATGTGACATATATAACGTTTATTAAATAAATATATCTTTATAAATATTTAAAAACCCTGTTTTTTCGACATCTTTAAAAATTCGGTAAGATGCTAAAACGGCCATTTGGTGCCATTTTGGATTCCTTCGCCAATCGTGGCAACAAAAACGGGATATGGAACTCTTCCCAAAGCATTAACTAAAAGATTTAAATCTCTTCATTTGCTGCTAATATTAAAATATAAAGAAAATATGCACCTCATTAGATATTTTACAATCTAATTAGAAAATTAAGAAATTCTTATTATTCTTTTTTCCTCAAGTTTTATATTCTTTAGGTTGTTTTTTACCATGCATTCAACTTTTGTATATCCACATCGAGAGCTTCCCAATTAAATAAAAAAAAAAACTGAAATGCCACCTAAAAGGCCAATGTCTGATGATCAGAATGCTGCTCGGGAAGAACAGCTGTAGAAATATAAAGCAGAAACAGAACAATCTGTAGAGAAGCAGTAGAGAGAAGCTGAAGTAAATTGGCTTCGTGAATGTGCAGAGCAAGGAAACGATCAGGAGATAAATAATAAAGCTTCAGTCATTCATGAAAGAATCCCGTCTTTATCAATGAAAGAAAATTTATCTCGGTTGGAAAATAGAAGATAAACAAATCACAATCCCGATCAGATGAACAGAGAACCTCCCGAGAGAGACAGAAAAAATAGAGAAGTATCAAAGAGTGCTGCACAAATTGAGGCAAGATTGTTGAGAAGGAGGAAAAATGCAGAGGGGTCCTGTACAGATGAACAAAGAATCGTTCAACCTGAAGTTGAAAGATGAAGAATTGCCAGTATGATTGTTGAAGAAAATGAAGTGCGAATGCAGAGAAATAGAAAAAATGAGAGAGCACTGAGAGCGAGAAACCAAAGTATTCATCCTAGTCGACTATCTTCAATAAGTAGAATTGCAGTTTCCAGTGAAATTGACGAAACAATAATACATGAGCATTACATTGGACGAATGAATGAGAAAGGCCCAAAATGCAACCCTAAATACTTCTCACAAGAAGAGCAGTTTATTACAAAATCTACACCCGGTGTTGCCAGAGGTCAAGTGAAACTTGATCCCATTAAAATTGGGCCGTTAATAGCATCTTTACTGAAGATGAGACTAACTTAGCGAAAGATTTTATAAAAATATTACGCAAATCAATAGTTCTTTGGCATTGCCATGGCTAGGTGCAAATATTGTACATCCTCCAGGCTATGGTCCTTACTTTTTCAGAATTATTGGATAAATTTAGCACAGAAGTGGTGCATTACATCCATCTAATGGCGATCACAGGAAATATGCACAATTGCACATTCCTGATCCCTAAGAAGCTACAAAGCAAAGGCTTGAACTGAAAGAAAATATAGTATGTAACCCATATCTAATGAGAGAATAAAGTAATTATATATCACAAGAAAATTCATTCACAAAAGCTTTTATAATTCTTTACGAAGTCGAACAGGAAAGTATTCAGGACGCATTACCACAAGTAGTTCAAGAAACTGAAGTTTCGATGGTAATTCGTCAAGACAGAAAGCATGATCAAAGACGATATAATGCTCCAAAGTCCACTGATATAACCATTATTTTTCAAAATACTGATGGTGAACCACCCTTGGAAAGAGATATATTGATTCACTGTAAAGTAAATGAAAATAATCCGAACCACAGGCAGACTGACAGAATAAACCATCTTCACCCAAATTTAGAGTCAATGGTCTATCCTTTCCCATTTGGTGATCAGAGTTGCGGAATTACAGACGTGTGAAAATTATTTGAATAATTATGAAATTTACATTAAAATCTTGTTATATTATATAAATAATGCATTTAAAAATATTGACCCATTTAATATTTAGCGTACATGCTCTTGTTTTTTATTAAAGATTCAATACGTGTTGGCATATTTTGTATGAGTTTTTGGCAATTAATTTGTATTTCGTTGTCATGATACCAAAATTGGATGAATTTTTCTATCAGAATATTCTTGATTGTGATGTTGCATTTCTTTAATTTAATTAAAGAAAACATTTCCATGGCCTGGAAACAGTCCAGGTATGAAACCCATAAAGAACCTTTGGGCCATTATAAAGAAAAAATTAAAGAAATACAACATCACAAATAAGACTAGTCTGATAGAAACACTCATCCAAATTTGGCATCATGATAACGAAATACAAATTAATTGCCAAAAACCCATATAAAGTATGTCAAGACAAGTATGCTATCATTTCTTTAACAAAAAACAAGAGGATGCACACTAAATATTAAATGTATCAATATTTTTTAAATATTTCTTTAATATAACAAGTTTTTATTGCAAATTTCACAATTATTCTAATAATTTTCACACGTCTGTAATATACCACTTCAAAAGCAATCACTAACATCACAACGTATGAGACGGCAGAAAACACATGCAGGAATCTTTCTTCAAAATTTAAATAATCAGCCTACAACTGCTAAAATGCACATTTTTTCTTATCGACATCACGTGAGAGACGATGAATTTAATCAATTTTTAAATGAGGGAAAATTAACCCAGCCATACTTTGTTCATCCTTATGTAAAAATTGAATTAAAGCGACTTAACTGGCATCGCATGAACCAGGAAATGCATTATACTGAGAAGTATACAGCACTGCAGAAATATCTTCAAACCGAAGATGTTGATCATAGAATAGTACCTGGAACAGTTATGGTACTTCCTTCAGGCTTTAAAGGAAGCCATCAAAACATGATGCAACGCTTTCAAGATGCTATGTTAATTGTTAGAAAATACGGACGACCTGATTTGTTTGTCACAATGACTTGTAATCCCAAATGGAAAGTAATAACAGAAAATTTAGAACATTGGCAATCTGTTAACCCCTTGAAGAGCAGTGATGCCGTCATGGCATCACATAATTTTAATCCCAAATTGTCACATTGGCACCGGAATTTTATGATGAAAATGTCATCTTTATTAAGTACGCGAAAATTTACTTTACTTGTTTAAAAATAAAAGCTCTTGTTAATACTAGTGCCATTAAATTATTTGAATATTTTAGGAATACAAGTACCTTGCCCCTGAACGGGTTAAACACAGACCAGATTTGGTAGCAACTGTTTTTATTTTGAAGTCGAAATTTCTGTTGGATGATATTACTAAACATCACGTCAACTGTGGCATGAATCCATGTAATAGAATTTCAAAAACAAGGCTTGCCTCATGCACACATACTTACAATTTTGAAAGACGAGGATAAGTTAATCAATTTGTTTCAGCTGAAATTCCGGATGAGCACACGAATCTAAATTTATTTTCTTTTGTAACAAAAAACATGACACACGATCCATGTAGAGAACTAAATTTAATTTCTCCATGCATGCAAAGTGACCGATGCAAAAAAGATTTCCCAAAGCAATATCAAAGTGATAATTCCATTGGGAAAAATAGCTACTCTAATTAAAGAAGATGTAATAACGGGAAAACGCTTATTGTGAATAGCAAGATCATTGATAATCGATGGATTGCGCAATATAACACTTATCTTTTGCTTAAATATAAATGGAACTTAAACATCGAAGTTTGCGCATTTATTCGAAGTGTGAAGTACCTTTTTAAATACGTATACAAAGATTACGATTGTGCCAATGCGGTCATTCATGAAATTGATAGTGTTAATCACAATGAAATTAAGACATGTAGATTCTCGGTATGTGACCGCTCCTGAGGCTGCATGCAGAATTTTTGTATTCTATGTGTACTTTCAGTCACAAAATGTAATTAGGTTTCCTGTCCACTTGCCTGAAAAACAATCAGTATTGTTCAAAGAAATATACAATATCCCAGCTGTCATTAAAAAGACTACCAATCTAAAAACAAAACTAACTGGCTGGTTTGAATTAAATGAAACATATGATACTGCCAGAAGTATTCTTCATCCCAATATACCAGCCCATTACGTTTGGATAGATGAAACAAAATAAACGGTCAAGTGCGTTTATTACTCGCGCTCAGAGGGTTCTGTACAATAAATATATGTATTATTAATTATATTTTAAAGTAAAATAAATCGTTGCTAAAAGAATAATACGACTTTGTAAAAAACTATACAATGCACGGTTGGGTGTAGCTGTATATGCTAGAAAAGTATGAATGGTTATACGATAAAGGTTCAAAGAGATATGATCCTAAATAATATCTAATATTGCTACTCTGTATAACTCTTTTTTAATCTCATCCTAATCTGTTTATTATGAACTTACTTCGGCACAGACAATAAAAGTAGTACACATTTAAACTTCATTGGGCATTTCATAAAACTAAATTCAGCGTAAGTAATAATATTTTCTTTGTACTGCGTAGCTAAACCAAACAATTGTTCAAAGATTAAACTTGGCATTTTTCTAACCGCGCTTTGAAAGGAGGTCACAAAGATACAACGCCGCCTTGGGCCAGGCACCGTTCTTAGAGGTAGGGTTTTATTTTACTTTTAATGACATGGGAGGCGTATTGAGAGATACACTCAATGCAAACCAGCCGCGAATCCCATAGTATTTTTGTGATTAATTCTAATTAAATTAGTTTGTTTTTAACAATTTGACGTTTATTGCTTTTATATTGCTACTGGGCATTGAATTACACAAATATATCATTAAAAGTTGTGATCTAGGTCTTTAAAAGACATTGGTACATAGAGAACAGCCACCCATGTCTTTATGTATGCCAAACCAGACCCTGTCTTTAAGGGTTAATATCTCGGCTAACTATCGACAATTGTTTTCGAAAATCATTATCAACAATGCTTTTATACTTCTGCTACGGTGGGTACCTCGAACGCTCCTCAACACCTTTGGTGAATGCCCGAAAATCGAAATTTGTGTGTAACGGAAAAATGCGCTTTTCTCAAAAACTATGTGACCTAGGATAATAGCTATAATTTTCCTGCAAGGTTTAAATTAACGTCTACACCCTCTATTTTTTCATAATTTTAGTTTCAGTAGATTGGGAAATAGATGGGCAGGGAACATATTTTTGCACTACATTTTCGCCGATATCTCTGAAAATATAATACCGAAAATTAAAAGAAATGTATTTTTGAGTTAAACGTTACGAAACCTTTGACACGATATCCAACACGATATATATAAAAAAGATTTATTTGTTCAAGTAACTTAATTAGCTCCTCTACAATTTTTCAAAGTATAATTGTGAATGTTTTACAATCTGAAAATATGTGGGTCAATAGTCTTTATCACTTCCCGTAGTTTGAACTTTCCACGTTTCATAGTTTACAAGTGCCTGTGATAGAATAAGTGGAAGACGTGGAATAAATGGCATATCGTCCCGAAATTCGGGTTAAATCCCATAATCCAACATGACTAAAATACCCCCAAACCATTAAAGGAATGAATTAAAATGGCTGTGACAGACTAACAGACAGGCACAGGAGTGATCTTATAATGGTTCCGTTTTTATTTTTTAAGTACGGAACCCTAAAAAGGTGCAAATATTATCCTCTTACGCAACTTAATCACTAAAAGAGGACTGTACAACGGTACTAGGCTTATAGTTAATTATTTAAATCCCCTTAATTATTGCTGAAATAGATGGAGATACCGTTAAAGGAGACATTGTTTTCATTCAGCGGATTGACCTGTGTCCTATCAATTCTGATTTACCATTTGAATTGACAAGACGACAATTTCCAGTCAAACTTGCATTTTCAATGATCAAGTCTCAAGGACAATCGCTACAATTTGTCGGCATTTATTTGCACAGACCTTGTATTTAAACATGGGCAATTGTATGTCACATGCTCTCGAGGACGACATAGTTGCGATATCAAAGTCAAAATTGATCAAGGACCACAACAAGGAAAATGAATCCCAAACTCTGGAAAATATTTTATGAAAAAAATGTGTTACACAAGGAAACCTTTAACAACTAAACTGAAGACAAAGTATAGGAATTATAAAGTTATTTTAAGGTCTTTGATTTGTCAAAGCTGGGTGACAGTATGCCCTTACTTAAACCCGAAGAATTGTAAACTACCTATTAAGGAAAATTTTTGCAATTATTTGAGGGTGTATTGTTTGAACAATGTTGGGTTGTGGTAGCCCAATAAAATTATTTTATGACCAGCAATTTTTTTTATAGCAGCTAATATTTATGAGTTGCTTATCGATATACGCTTTAAATATTTGTCACTTGCCACGCACGTTGGCCGTAAAACGGGCTTTCCAATAGTTTATAATAATGATTGAAACTGAATAATAATTTTAAATATACTGATAAAAAATGCCATTAATATTTCAAGTATTTTTGAAATTGGAAATATATAATACATATCATTAAATATATCAAATAATTGTATTCAATTACAGCGGATAGAAATGACTATTAATTCGAAATATACACGCTGATGTATGCGCTTATTTATGAAAATAGTCAGAGTTCAATGATTGTGTTAAATTCCCTAACTCTCAGAAATTTTACTTTCGGAAGACTCTGCAATTTTTAACATTTTAATGAGTTTGGGAACAAAAATAGATTCAAAACGCAAACATAGACAACATTTACATACAGATTAATTATTTTTACGGTAAAGCAGAAAACGCTGTCCGATTTCGTGATACCTAAATAAGAACAATTGCAATTTCTATAAATTTATGGATAAAATGTCTTCGTATAAGTATCAGGAAAGTGAATTTGAAAACACATCGAAAAAAGTATTTCAGTGTATTCATATGTAATGGGGAATTTATACTTTTTCACTATTTGTTATTATTATTTGCGTATTTTTTAATGTTTTTTCTACATATTAAATGGTTTCATGAAGAGAAATGATTTAATCAAGTAAAAATAGAATTATTGAGGTAAAATTAAAATCGTTAATAATAATAAAAGGACATTTTAAAGCTAAAATTTTGAACTCTTCAAACATAATGTATCTCTTAACTTTAAGGACTAGATGTTTAAAACGGTTATTTATTTAAGAAACACGAATAAGTTGCAATGACATATGTAAAAAACAGTATATAAGACTATTTATTTATTTAACTTTATTTTTTTAAATAAATTATTTATATAACTGAAAATTCCGTCCTTATTTATTTTTTAATGCACCTTAAAGAAGAATTAAAGCATTTCTTTCATGGCGGTGTTTATTTTAATGCCATTTAAAATTGTTTCACATTACAGTATTTTATGAATATAATACATTTTTAAACGTCTAAACATGTATTATTATCCTAACATGTTTCTTTAGATTCTAGCTATCTACTTCATCGAAAGTAAAATAATGTATTATAATTAGATAAGAAGAAATACTTCCTTTTTTATAATTTTGGAGACAAGTTAATACGAAACTGCTAGTTGTATTTATTCTTCTATCCATTCCCCACAAAAGCAATACTAGGGGAAATCCCTTTTCATTGCCCTCAGTCCTATTATCGAGAAGAGGGTTCTATTATCAGGTCTTACTCAGACCTGTTACTCACATGACCGACCTTTAATGCTTGGTTCAGCAGCATGCATGTTTGGACATATAGCGATGAGATAAGCAACAACATTTCCAGAGCGATTTCTAACACGGAAGTCAGACGAGAAGATATTCTGGAACATTAAGAGGTACTGCAATTCATTTTTAGGTGCGTTCGTAATCATATAAATACGTAGCACCTATAGTCGTCGTTCAGTCCGTCCGTCCGTCCGTCCGTCTGTCTGTCTGTCTGTCTGTCTGTCCGTCCGCATGTAACAGAGCAAAAACTACCCAACCGAATGGTCTGAAATTTTAAATATATGATTGTTGCAAAATTTTGTCGAGCCATTTCAATTTATGAAAATCGGATGTATAGTTTAATTACAGGGACAGTCAAAAGCTTTTCTTTACATTGCGGCCAATGGGAAAAATTATTGCAAGTGCATTTTAATGATGTTACAGCTTTCCGAATGGTCTGAAATTTTAAATATATAACTGTTGTAAAATTTTGTCGAGCCATTTCAAATTTTAAGAAAATCGGATGTATAGTTTAATTACAGGGACAGTCAAAAGTGTTCCGTTACATTACGGGGAATGGGAAAAAAATTATTGGAAGTACATTTTAATGATGTTACAGACTATTCACCTTATGAAGTGCAAACAATTATACATTCAGTACAATATGGGGTGCAAAAAATAATTATAGAACTAGTTATAGTACGAACACACCTCATTTGCCCCGTTTGACGAGCAATTTCCAACTTGTTATATTTTGATTCAATATTAAAAATATACAGCTAAAATTAAAACAATGGTAAAGATATGTATTTATTCTTTTCCATTAAATTCCTCTTTAGTACAAGTGAGCTCTAAGAAAATGCATACAGGGAAGAGTAGTACACAGTGAGACAGCAGTCATTTTGACATATAGTTACAACTTTTTCTGCTAGCTGTCACTCTAACAAAACAACCTCAACTTAGGTAACACGTGGATGCAGTTTCGGCACTTCGGTTACTCGTCCGACAAAGTAATAAATAATTCTTTCTTTTATTGTGGTTAAAGTTACATAAACGTCTATTTTAAGAGTTTATTTCCTCTTTTATGGCATATATTTACTTAACCAAACCCAGCTATCTATATTATGAAGGACAAACATATCTGTGCGTGACGCATACGTCATTTTGCGAATGGCAACACTTTCAAATTTGAAATAAAATTTTGGTTATGCAATTTTCTCTACTGCAAATTTTTAAGTTTCTGAACATCGCACATTTTAAATTTTTACACCGTCGTATAAGGGAAAAATTCTCTTTTAAATGCAATTTGTTTGAAAGCAGTATCTCAATTTAATTTTGAGATATTAATTTTTTTTTTGTAGTTTTTAATACCATTTTTCTTATCGTGGCAAAAAAAGTACTTCATTTCTATTGAAAATCATTGAAAGTAAACGGAAAATAGTCGAAAATAGGAGATACTGCATCTTTTTGTTTTCATTTTCTCATAAAACCTGAAAAAAAAGTTGAAATTAAAATATGGACTATGTCAAGAATATTGTCTGTTATTCTGTGATAATGACGTCGTATGCTTACTTTTCTATAGACGAAGTTTAAGACTGAATTTCAAAAGTGGATTGCTTTAGAGGATGCAAATGACGTCATTTTATATAAAAGCGTGTATTTTAATTCTTAAACCTGAATTATGTTTTGTAGAAATGCGTCATTTTCAAAGCCCAGCTGCTTTGAAATTCTTCACATGTGAAAATGCTTCACTTTTGAAAATAATGTAATCAAAATCAGACACTGATAAAACGCAATGTTATACAAAAATTTAGAATGTCTTTATAAAAGAGAGGTGACATGCAAATAATAGCGATTTATACTACAGAAATTCATGATTCTCGCCTGGATGGATTTGCTTCGCCGATTTACACAAGCAAACAAATAATATTTGTTTAAAATAATATCATGTTCCTGCAGTTTTTGTCCAAAATTCTCTCGAATAATAAAATTTTGATGCTATTCTTTAGGACATTCTACTATAATTCTATCAAAATAACATAATTTGATTAATTTAATTTTTCCTAATTTTATATAATCTATATATTTAAAACACAAGTATGTTTTTCAGTTATCTGCCCCGATCTTTCAGCTGAACTAATTTTATTAATATTTTTTTTAACTGAAAGCTCCTCATTTGTAGATGTGATCGAACTATCTGCTTTTTTTTAAATATCCTCACTTGTATATTTTAATTTTAAAAGCATTTTATGAAATTTTTTCAAAATGGTGAAAATTAGATAGCTTTCATTATTGCAGACAAGAGAGAAATAATGAGGTATTTTTATCGTTAATCATGCTGTTTTCTGATAAAAATTCAAAATTGTTGATAAAAATTGTTGTATAAGGTTTAGTGTTGCAAAATCCCATTAGGAGCAGAATAATATATTAGGGGCATAATAACGGAAGATGACATACTGCTTTTGAAAACACGCATTTTTCCTCATAAATTTTCAATATTGTTTTCCTTCTGCATGTGTACGGATACTAAGACGCTAGGCGAAATGCTTATTTAAATGAAAATGAAGTCATACTTAAAAGAAAACGACCATATTCTTAGATAAAACTAAACATTTTAACACAATGCCTCTAAAAAAGATAAATTATGGAAATTTTTACTCTCCGGAATTGAGATTAGACTCTCGAGTAAAAAATGCGCCTGTTCACATAAAATATGTTGTTGACAATCGTGACTTCAATTTTTGAGTTAAAATGATTTTTAAATGATCAAACAAAATACAATTTTTAAAAAACAAATTATAAATATGGATATGAGATGTGCGTATGCAAATTTTGAGAAGGTGAAAATTGCTGTTTTTCATTTCGGAATACCAAGCATAAGAGCCTAAATTGATAACCACATCCTAATAACTGATTTTAATTTTATTTTACTGATTAAGTATCTATATTATAAAGAACAAACGTATATGTGCTTAATGCTGACGTCATTTTGCGAATGGCAACACTTCACGATCAAATTTCGGTCTTGAAATTTTCGCTGCTGCAATTTTTTAATCTTCTGACCATCGTATATTTACAATTTTCGTCCCATAGGGAAATAAATTACTTTCAAATGCAATTTGTTTAAAAACTGTAACTTAATTGACTGATTTATTATATTTTCTAAAATAATTTTTAAGCATGATTTAAGTTCATCTTATCACGTGCCGGTTTCAATACATAATAATAATGAACATTTAGCACATAGAGCAACAAACATTTTTCAGCATTTGTTTCCAACTATTTTTTCATAACGAAATTAATACTTCCTTTATAAGCAAATAAAAGAATAATATTGAAAAATCACAAATCTAACATAGTTGTAATCGCACAATTTAAATTTTTAGATCACCAAATAGGATTTTTTTTTCAAATAGAATTTGTTTGCAAAGTTCATCTCAGTTTACTGATTGTCTATGGTTTTAAAAACAATTTCAAAGCATGAAATATTTTTTAATTTATCTATATCGCGCGCAGCTCGATTGCGAAAGATTAAACCGTTTGCCCTTAAAACAAAATAAAGAGTTCACCATTTTCTTACGGCTAATATCCATTAAAAAAACTTCTTTATGAATAAATAAACTAGAAAACAGAAATTCTGCTTTTTCAGAATTTAGTGTCACCCCCGGTGAAAAAAAAAATGTATATATAAATAGAACAAAACATATTTCAATTTTAAGTCTTACAACACACGCTTTTATTTTATGTAAAATGACGTCTTTTGCATCCATTTAAAAATTCCACATTTACGATCCATTCTTAAACATCTACAGTAAAGTATGCATAGGACGTCACTATCGCGAAATAATACACAAGTGCAGCAAAATGTGCAGTCATTAAAGAAATTTGACCAAAAAAAAACGGCTGTCTAATGATTCACATGCCTTCATTTGTTTGTAACATTAATATAGATTCTGAAAATTAAATATAGTTTATAATAGCTCCATGTTTTATCAGATATCATTCGTTTATATTTTTTCAAAACAGCACGTACTTTAATTACAGTTATTTACATTTAATGTAATTAATGTTTTACAACTATTTTTCCTTTACTTTCTACAGAAATGGAGTACCTCCGTAGCCATTATTAAGCAAATGACTCCAAAAACTTCAAAAATATTAATATATCAAAAATAAATGGAGATGCCGTTTTCAAGCAAATTGCATTTAAAAGTACTTTTTTCCAATACGACGGTATAAAAATTGAAAATGTGCGATGCTTAGAAGTTTATAAAATTGCTATAGAGTATTTAATCGTACTGCTTTGTTTTACGACTGGCTTCTGTAAGGTAACGTTATTTTTTGGGGGCGACACATAATAAGCTGGGAGAAAGAAATAGCATACCGTACCAGGGGCTAATAAAATAATATAAATAAAACACAAATTTAACAGACATGTATAAGCTCTGAAATCATGAGAATATAAAAGAATGCCACAAGTAGCAAAATCTTGGTCAAATAACTCTTAGCATGCGGCTAATAAGAAAATATCGCTTTTGATAAATTTCAAAAATTTATTTGATTGTATAATTCGTATTTTCCGTATGAAAAATGCTTTTTTAATGTAAGTGGTCAGTCTAAAATAATTATTGCATATAAAAAATATTAGTTTTCAATTAAAAAAATGTTTTCACCTATTTTTTTTTAAACGGCAGGCTTCGCGCCTCATGTTCCAGATATGTTCTCTGTTAATGAATCTGATTTTTAAATACTGCTTCCAGAACTACAATTTATGATAAGAAAGCAACTATCAGGATACTACCTGTTTCCGATTTCGTTCGGAAATATGGATGTACGTTCAGCTACACACTGCCATTGTTAGGCATACTCTTAAGCTTTTATTTAAGAGGGATAACTACAGCTTAATTATCACAATCCACCATGCGTGTTCAGTTAAGCTCAAAATGTAGTTGAATTGTTAATAATATGTGTACCTGTAATTATTGAAATTTTCTTTGCATTTTTACGATTGCTCTATCAAAACTACTCGACCCCAAAAATGTTGGATTAAACTCCAAGTGATAAACACGATTTCAGACAGTAGTTAAGACATTATTACACTGAAACAAATTATGGATATAGTGTAAAAATGTATGATTCATGGAAATATACACATTGTCTCACTGTTAAATTTTTTTTGATAGAATCCATCTGAAACTGTTCATTTTTGCGCTTAGTTACTTATTTTTGCTTTATACATAATTTATAAAAAAAGTTTAAAATCGCAGTTTTGACTAAAAAAGTTTAAACTTTGGGATCATTTCACCAGGCCTAAATATTTTTCAATTTCAACAAAAATTTTGTTGGTAAATATATGACAATAGAGATAACTTTTTATCAACTTGAAATTTGGAAATTTAAATTTTTTTTCGTGATAAACCCTACTACCCTCATAGCATGCATAGTCACAGTGACGTCGTTGTGAAGTTACTGTAAGTCACTGTGGTCACGTCACATCTGTAACCAAAGTGCCATAACTCAGTGATGTCACATTGTGACTGAGATGTGAACTTCTTAGAAAACTTTAAAAAATTACAAAAATTCTTTAAAAGATATTACTTACAGTAAAATTTTATTTTTCTGGCAATTATAAAAATTGTAACGTCACTGTTATGTCACTGCATGTAACGTACGTCACGCCACATATATGACAAAAAAAACCCACTACATTGTAAGTCACAGTGTGACAAATATATGAACTTCAAAAATCTTTCAAAATGAAGAGAAATATTTTAAACAGGTCCGAGTTATAGCTCCATAAGAAATGTAAATATATTAGTGGATAGCAAATAGTAAATTCGGACATGAAAAGAGGGGGGTGTCATAAAAAGGAAAAAAAAACGGTACAAGTATCAACAAACTAGATTTTCATTGTATATTTTATCAACTTGACGCATATATTTCGAGTTATCCGTAGTTGAAATTAGTCTAATCCTAGAATTAAAAATGTAAACAAAAGGAGAGTCTTTACTATGATTCAAATAAACATTGATCATGGATGTGTGCCTACCATGGGTCTAGGCACTCTAGCTGTGGACAACCTTGTAGTGTCTCGGACTCTCAATGTCAGTGCTATAGGTACTCTACAATTGCCACTGAGTATAAAGCTACTCTACCGATTGCCACTGAGTATAAAGTTACTCTACCTATTGTCATTACGTTTAAAGGTACTCTATCGATTGTCGCTGAGTATAAAGGTACTCTATCTATTGCCACTGAGTATAAAGTTACTCTACCTATTGTCATTACGTTTAAAGGTACTCTATCGATTGTCGCTGAGTATAAAGGTACTCTATCAATTGCCGCTGAGTACAAAGGTACTTTACCGATTGCCACTGAGTATAAAGATAGTGCTTACAGGAGACTATAAAGTATCATTTTGATGTCGTTCGAACTTTCACGAACTTTCAAACTGTTCGAATTTGAATAATTACTGTCTGTTTACGTTGAAGTGTATATGTTGTGTGTCAAAAAAAGAGAATTGTTAGTATAAAAAAGTACTGATAGACCAGTGTTACACTTCACAAACCATTTTGAGCTATTTTCGCCAATTTTCTAATGGAAATCTATTTCACCTACGAGATTGTACACGTCTGTACTGTTTTGTTGAAAGTCCAAAAGTTTAAAAAATCTATCTATATATATGTATATATTACGCTATCGTATGTAGTACAGTAAGCGAGATTATTTGTTAATTGTTTAATGGCCACAGCCGAATGAAACGGATCTCATTGGTTATTGAACAACATTTAATGCATCTCCATACCTATAAGGGGGTTACCATAGGCGGACCCTGCTCTGCCGCCAAGTTTGTTTCCAACTTGACGATATATCGCCAAAAGTGACGCCATCCTGGCGATATCTCTAATATTTCGCCAAAGTCCCATAGACCTCCTTTTTAAACCGAAAGGGTTTACTTGCTTACTGAAAATCAAATCAACAAATTGAGATATTTTAATGAAACAAAAACTAATATTAGCTTAAGGGATTATATTAAGTATATTTAAAGGAGTCCAAGTAAATTAAATTATGAATAAAAGTAACATGATATAATGCTTAGCATGCTTTCCAAAAGATAAACTTTAAGAGAGACCAAACTGGTCACCATGGGCGGCTGGTAAAGAGAGAAATGTTTTCAAAACTTGACTTGTGTAAATATTATCAATATGATTATTGTTCTTTCAGAAACAATAAAAATTTGGAAACAATACATTTTATTTCAAAACATACATTTAATACAGCACTATCTATCAATATAAAATCCAAGTCTCCGTGTGTTCCTCACAATTCTGGAGGGGCCGCCTCATCGTAATGAATAATTGTTGAAAAATACTAATGGCAGGATTACCACAATAAAGCCAAATTTTGACCAACTTGGCGAAGTATTACCAAATTTGGCGATAAAAATGAGTTTTCATATATGAAGCCAATTTGGCGACAGCTGGCTAATTTGGTGAAATTCCCATTTAAAACCATTAATCTTCCTTAGTCGAGCTCACCGAAATTTAATTTTAACTCTGCGCATTTAAGATTTTTTTTTAAATTTATGGGCCAGAATTTAAAGTCTAATATACGAAATAGTATGCCAAATATTTTGTTGTAGGAAATTTAAATTAGATTGAATGTTGCCTGGTGAATAAAATAGTCGCTTGTAAAAACATTAAAAACCATTAATAAACTGTCTAAGAATATTGTAACTGGACGAAAAGTAATGATACCTAACAAAAACATAACTGTCAAAAAAGGGAGCCAAGTTCTGTAAAAAAAAATGCCAAGAAGAGAATCAATATCTAAGTGGGTGCCGAGTTCAAATAAAATTCACTCAAACTTACCTACTGAAGTATTGTTTAAATTGTTTAAAAATGAAAATTATTGATGGCATATTAATAATAAATCTAGAACTTGGCAAGTTTTTCATAAACGTTATGCCTATCATTTTCATGTCTTAATAAAATGATGATGTTAATATTAATAGCAATGTCGTTATAAATTTTATAGTTAATATTATAAACAAATGACTCTTGATAAAGATTTGATAAAACAATAAACACACAGATACACTCCCGCTCTTTTGTTATCACTCTAACCACACCTCCCCTAGAAAACTCAATGAAAACAGACTAAAAGGCCTAACAAAGAGACAGATATGCTTACGCTTGTTCTTGGTCATCAATCTAGAGACTTCACCCCTTTAAGGAGCCTTAATACACTAAAAATAAGGCTTCCAAACATGAAATCACAAGTTTTGACATAATAATGTTATTAATAAAAATAAATGACTCGTAGGTAAAAATATGTCAAGTTCTAGATTTATTATTAATATGATATCAATAATTTTTATTTTTAAACAATTTAAACAATGTTATAATACTTCAATAGGTAAGTTTGAGTGAAATTAATTTAAACTTGACACCCACTTAGATATCACTCCTTTTCTTGGCTTTTTTTTTTTTTTTTTTGCAGAAATTGACTGTTTTTTTCACAGTAATGTTCTTGTTAGATTTTATTTACATGTGACTATTAAAAAGAGAAAGAAAACTTTAAAATAAAAACTAAACGATCACTTCAAAAAAGTAGAAAAAAGGAAATTTCGATATAAAAGTGAATTTACACACACATGGATATTTTAAAAAAAATGGAAAACCTTATAATAATTAAATTATTACATTCGAAACGCAGTTAACGGTGAAAATTACGTCTTATATTAAAACAACCCAGCTAAAAATGAACTGCAGTTTTTCTATAGAAGTGGAGTATTTTTGATGTTTTTCTATAGTCAACTATAGATTTTCTGTAGTGCAATCTCGACTATAAAAATACTTTAGAAATTCTGCGGCTAATGTGGCGTAATTTTGTGGTCCTTTATTTCAAAAATTCTCTGTGCTATTAACCTCAAAAATACTATAGTTTAAGTATAGTCATCATAAACTTTTAAAATAATGAGATTTTGCGTCTGTAGTAATACAGCAGTATAGAAGTAATTTTGTCTCTTTAATTTTACCAGTTTCTCGTCTTTCTCTTAGTGTTTAATTATTTTAGTTGGCCGAAGGAATAAATTTTATTATGTGTTTAATCAGAGAAAAAGAAAATTTAGTTAAAATTAAATTTCAAAATCCGGGAGGGAAATGCCGTCCTCGGGCTACAGCGCCCCCCCCCCCCCCCCCACACACACAAAAAAAAAAAGAACACTGTTTTGAACCTGACTTTACTATAAAGTTTAAATACATAAACATAAAAAAAAACTTGACCGAAATTAACTACTAAGAGTGAGATATGGGGAACAGAAAAATCTTAGTTTCTGTTTAATTTTAAGCTATTACGGAATAAATAAAATTTTACCGTATTTGTCAAAATCGGAGAAAATAATATAATTCCGTTAATTAAATTTCATACTTCATGAATTGGCAATGGGCCTTCCACCCCCCCCCCCCACCCCCCAACCCCCTCCTTAACGGATTTTCTTTTATTTATTTTATTTTAAAATGTTGAAAAAGAATGAATTTTTACCATGAATTTCATAAAAAAAAGAAAGAAAAAAACAAAATTTAATTACTTAAATTTCAAAATCCAGGGAAGGGAAATGACTTTTCTCCCCCCCACTCCCCCCCGCGCGCAACTGATATTTCAGCTATACTCTCCGTCTTTTATTTTAAGTTTCTGCGTATAAATAAAATTTACTATATACAAAATCGGAGAAAAAGAAAATTCAGTTACATATATATGTTTCAAAATCCAGCGGCAATGACACTCCCCTAGGATCCCCCCTTTTAATGGAAAATTTTTGGTACCTTAATTTTTAAGTTACTTGCAAAGAATAAATTTTACTGTGTTTTTCAAAGCAGGAGAAAAAAAAATTGTGTTACTTAAATTGAAATACCTAGGGAGGGGTAGTAGGTATCCTATGCCACCTTCCCCTAAACAGAAATTTCTTGGTTCCTTTTATTTAAGTTAGTTGAAAAAAAATAAATTCTACTATGTATCCAAAATAGAAAAAAAAAGAAAATTTAGTTTGTACAATTTCAAAATCTAGGGAAGGGCAATGAGCCTCCTATACCGCTCCCTCAGCTGAAACTTTTTAGTTCCTCTTTTAATTTAAGTTACTCAAATTAAATAAATTTCACTATTTCAAAATCGGTGAAAAAAATAGTTACTTATATTTTAAAATTCAGTGAGGAACAAATGACTGTTCTATAACCCACCCCCTCCCCCCGCCTCCTCCTAACGGAAAATTCTTGGTTTCTTTTTTTTTTTTTTTTAGTCACTGGCAAAGAATAAATTTTATTATGTTTTTTAAAATAAGAAAATAAAATTAGTTATTTACTTCAAAATCTAGGGAGGGGTAGTTGCTCTCCTATGCCCCCCTCCTTCCCTAAACGGAAAATTCCAGATTCCCTTTTTTTAACTTACTCGAAAAGAATAAATTCTACTATGTTTTTCAAAAGCAGAATTTTTTTTTAAGCTTTAATTTCAAAATCCAGGGAGGAGGCATCCCATTCCCCTTTTTTCTTTTTCATAGCACACCCGGACCCGGATACATCTACTTTATAAAAACGAATGAAAAAAAAATTCATATTAAATATTGGTATATTTGATTATTGTTCACGCAGCTGAGGCTGCATTTCTGACAGTAAATAATTATTTATTATTTAAATGAATTATTAATATAATAATTAATTTAATTATTATTAATAGTATTTATAATTAATAATTATTGATATTTATTAACATATAAATTATATAATATTAATACATAATATTAATTATATATTCCATAATATAAATAATATAATATAATTTAAATAATTAATTATTATTATTTATAATTAATAATTATTAATAATATATAATAAATTAATATCATTTAAATAATATTTTTTATTTTAATTCTGTCCGGGATGCAGATAAATTTTGCGCTGTTAGTGAAACAAGATTGACTAATCAGAAGCTTGCATTTCGCGAACTTTTCCCTGTTTTAAGGAAGCAAGTTTTCTGATTGGTCAATTTCGTTTCGCTAACAGCGTAAAATTTACCTGGATCCGATGGGTGAAATAGCAGTGCTCGTACAGCTCAACTTTCGATCTAAGCGAAATGTTTTATTTACAATACACGTGACTCGGTCGCGTCGCGATTGGTCTTGCTTTCGCCTTATCGTCTTATTTTTTATATTATAACCCCTGTTGTTCGTATTATACTTTCACGTTAATTATTATTTTTTTTAAATGAATGTCAATAACCATAACATTCCAAATATTTTATACCGAGCTCATCTTTGAAAGATCTGACATCATGTCCGTTCGGTTTTTGCGTTCGTATAGTATTTTTTGTAATCTGATTTGCCCATATAATACTTTGATTATTCTTTTGGATTCTATTGGATATGTAAGATTGCTAAATTATGTACCGAGCTAGAACTCTCATTTTGAAAGGACTATTATACTTCCAAAAAACTGGGCCCTTTTAAAAAAATTCGGATATATTATTAAACAATAGAAAATAAAGTCGCACCAATAAAATATTTCGGAGGAGGATTTGTAGACTCAAGATACTGTTCATATTTTATTTTTATTTTTGGCTTTACTTTAAAGAATAATAGAGATGTAGTTAATTAAAAACTAGATAGTGTAAATTTAAATAATTCATTATTACTACAAAAGAAGAGTTCAAAAATCAATTTAAGTTTTTTAATCGGTTAGTTTTTTTGTGTGTGTATTGTTCGGGTTATTTAATATAACTTTTCAAGTAGTGCTGCTGGTTTTAAACGTTTTAAAACAATGTGCATGACTTATTAAAGTTTGGAATAAAATAAAATTTTAAAAGTAAACAGAAAATGTATGTTTTCAGACAGTGCAAAAATCTTACATCTTTTTTTAATCTGCTCACCCCCAACCGCTGCTGAAGATTAAACTCGAAGCCACAATGGTCGTCCAATGGCTTGGAACTAACCCTTCCCACTTTTCAATGTTTTTAATTTAATCAATTATTGTTTTAAATTTGTCTGGGGACTTCTTTTAAAAAAATTCTGCCTTTAGTCGAGTGGTCAGTATTGATTAGAGTGTGTGCATGAATGTTTCTTCCTTAGTATACGCTAGTACTTGGTATTCGATGCTCAGCAATTCTGCAAAGCAGCGCTCAATAGACTACCGTTTTTACTCGTGTAATAGTTGCACCCCTGATTTGAAGCAGAAAAAATTTTCAAATTATTTTCTTTTCATAAATTGGATGGTTGAAAAAATGATGATAGATTGGGTTTGCAACGTTGGAAGAAAAGGTCTGGAGCATTGCTCAAAAAACCAGCCATGCTGGTACTTGATAGCTTCCGAAGACATTTTGTTGATGATGTAAAGAAAGAACTTTCAGAAGGCAAAACAGATCTTGTGATAATTCCCGGAGGAGTCGCAGGGATTCTGCAAGACAATGTAAGACGAGTATATGGATATTGAATACTAGTCAATGGGAACAACGAGAAAATTCCCAGTGGAAAAGTAAGGCGTCCATCCCTGGAACTAAAGTGTAGTTGGATATTATAAAGCTTGACTTTAATGACAAGCAATATAATTTCAAAAATTTTTAAGAAGACGGGTATCTTCGATGCTTTAAACAGAAGCGAAGATCACATTTTATGGAATGACGGAGATTCTTCAGACACCGACTCACATTACAATAGTGATACTGAATCCTTTAGTAAAAAAAAATTATGAGAATTTTTTGTTCAAATTTTCACAAAAATTATTTGTAAATTTTACATCTATAAAAATATTACCATAAAAAGAAAAATGGTATTTAATAAACATCACATAATCTGGAAACATTTGGTAAGTTACTAATTTAATTATGTTTTTTTATACCAGTAATGTTTCAGCATTTGAGTGTACAATATTATGCAGTAGATTTCTCCGCATAATAGTCGCACTTAGACTTTCACAATGAAAAATTGGCAAAAAAGTGCGACTATTATGCGAGTAAACACAGTACTATACAGTATGAAGACTATTTTTGCAAAGACTCTCTACTACTTAAGAGGTTACTTCACTCGCCTGAAAACGCCTGCCCTGTAATATTTATCCGCACAGATGTCATATACTCCCCATATTGGCGAGATTTTTTTTCCGTTGCCAATTTGGCGAAAATATCAACAGCATGAATAACATCATCCAGGTTACAATATCAAGCCCATTTACCATATGGGGCATATTGGCGCGTATGACATCTACGTACGTACGTACGTATATGTCATACGCGTACGTACGTACGTACGTACAGACACGTATATGACATCTGTGCCAAATTAAATTATGTGACATTTATCGTATTTTATGAAATTTATATTTTCAAACTTGCATCGATTTTAATAATTTCAGTTCTGTTCAATTTAAAAAATTTGACATATTGCATCTATATTTTCTGTTTTTTTTTTGTTTTTTTTAATTTCATCCTTCAATTTAAATGTATACATCATTAGCATTATATAGGTTAGATGTGCCAATAATGGACACCCTTCCAGTAATGGACACCCCTTGATGTTTTTGGTTCATAAAAAAATAACTAATAAATATTTAGCTTTAATTATTTTTTTTATAATCCCCCCTTGCATGTTTTATAAAACTGGGTTATTGTTGACGCTTTTAATCAAACCAATCAAGAAGCAGAAAATAATGTTTCGAAGTTTTGCTGTTTTTCTGTGAAAATCTTAATGAAGAGGTTAAGAGCAGCTAAGAGCTGGCTTCGTTTAATTAATTTATATATTATTTATTTTCTTGCAAAATTTGAATAATCTTGTTTGAGTAGCAATAGAAAACTTTGAATTTTATATACCAATGGCCATTTACAAAATTTTATTTATTTTTAAGATTTTAAGAGGGGTGTCCATTACTGGGATGGTTAATTAGTCATTTTCCAGTAATGGACACCCCATGTAGACATTGCTAAAAATGCAATTTTAGTAATGTTTATAGTGCATAAAATATTTTGGCTTAACTGCAAACCTAAATAATCAAATTTAATTTTTAATTATACTTACCAAAATGTAATAACACCCAAACTTTTATAAATAGCTGCTTTTAAGTTATTTTATGAGATTTTATGAAATTTCAATATTTTATTTTACTTATTATTATTATTTTTTTATGTAGTACATATACCTTGCATATTTTATAGTCTGGTAATCAAACCAGCCAGGAAGCAAAAAATATTGTTTGAGAGCACAGACAAAGAGGGGCTCATAGGGCTTAATCCCTCTCCGTTTAAATAAAAACAATTAAGATACAGAAGCTATTAAAAATCTATTTCCTGTCTTAAATATTTCCTTATTTTAAAAAAATGTAATACTTTTAATGAAAGTTATAGGTAATATTCATGAAACTAGTAAATCAGCAGATCAGTGGCCTCAAACATCAGTTTTACAGTTTTATTTTGAAATTATTTTATTTAGTATTTAAAATATTCAACTCAAAATAATATAATTTCTTTCATATTTGCAATATTAATTGTTATAAATGATATATCAAGTAGTCTCTGGAAGATTGTTAAAAATAGTGACACAAAACTAAACATTTAAAAATAGTGGCACTAAACTAAACATTAATATTCCAATTTTTTTTTAATTACCTTTTAAATCCACCACTGTTACAATAATTTGATAGCTGTAATTGCCTGATATCTAGTATTTTAATCTATCCATCTAAAATAATTAAAACATCGATATTCTGATAATTTCAATAATTGATGCAAACAATAAATGATTATCACAAATACTTTATTAATTATGTACTGGTATCCTAAATGTTAAATTTATTTGAAAATAACTATTTTGTTTCATTAGTATGTATTCATTAAAGTCTGGTTCTAAATAGTCATAAAAACAATTATATTTATTACTTTTTATGGGGTGTCCATTACTGGAACAGAGGGTGTCCACTACTGGGCCAGAGGGTGTCCATTACTGGGCTTTTGGTTTGTTTTGATATGTTTCTGTTATTTAAAATTAAATTTCTATTCATATTGGGAAATGGGGCTATAAGAATGGTTAAATATTGTTGATAGATTAATATAATATTGAAAAAACTGGAATATAATAATTTTAACTATTAATAAAAAAAAATAATTTTTAAAGAAATTCCTTAAGGGTGTCCATTACTGGCACATCTACCCTATATATATACAGGTGTGAGGAATTTTCAGAAAATCTTACCAGCCAAGGATTTATTTCACCCGGCAGCAAAATGCAATGTACAGTTGGAAATTGTTATACAGTAGACTCCCTCAAATCTGCACATCTTGGGACCAGAGGTTGTGCGGATTTTAGGTCATTGATTTGTTTACATTTTTGAAAAATTAATTTGATTGGTAGCTAAGCAAGGGAAATTATAATGAAGGCTTACAATAAAAAGTAAAATATTAAAATAATTTATTAGTTTAAATGTAAGTAATTATTAAAATAATTATGTAAAATAAAAATTTAGAAAAATATTAAATTATTACTGATGTAATCGATTCAATTCGATTCCAAAAGTCATATGCTGCCATCTAGTGATAAAGCGATTGTAAGATCGATACGTTATCATACAGATATGTTAATTTATATCAAAATCAAAAGTAATGTAAATTTATTTAGTAATAAATCAGCTGTAATAGCCAAAAGGGAATAATTAACAAAAAATTTTGTGAAAAAAAAAAAAAAAAAAAACATTGCAGTAGTTGCTGATTTCGGCGTCATCTTGAATTTTATTCCTGGAACTTAACTGTAAATTTCATTGTTTACATCTGAAAAAAATACACGAATTTTAGGCGTTAACGGATTTAAGGGAGTCTACTGTAATAAAACTTAGGCGATTGCAAAAATAGGTGATTACTATTGCTACAATACATTTTCACATATATATTGTTTCCCCTGAAAAATTAAGAAAAATATACACAAGAGAGAAAAGTTTAATAAAGAATAGAACTTAGTACCGAGTTTACATCGCAGTAATTTTGAAAGTTGTAAAATATAGCTAACTAGTAAAAAAAAAAAAAAAAAGTTCTTGGCATGGAGTTTTTTAAATACTGCTTACAAATTCACTCGCCCTGTCAGAAAATCCACTCGCCAGTAGCGAGTAAAATGTTGTATTTCCCCACCCCTGTACATATATATATATATATCAGTGGCGTGGCGTCCGGTCATCGCACGATGCGGCGATGACCAAGCAATATTTCAGAGAATAAGATAGAGTATTTTAAGTTTAAATATAATTTAAAAACTATGATTTTTTCAAAAAACAAAAAATCCCGATCAAAAATGTGTAAAAACCGAAGAGAAACCTCACGCGATTCGCAAACTTTAGCGCATCCAAGTAACGTTTTTTTCCTACTTCATTCCCACTCACCCCGCACATCTTTTTCCCAACTAAAGGTAGGCTACTCATCGCAGATTTTTGCGCTTCTGTTGGACAGAAGCCAAAAAGATCTCGCACTCTTCAAGTGAAGGGGTTAGATTTTAATTGCGTTGCTGTTCCGTTATCCGCTGTACTTCCCCGTTGTTATGAAATGTTATTCAGTTAAAATTTCTCTTTTTTTAAAGGGTGTTTTTAGGTGCGTTCGTAATTATATAAATACGTAGCACCTATAGTCGTCGTTCAGTCCGTCTGTCCGTCTGTCCGTCCGCATGTAACAGAGCAAAAACTACCCAACCGAATGGGCTGAAATTTTAAATATATGATTGTTGCAAAATTTTGTCGAGCCATTTCAAATTTTATGAAAATCGGATGTATAGTTTAATTACAGGGACAGTCAAAAGTTTTTCTTTACATTACGACCAATGGGAAAAATTATTGCAAATGTATTTTAATGATGTTACAGAATTTCCGAATGGTCTGAAATTTTAAATATATAATTGTTGCAATATTTTGTCGAGCCATTTCTTATTTTATGAAAATCGGATGTCTAGTTTAATTACAGGGACAGTCAAAAGTTTTCCGTTACATTACGGGGAATGGGTAAAAATTATTGCAAGTGCATTTTAATGATGTTACAGACTATGCACTTATGAAGTGCAAACAAATATACATTCAGTACAATATGGGGTGCAGAAAATAATTATAAAACTAGTTATAGTACGAACGCACCTCATTTGCCACGTTTGGCGAGCAATTTCCAACTTGTTTTTATTTTGCAGGACTTTTTGCTGAATTTGTCTCTTTCATTATATCGTATATTCCGCTTTTTAACTGAGATGGTTTAGTTAATATATTGAAACTGAAAGTTTTGGGGAGGGAGTTAGATCGTATGTTAGAACAGCCAACTTCCGATGTGCACTTTTTTAGGTGCGTTCGTAATTATATAAATACGTAGCACCTATAGTCGTCGTTCAGTCCGTCTGTCTGTCCGTCCGTCTGTGTGTCCGTCCGCATATAATAGAGCAAAAACTACCCAACCGAATGGTCTGAAATTTTAAATATATGATTGTTGTAAAATTTTGTCGAGCCATTTCAAATTTTATGAAAATCGGATGTATAGTTAAATTACAGGGACAGTCAAAGTTTTTCTTTACATTAAAGCCAATGGGAAAATTATTGCAAGTGCATTTTAATGATGTTACAGCTTTCCGAATGGGCTGAAATTTTAAATATATAATTGCTGCAAAATTTTGTCGAGCCATTTCAAATTTCATGAAAATCGGATGTATAGCTTAATTACAGGAGAGTCAAAAGTTTTCCGTTACATTAAGGGGAATGGGAAAAAATTATCGCAAGTGCATTTTAATGATGTTACAGACTATGCACTTGTGAATTGCAAATAAATACACATTCAGTACAATATGGGGTGCGAAAAATAATTATAAAACTAGTTATAGTACGAACGCACCTCATTTGCCGCGTTTGACGAGCAATTTCCAACTTGTTTTAGATATTTCTGTTTGTTTGGCGGGTTTGTTGTTCAGTGATTTTTGTGTCTTGCTGTGTCATACATATTTTTATTAATTGAGATGGTGTTTTAATTATTTTTTGGTAAGTTTTTGCATCGGCTTTGAATATTCGTTTGTGATAATTCAGTGTTTTCATTGAATGAACTGAAGTTTTTTCCCCATTGATGCCCATTTTACTGATTCGAACATGGCTGAATCGGATATTATACAAGAACTCCTGGAAAAACCTTTCGGTTCTTTAAGATTTGAGGATAAACTGCATATTGTCCAAAATGGTAGACCTTGTCCATCACTCAAAAACTTATCGTCTAAAGTAAAAGAAAGAGGCAGAGAATATACCAGACACTTTACAGTTTCTAATTATGATTCTCATACTTGGCTCTGTGGTAGTGAAAGTTTGTCCAAACTTTTTTGCTGGCCCGGTCTTTTATTTTCAAAATCCAAAAACGTTTGGAATTTTAGTGGTTTCAGTAATTTGAATGGATTAGCCAAATCAACCAAGGCACACGAAAATTCTGAATCACATCTTCAGTGTGTAGTAGACCTGTACAATTTTGGAAAGCAACGAATAGATGAAGGAATAGACAAAACCCTCAAAGTTAATAACAATTTGCATAACCAAAAAGTTAAGAAAAATCGTGAAGTTTTAAAACGACTCATAGATGTGATATGTTTTCTTGCCAAACAAGAATTACCCTTCCGAGGGCACAATGAAAAAACTTCCTCTTTGAATCAAGGAAATTATGTTGAAACTTTAAATCTTTTAAAACTCTACGATCCAGTTTTAGCAGAACATTTGGAGTTCATGTATAAGTGAAGGTAAGATTTAAAGTTTCTTTTTTGAACATTCAACCATTGAATTTTAGAGTTAATAATTTTTCACAACAAACTTAAATAATTGCGATGACCACCGGAAATTTTCACGCCACGCCACTGATATATATATATATATATATGATGTGGGAACACTATCTCCTGACAGAATTTATCCTTGTGCAGTTGTTATGGTAAATTATTTTCATTAGGGGTGTTCTCAAATCGAATGAGGCAACTTTATAGCATATGTTTTACATTATTTTTGTTTGAAAACGCATGAAACTGGCAGGTGTTTGTATTCAGAAAATATGTAATATCTAAAGATGTTTTCAGACGTGTTACTTTACCGCAGAAACGCGGAATTCAGCTTTTTTGGCAGTGAATTTTATTATTCCTGGGATCGATGCAAATATGCATGAAAATTTTTGACATTTTTAATGGGGGAAGAGATGTACTGGGAGTGGATGAAATATAACAAAAACGCAAGCACGAACTCTGTCAAGTTGAGCATAATCGTCAAAGGATCATGGAAAAAATGAGACTTCCGTCGAAGGATTGCTCAAAAACGCAATTTTTGTCAAATGATTGCTGGAAAACACAATTTTCGTCCAAAAATTGCAGGGAAAATGCGATTTCCGTCAAAGGATCGCTGGGAAATGCAATTTTCGTCCAAAGATCGCGAAAAAACACGATTTTTGTCAAAGGATTGCAGGAAAAATGAGATTTTCCTTTAAAGGATCACGAAAAAGAAAAAGACATGATTTTCATCAAGGAATTGTGAAAAAAACTTTATTTTTGCCTAAGGATCCTGTAAAATATGCAAATTTCTTTGAAAGATCGTGGAAAAAACGCGATTTTCGCCAAAAGATCGTGTAAACTAGGCAAATTTATTCAAAAGACATGCGAAATGTGTGAATTTCATCAAAAGATCGTGTAATATTCGAATTTCTTCAAAAAGTCGTGGAAAAAACACAAATTTTGTTAAAGAATCGCAAAATATGTGATTTTATAAAACAATCGCGAAAAAAATGTGAATTTCGTCAAAAGATTGTGTAAAATATGTGAATTTTTTCGAAAGATTGTGCGAAAAAACGTGATTTTTGCCAAAAGATCGTGTAAAATATGCGAATTTCTTTAAAAGATCATGCAAATTTCATCAAAAGATCATGTGATATGCAAATTTCTTTGAAAGGTCATGGAAAAAAAACATGAATTTCATCAATGAATCACGAAAAAATGTGTTTTTTGTCAAATGATCCCGAAAAAAAATGCGTATTTCGTCAAACGATTGTGTAAAATATGTGAATTTCTTCGAAAGATCGTGCGAAATATGTGAATTTGTTTGAAAGATCGTGTAAAATATACGAATTTCTTCAAAAGATCGCGTGAATTTCGACAAAAGATTGTGTAATATGCGAATTTCTTTGAAAGGTCGTGGAAAAACGCGAATTTCCTCAAAAGATCGTGTAATATGCAAATTTCTTACCACTTATTCATGTTATGCATCTCCGATGACCTCCCCCCCACTTCCACACCTAAGGGGGGCACTTTTCTAAATTTTGCCAGCATCCGTCAGGTGTGACATATCTTTGGAAAGGTCCGTGGTTGTTTATTCGTGTTATGCAATTTCGGTGTCCCTCTCCCCACTTGCCCCTCCCCGCAGGAGGGCATTTTTCTAAATTTTACCAACACCTGTCATGTAACATATCGTTAGAAAGGCCTGTGACCGCTTAATCATTTTATGCACTTCCAGTGCTCTACCCACCACTTTGCCCCCTGGGGGCACTTCCTTAAATTTTGCCGACACCTGTCATGTGACATATCGTTGGAAAGGCCTGTGACTGCTTAATCATTTTATGCACTTCCAGTACTCCGCCCACTACTTTGCCCCCCCCCCCCTGGGTGGGCACTTTCCTATGTTTTGTCGACACCCGTCATGTGACATATCGTTGGAAAGGCCTTTGGCCGCTTAATCATTTTATGCACTTCCGGTACACCACCCACTACTTTGCCCCCCTGGGGGCACTTTCCTAAGTTTTGCAAACACCCATCATGTTACATATCGTTGGAAAGGCCTTTGGCCGCTTAATCATTTTATGCACTTCCGGTACCCCACCCACTACTTTGCCTCCTGGGGGGCACTTTCCTAAGTTTTGCAAACACCCGTCATGTGACATATCATTGGAAAGGCCTGTGACTGCTTAATCATTTTATGCATTTCTGGTACTCCGCTCACTACTTTGCCCCCCCCCCCCTTGGGGGGCACTTTTCTAAATTTTGTCGACACGTCGTCATGTGACATATCGTTGGAAAGGCCTGTGATCGCTTAATCATTTTATACACTTACCGCTGCTCGCACACCACTTTGCCTCCCCGAGGGCACTTTCCTAAATCGATATATCAAGATATCATGATATAAAGATGCCAATTTTTCATATTAATTCTAGACATATTGCCCAGCCCTATCAAGCAGCCACACTTGCCAACCGTGAATTCGCCTCCCCCCCCCCCCAATCGCAATGTGTGCTTTTTGACAGACAACTTGCTACTTACACAGTTCCAACGACATGCAATTGCTTTCATAAAGTAAACATCCCACACAATAAACTTAAAGCATTCTACAAATGTTTGAGATTTTTTACTTAGGACTTTTCTATTTCAACAAATTTTTCACTCCAGAGCATATAATGTTATAGAAACCAGATTTGAAATGATGCTCAGTAAAAAAACTACAACATTTTTGAGGTCGATATAACTACAAAAAATCTGAAGTTGGAAAACTGCGGTGATTTGGCCGATTTCACTACAGAATTTTTGCGGTCAATGGAACTGCGAAATTACTGCAGAATTTTTAATATTGATGTAACTATAAATTTTCTGTAGAATTTTTGTGGTCAATACAACTGCGAAATTACTGCGGTTAATAAACTGCAGTAATTTTGTGGTTGTGTTGACCGCAAAAAATCTGTAGTGGAATTGGCCAAATCACCGCAGTCTTCCAACTGCGGTTTTTTTATAGAATTTCTGCAGTTCATTTTTAGCTGGGAATACATTTAAAAGTATTTTTTATGGAGAATATCCTCGTGACTTTGCAGTGAAAATCAGATGGCGTAAATGTAGCGCAGTTAGAAAGTTTGTTTATATATTTCATCATTTGATGCATCATAAAAACACATAAATGCGTGCGTAAAATATTTTTCAATATATTCGTTGTACAAATAACTATTCTATAAATTTATATTATAAAATTTGTACATACGCATTTATTAAAATAAACAATTTACATTTTAAAAATCGCATGACAATATACATGAAAGTGCATTAAAATAGAGAAAATAATTCATGCATAAGCTATATCTGTTCCTGAAAATATCTATAAATCAATATGTTCATAAAATACAAGCGAGAACTTTCTAAAGGACGTGCTGATTTTCAATGCTGCGGTTCTGAATGTTATATCCTCAACAAGACGAATTTTCGTAATCTTAAATCCAAAGGAAGAATATTGCCTTTAACTTCCTTATAAAAGTCTGAAAATTTTTCGCGTAACCATTTAACACAAGCTGAAAGTCAAATGTGTAATTGGTCTTACATGCCATCCCAAAAACAGCCATCAACTGTCTCAACAGTGCCATAATGAACTGAAGGCCATGGGAGTCTAAAAATGACCGATTCATACGGTAAAGCATGACAACCCGATTACAGAAAATCGTCGGTGTTCGTCATAATATCGTTCAATATTCCGTAACCGGTTAATTCTTTAAAATACTGTGCACTACCATGTTTTTAGAGGCTGGTGAGTCTGAAAGGGGATTGGCGAGCATATCTAGCAGGGGTCAGAGGCCCCTAGTACCTATTTAATATGTATATTAGGGTGGGCCAAAAAAACTTTTTTGCGATTTTTGATGATTGGTAGTGCGGAAAAGTTGCCTCTGGTGGCACTAAGTTCACACAAAAAATTTGAAATTTTTCGGACAATTCCTTCATTTTCAGCAAATGGCTTGAAATTTTGCTCAAAAGATGATTTTTGAACTATTTTAGCAAAAATTTAAAAAATGTTAAATTAAATTTATTTTTGCTGAATTTGCTTGAAATGTCATGTTTAGTGTACGAAATGTCTAAATAGGCTCTGATTATCAATTATTTATTAGTTATGTATATTTTGAATTAGGCCATTTTTAAAACCTTTTCGCATATAACTGAGCAAATATTGTAAGTATTGTTTGGTTCATTTGCCGGTTTCTCTCTTTTGTCTTTAATCCTCGCTCTTCCTACGGTTTTTCGATGCGTTCAGAGTGACATATTCGAATGCCTGACCACAGCATGTCTTGACAGCAATTCTGGAAGGCGAGGAGAATGTGGAGTAGAAACCAATGAAAACGCAATCAGTCATCATGAGGACGAGGAAGGAAATAGGAGATGGGGGTAACTGCGAGATGGGATGTTAATTATTTTCCTGTTCTAAAATACTTCTATTGTCAGAAGATAATAAAAGTGGTAAATTTGAACCAGGAGTTCGTCTGAATTAGAATTTGCACCAAGGACTTCAAAAGCAAACGTATATCCCTTTCTCACACAGCGTTCGACGGATTTAGAACTTGTATATCATACAGGTAAATTCCGTTAATAGCTTCATCTATGTTTCAAGATGCAGGAATTATGACAACCAGGTATAAAGACTTGGTCAGCAGACAGAAAAAGAAACTTGAAAAGAAGATGCAAGAGGAGGAATATCTTGAAGGATGAAAATCACAACCATATTTTTTATGGTCGAAATAATAACACGATTATCATAGAAAAAAGGGAACAAGCGGTACCGTCGAGATAAACACGAAGCACTATTCACTAATGGCGTGCCTATTCCTGTTTCATGGGCATCAGAAATCCAAAATGCAGAAGATTTGAGTACTCTATTAATTTAGCTCCGTTTCACATGGTAAAGGTCTTAGATCAGGTAGTTCTACCATCTAGTTTAGACAGTTGAGGTCGCTGTCAGAGTGGAAGCTCGTTCGTATGAAGAATACATATCAAATGTTGCAGTTCTGTTCTTGATTTTTTCCAACGCAGACTTTATTCTGGTTTAGAATATTATATAATGATTTTTCTATTTCTCCACAGTGACCATTTCATGTGATTCAAGTGTCCATTTCAGGTGTCAAGTGACCCGAATATTCCAAACCACTTTCAGACAACATGGTAATATTTGTTTCGTCTTTCTGTCGACAGTGTTGCTAGTCCCCTTCTTTTCCATAAAGATCGTTTTATTTTTTCTACTATAAAAAATATGCTTGTAAGTTTTCATCCTCCAAGATCTTCCCCCTCCTGTATCTTCTTTGAAAGTTTCTTTTTCTGCCTCGTGACCAAGTCTTTATCGATGATGAGATCCTTATTCCCTGTTGTCACAATTCCTGCAATTTTTGCTCACTTATACGTGGAAAAGCTATAAAAGTCACCTAATTCAAAATGCATATAACTATTAAATAATCCATAACCAGAGTTTATTTAAACATTTCGTACACTAAACATGACATTTCAAGTAAATTCCCCTAAAATAACTTAAATTTAACATTTTTTCTAAAAAAGTTCAAAAATCATCATTTGAGCAAAACTTCAAGCCATTTGCGCCAAATGAAGGAATTGTCCGAATAATCTCAATTTTTTTGTGTGAACTTAGTGCCGCCAGTGGCAACTTTTCCGCACTACCCATCATCGAATATTAAAAAAAAAAGTTTTTTTTCGACCCACCCTAATGTATATATTATATCTAGGACAAGATGTGTACAGACAAATAGACCGTTTTCAGATGGTATTATTTCTAATCTGGATGTCAAAAACTTTGTACTCATGTATACTGAAAGAACTATCTTTATGGATGTTCATTACTCTATACGGTGAGACTTGCTGTCGCATCGGTGGGATTCGTTCAAGGTCTTCCCACCGATATGGTATCATTTGAACATTGTACGGTTCTTCTCATGGTTTTTACGCTATATAGATGTCATATCTATCAATTTGTGCTGTGTGTAAACGCTTCCACAACTTTATCTATGGCTGAAATAATTCGAAAGGACGATTCTCCTCTATTAGCGCATCCTGCAAATCTATTGATGAATCCAAACGTGCAGATAAAGAAAGGATACCTTATTCTACGCCAGATGATGATGCAAGAAAAAAGCATTGTGTAAGGCATATGCCAGTAACGATTGGTGATGGAGTCCATAGAAGTAAATGTAAAAGACCAAACTGATGCTTTAAGTACATTGCGCTATTTCAACTGTCAGGTACTTCTGTGGTTCAATGGGTAGAGAAACTGATTTAATCAATTTCATGAAAAATAAAGAATTCCTTAGTGTATGAAAATTTATGTAAATTGTAGAAATTAAATATAATCGAAACATAATCCTCAAATTCTTATTTTTTTATTTTGTAGTAATTTCACCCCAGAGTATCACATGTGATACTTAAATCTCCCACAAGCTATCCCCTTAACAACAACAAAAAATAGAACAAAATATTTTCAATCTTCAATAATGGAAATATCAAGTTTTGTAGAAATTTATGATATAATTTTTTTACTGACATGCAACTGACATAACTTTCATACATTATCAACTGTTATTTTTATGTTTAATCTACAGAGGATATCCATGTTTCATATCTTACGTATGTAAATCGTACGATGGTACTTATATTATATTAAACACTTTGCATTACAGAAGACAGAAAAATTATCTTAATACAACTTTTTTGCATATTGAGAAGCGGATAAAACCACATCCATTGTAGTGAATGTTAATACTAACTTGTATCTCTTAGGTGTTGTAAAGGCTGTATATTAATTTCAACAAGAGAATGTATGTTATAACAGGCCTTCACTGCCTATAGATCGCCAGAACTTCTTAAATATGGACCGGATATCTCAACAGCTTTCTCTTTTCCTTTATGTGTCCTTATATAGCTAAAAAATAAAGTAATATTATAGTTAAGACATAAATATGGAACGGCGGGTGGTACAAAGGTTATCCAAAAATCGTTCATGTTCTTTAAGATTCATTAAATATCCGTAATTCACGTACGAAAGTATGGTTTGGATAAAACTTCTCCTCATAAACGAAAGTTTTGCTCACGCTTAGGCAAATTAAAATCTTAAGTTTAAAAAATCGCCCACAAAAATCTAAATTTCCAGAAATTCAAAAAACTGCCAAAAACTTAAAATGGGCTAATATAAACTATTTATTTCATTTGCATACTTTAACATGTAAGCCATTCGTAGATGGTTTCACATCAAGATGATATTAGATTTCATTCCACACTTTGAAATGTGGTTGCAACTTGTGTAAAATACTCCATAGATTACTGCTCTGAATTTTAAATGTTTTATTACAGCTTTGAAGATACAGCGCCATGTATTGACATATTTGAAACTAAATGTTTTAATTGTTTAAATTATTGATCATGAAACGTTTTCGTGAAAACTGCACCCTGTTTTGGAGAGTACATGAGTTTTTATTAAAATTTGAAACGTTTGAAGGACTTTTGATTCCACTCTGCGGTTTTAATAGGAAAAGCTATCGTAATAATAGAATACATATCTTCGTATGGACGTGTGAAAATTTAAAAGTTGAAAAATGAAAGATAAGGTACACACACTGTAAACTGAAATTCAGCACTTATGTGTCTGAAATGGGATGTTCAATTTTAAGTCATTTAAAAATGTAATTTTTTCAATCACTTTTTGCCTCTGAATTTTAGACACGTCTGAATTCTGGCTTTGTCATTTTTCGGCAGCAGTCATGCATTTATGACCACTTACTTTTAACATTATACGCAGCATTGATTGACTTCATTCAATGATTCCAGATAAATGTGATTATATTTGATATTAAATCAGGGTTGGATATCTCCAGGAAGCAGATCTGATTAAATCATGAGCACGCTCGGTCGTGGTTTTAACCTCCCACACTCTTCCTATTATGGCTTCCAAATATGGCGTGCAATTTCCGTAAAGCTGACATATTGTAACATTGTACTCTTTTTCATCAATATTTTCTATTTTCTACGTTTGATAAGATTAATAACGAAAAAAAATTTTTCTTAATTCAGTAAAACCTCTTAATAGGGGACATTATATGGCCTCGGAATTTTTCGCTTTTCAAAGTAAAAGTATAAAGATGTTTATGTGCTGTGGATTGAAAAAAGGTTTTCGCTAAAGTGAGATGTACTATATTGAGGGCGCGCACATTATGGAAGTTTTAAATTAAAACTTCCATGACTGATACTCCTGAATAGTGGACACCTGGGTTTCGCAGCGGATATCCACCTTTTTCAACTCACAGCCCATACAGATTTGTCATTTCCCCTCAAAAAACGGGTCACCTCCCAATAGCGGACCATTTCCGTGGTCTCAAGATGTTCGCTTTTGAGCGATTTTACTATATTTACATAAATATATTTTTTGTTTTTATTATTCTCAGGCTCCGATAGTTCAAAATAGTGATTATAATCAGTAAAACGACGATACAAATTTGTCAGCTTTATGAAAAATGCATAGAAATTTATTGGTCATCATTTATGGGATCGGGGCAACTTCTCAGTTTGTCCATGCTTTAATCAGGTCCTGCTTCTTTGAGGATGCCAATCCTGCTTTATGATTCACTAAATAGAGTTATCTGGTATTTGGAAAGTTTCCTTTATGGAGATTTTAATGCATTTATTTACCATTAAAACCACCATAAAGGATAGTCCTGAACAGCGGATGCATGTAATTAGCGATGACCTTTGAAATCCACATATTTGTATAATTTTACTAGTGAAAAGTGGGACAATTCTGGCGTAATTTTTGTATGAGCTTGTCAAATAACTTTCTTAAACTTTGTTTCATAAGCTTGCAAAATTTTGAATGCAAAAGACTCACTTGATCTTAAAGATGATCTTTATCTTTTCACTTCATCTTAAAGATGAAGTGAATTAATTTTTCCTATTTAGATTTTAGAATATCTAAACTGTCATATTTCAAATTTATCATTAAGAATGCTTGCGAAACAATGTGTGTCAGAATGATTGTGTATAATTTTACTGATAAGCAACTCTCTATTGTTATTAAAATTTATCATGCTAATTTGTGAATTGTTTATAATACCCTCTCCATTAAAAACAGGAACGAAAAGCATGCATACGGCATAGATTATGAAACACTTTCCAACACATTCAGAATAGTATTGAAAAAATTCATAGTTTACTGAGACGAAAGATCAAGCCTAAATGAAAAATTTGGAAAACGCATAATGCATTTTAAAACGCGACTACTGTTATTACCATGGATAGTCTTCAAAATATACAATTTTTCTGCAGCCCTGTATTTGATCTGCAGCTATGTTTGCAAGCTACATAGTATGCTAAAAGTTAGTTCAGTTATACGCATAGCACAGTTGATAATTTCCACTCAGCAATTTTCGCCAATAAACGGATGTTGTTAAGAACTTTTATGCAACCCTGTATATGATCTATAGACTTTATACTCACAAAGTAATATTTAAAAAATAGTTAAATTTAAAAACACATACCAACACTGAAAACGCATTTCCAGCAATTATCGTTCGTAGGCTTCACTTATTACACATTTTCTACTACAGCCAAATTCTTTTCTATGTCCCGATAAGTCATAGGTAATAAAGGATAAGTTCTATACCATATTCTATACTAAGAACCTTTCTAGTACACCTCAATGACGTATATCAATTTCAGTATGTTTAAAATACTGTAATACGATTACAATACACGCAAACGATTTTTCCCCATAGATAGTGATGGGGAAGAACGGAATTTTTTTGAGTGGCCAGTAAATGAACTGAAAATGCTACACACTTCATTTGAATACCCATCATGCCCCAATAACATATATTCATTTCATGCCGATAGGACTATATTTATGCAAGATATAGCACGAAAAGACGGACAGAAAAACATAATTAATAAACACTTTTCAACCATGTTGGAAATGTTCGGAATTTGGTTTGTAGTAAATGTCAGTGGTCCAAACGTTGTACAGGTATTTTTTCTAAATTATTTTTACATTGATTTCCATATTAAAATCTGTGCTGTGAACTAAATGTTAAGATATATACTTTAAAGTTTCTGACAATTATACAGAAAAAATAAAGGTTTCGAATGGAAATTGTGACTTTTTAAATATAAATTTTTACCAATTTCTGAGATTTTTCGAAAATTTTAACTTATTGCACAGAGAAAGGTCAGAGCAACGAAAACAGAAGTATAGGAGAGAGTCAAGCACATGTGAACAGTTCACATAAACATTTCTTTCTCACAATTGGTTAAATTCTATGAGCAAAAACTACACAACATAGTAAACTGAACTTTTTCTTACACATGGCAATTTTTTAAAATACATTTACAGTACTTTTTAATTTTTTATGGTTTTATAAACTCAAAAAATTGTTCACATGTACTCCACTGTTAGGGTACTTATGAACACACTTGTGGTACATATGAACACAACGAAAAATTAACTTTCATATGCTTTTATCTGCTAAATTCATGATAAAGAATATATATATATGTATATTTATTTAGTTTCTGGGTGATTTGTTTAAGCAAAAAATTAAAAAATGGAAATAAGCAGATACTAAGCTGTTCTGACCCCATACCCAAGTGTCATGTTTGTTGTCAATTTGAAAAATTCACATTTTTAAATTTTTGCTCATATCTATCCTTTTCAAAACATCATTTTTATAGCCGTTGTTTTAAAGATGGATGTAAGATATCACTGCAAGCTTAGAACAAATGAAATGAAAAATTATTGCAAAGACTTTTCGCATAATACTTCTTGTATTAACAATTTATAAAAAATATTGTTGTAAACCGTTTACTAAATTGTTACATATAACTTTTATGCCTTTCAGAAAACACTAAAGTTATTTAAATTACAATTGAATGTAAAAAAGCTTGATGTGCTTTGTGCACTTCCTGATAGATGTGATTGTGGAAGTTTCGACATAACAGCTCTTTTTGTTGTACGAAGAAAATATTTTCAATTTCAGGAAAATTATAGGTATTTGAGCTAACATTCGTTCTCGTGAATTTAACTGAAATTTATCATTATCACTATACCACAGAATGATTACTGGGGCAGTTGTGAACTATGCATATCTGTCCCGAATACTCTGTTCACAAGCACCCCACATGGTTGATAGAGTTAAATTGATGAATCATTAACATTTCTACATTTTAGAAAAAGAAAAACTTTATAAGAATAATATTTATTAGAAATCATAGTATATGTTAAAACATCAGAATTTAAATAAATAAATAAATTAATTTGATCACTTACCAAACTTGAAACTGACATTTTACTTTTGAGATCTACAAATTGTATTTTGGGCTACTAAAGACAAACAAAATGGCAAAGAGCTTAAAAAAATTGTCATCATACGTCTACAAGTGTTTCCATCTTTTGTAAAACTTTTTTTAATACAAAAACATAAAATATTTTTTGCAAAATTGTGATGTTCACATCTGCCGTATGTTCCTACGTTCCCCAGTCTCAGATACTTACTATAATTGAGTCTGCAGTTTATGAAAGCTTTCATTCTTCTATCAAAAGAAAGTAGTGCACGAACTTTTTAATATAAAGAACTATTAAAAATCAATTTCCATTTCAACGATTTATCGGACAAACTTGATACGAACTGGCAGTTAAAGCTTCTTACATAAAGATTTATTATTTATTTTTAAATTAAATTTGTGTATTCATCGTGTAGTTTTTTTGTAATAAGAGGAACAAATATATTCCCAGACAAGCAAATAAGTTTTACGATCTGAGAGTCATCAATATTGAAAGTACTCCACCAAACGAAAAATACAAATCTGACATTCATGTCAAGTGTATTTATTTTGACTATTATGAGAGCCAATTATCAGGGCTATTATCTCTTCGAACGGTATAGAGCCCACCCATAGCAGTTTCATGAGAAGCGATAAGGATGATGCCCATCACTGATCAGCATCCATAAGAAAATAAGAAAGAAAAATCATGCGTCAAGCATAGATTATGAAACACTTTCCAACGCTTCCAAAAGACATTAACAAAAGATTTTCGTTTCATAATTTAAAGAAGATACCTAAGAAAACATTTTAGAAAGCGCATAAGACATTTTAAAACCAGATTTCAACAAATTACTGCACATAGTAGGATTAGAACCTAATTTTTTTGTATACCTCTGTATATGATCTATAGATTTTTATATTTTGTACACAGTATGCTACAGTTTAGTTTAGTTAGAAAACGCATAACACAATTGAAAATTTACTTTTAGCAATTTCTACCAACAGACGGAAACGTACTTGAATACTTTTGTACAGCCACGTATATTATCTAAAGTCTTTTATACACTTCATAAATGAAACTAAAATTTAATTGAGGGAGAAGCGTTTAAACTACTGAAATAACACTTTCTGAAATGACTAACGTTAGGCTTCCATTTCTCCACTATTTTGCTTAGCCCTGTATATGATTTATTTATATGATATAAACATCTCTGAACGTACTAAATTTTGTTTATCTTAAAAATGCATAACTCAAATTAAAAAAAAAAAAACACTTCAAAGAATTCACACCCATTCTCAGAAATGTTTACGAATTTTTTTGTGTAGTCCTATATATGGTCTGTAGAATTTATATAAACCACTCTAGTGTGTAAAAAGTTACTTGAAATTTAAACGCATATCATAACAGAAAACACACTTTCAGCAATCATATCTAATAGACAATTCGTAAGATCCAGTATTGTATCCGAACCCTTTTAAGTGTTCTGTAAATGAACGATAAATGTGATGCACATTACATTCTATATATATACTACATGTATGTATACTATATTATATAATAAATTTGAAATCACAAATATTTGAAGAAATTTATAAACATCTAAAGATGATTTAGAAATTAACATAGGAAACCAGTATGTAAAATAAGAAACTATGAATGACTCACAGAATCATCAGAGGAGCTTGTGAGTTCTTTCATAGAAGATGCGTTATTTCATCCAATTTTGTCGGCATTAAGCCTAAAATGACAAAATTTAGCTCCTTATAACGCAAACATTACAGAAAATAGATAATAAAAAGCTAAGAGATCCAAAGAAAGATACACCTCACACAGGATATTAAAAATTATTAGAGCACAATACCTGAATGACATACTAAGAGTCAAAACTACTGCATATCATCATGGAAAAGAAAGTTACACTAATTCAACATGTGATCTACATTTGAGCATCTGAGTGAAACCCATAACTGTGCTGCCATCTGGTGTGAGAAAAGAAAAATGTAAATTGGAACTGGATTAATATCAATAATGTTTAGTGTTGCCATCTTAAGCCCCCCCCCCCCAAAAAAAAATGAAAGGAATGAAAATGATTGAAGAAATCAAGAAAAGACTTAGATTAACTTTTAGTTAAACTCGAATGAAAAAATAGGAATAAACTTAATAAGTACTGAGTGAATACAAAATAAAATAGAGAAAAGGAATAAATTAATACAAATAAATAAAGAAAGAAAGAATTATATAAAAATAAATAAAAGGGCAATTGATTAAATTAACGTTTTAAAGATAAAAAAATTGTAATATAAAAAATGAGAACACAAATAACATTTAAAAGATGAGGAATATTTCAGATAGTAAAATTTAACGTTGTATTATGTAAACAAATGTGAAAATTTAAAAAGCAATGAGGAATATTGAGATAGTAAAATATATCCTTAAATGATGTTGTGATATGTGAAAATTTATTATGTTAAATGCATGATACCGCGTATTTTTTTTAATTATATGTCCATACAATATATAAGCATATATACATACACTTATACACGCTCACGCACATAAAAACATATAAGGTTTTAAACTTTTTTTAGCATTCCCGACCACAACCCTCCATAATGTTTTTTTTATTTTTTTATTTTTTATGTTTTTAGTGTATAATGTATGGAAAAACATACACATACACATACATAGTTTTGACTCTTAGTATGTCATTCAGGTATTGTGCTCTAATAATTTTTAATATCCTGTATGAGGTGTATATTTCTTTGGATCTTTTAGATTTTTATTATCTATTTTCTGTAATGTTTGCGTTATAAGGAGCAAATTTTGTCATTTTAGGCTTAATGCCGACAAAATTGGATGAAATAACGCATCTTCTATGAATGAACTCACAAGCTCCTCTGATGATTCTGAAAGTCATTCATAGTTTCTTATTTTACATACTGGTTTCCTATGTTCATTTCTAAATCATCTTTAGAACTTTATCAATTCCTCATATATTTGTGATTTCAAATTTATTATTTCAGCATTCTAATAGTATTGCTGCAAATAGCATGGTATTATGTATGTTATTTTTAGTTTAGTCTTACAACCTTATTTTGGCATTTTTAATGGTACTCTCTTTATCAAGTAATAGGCAATTCCAGCTTGGTAATTAAAGCTTGGTTTTAGCTGTTCAATTTCACATTGTTCATTTTAATACTATATTATATATGTATGCTATATGTACGTATACTAAATTATATAGATATACTATATGTATATTATATCCATAGCCCTGTATTTGATTTATTTATATGCTATAAACATCTCTGAACTTACTAAATTTAGTTTATCTTAAAAATACATAACTCAAATAATAATTTAAAAAAAAAACACTTCAAAGAATTCACACCCATTCTCAGAAATGTTTACGAATTTTTTTGTGTAGTCCTATATAGGGTCTGCAGAATTTTTGTAAACCACATAGTGTGTAAAATGTCACTTGAACTTTAAACTCATATCATAACAGAAAACACACTTTCAGCAATCATCTCTAATAGACAATACTTATGATTTACTATTGTACCCTAAACCTTTTAACCCTTCACTGCACGATTTTTTCTATTTTTATGAAAAAAAAAAGTATTTGAAATCTATCTATCGGTCTAATAATGATAAATATAGTAAAAAAAAAAAAATTCAAATTTTCGGCTAAAATTTGATATTATATGGCGTGTACCCAATGTACAAAATTGGGGTTTTAAAATATTGTATTGCTATTTTACAACATAATGAGCTTAAATTAATTAATTTTATCTGCCTAACACTCTGCATCTTTTTTATATTAATATTTTTAAGTATTCACTGAAAATTATGAAATTAAATTTTACCTGAATAGCTTGATTGAATTTTTTTTTTGCTTTCGAAGAACAAATTCTGATTTTTTGTCAAACGCAGCCATCAGACATGGACAAAATATGTGTTATTCCATTCTTTATACTGTTCTTGATCAGCGATAGAAATCATATTGGCCAAATGCATAGCACATAATAAGAATTACAGTGTTTTTAGGTATGTGCCAGATGTGGCACGTCGTGCAGTTAAGAGTCAAGTGTTCTGTAAATGAACGATAAATGTGATGCACATTATATTCTGTATATATACTATATGTACACTATATGTATGTATACTATATTATATACATATATTATATGTATGTTATATACATACCCCTGTATTTGATTTATGCTATAAACATCTCTGAACTTACTATATTTAGTTTATCTTAAAAATGCATAACTCAAATAAAAAAATAAAAAAAACACTTCAAAGAATTCACACCCATTCTCAGTAATGCTTATGAATTTTTTTTGTGGTCCTATATAGGGTCTGTAGAAATTATATAAACCAGATAGTGTGTAAAAAGTTACTTGAACTTTAAACGCATATCATAACAGAAAACACACTTTCAGCAATCATCTCTAATAGACAATACTTAAGATCCAGTATTGTATCCGATACCTTTAAGTTTTCCGTAAATGAACGATGAATGTGATGCACATCACATTCTATATATATACTATATGTATGTATACTATATGTATGTACACTCTATTATATATATATATATACTATATGTATATTATATACATAGCCCTGTACTTGATTTATTTATATGCTATAAACATCTCTGAACGTACTAAATTTAGTTTATCTTAAAAATGCATAACTCAAATAAAAACAAGTGTGTAAGTGTGATCATAGATCGCACAAAGGGTTTCGTTTAATATTCCTTTCAAAACGTCCAGTACATTTATCGCCATGGAACACCTTCTAAATTTTGGCAAAGCCTTCCTAAACTATCGTAAAGCTTCAAACAGACTCGCCTTGTTATATTTCCTAAATTTGTGCACCCCCCCCCCCCCGAAATGCTACGATATACCACATGACGGGTATCTGCCAAATTTAGAAAAGTGCCTTCCTTGTGGGGGGCGAAGTGGGGTAATGGTCACCATGATTTTTGACGCGGCCTGATGTTTAAAATTTTGGTTATGTTTTATAAGCTATATTAAAGTTTCAAACACATCGCCCAGCTATATTTCATAATTTTGTTCGCGCCCTCCCTCACCCCCTCTCGAAATGCGACACGCCATTCTTCTTTATACTTTTTTATCGTGTATTATAAAGTATCTTAAAGTTTAAAACAGATCGCATTGTTAGATTTCCTACTTTAAATGAAATCGCGGTCTGTTAGTTCCACATTTCCTCAGCATGGAGCGCACTCTATTCTTAAAAAAAGCGTATCTGAACGGAACTCATTTACACAACCTATCAGTAGATATGTTACTCGAGGGGGTGGTGGTCTTCAGCAAGAATTTATGATGTTTGTTGAAATTAGCATTCGGAAATAGTGATAATTTAACTTTTGACATATTTATATTTAATTAATAGCATGTATCTGAGGACTCCGTCAAAAAAAAAAAAAAAAAAAAAAAAAAAAAAAGTACCTGAAACTGTATGAAACAATAAGGTAAAAAAAAGGAAATATTTTGCCCCTCCCCCTCTCCCCACCTACCCGAAATTTTACGCGCCATTTTTCATAAACTTTTTCTTATGCGTTATAAACTATCTGAAAGTTCCAAACAAATCGACTTGTTAGATTTCCTATTTTAAATGAAATCGCGGTCTCTTAGTTACACATTCCAACACGAGGGAGCGCACTCTATTCTTAACAAAACTCCGCTAAACAACCTATCAGGAGATATGCTAGTCGAGGGGGTGGTGGTCTTAACAAAGGATTTAAGATAATTGCTGAAATTACTATTCGAAAATAGTGGTATGAGTACTTGTAAGCTTTCTGATAATGAATAAGTTATATTTGTCTCATAACGCTGTTCAAAAACCCCACGCAAATTGTTAGATTTCCTAATTTAAATTAATTCGTGATTAAAAAAGCACATGCCTCCATTTTAATCTACGCATTTGTTGGAAATGAAACCGATTAATTAAATAATAATTAATATCTCAGCTTGTAATAAAGTTAGGAGTTTGAACTGGGTATGTATGAAATCGGCAAACAATTTCGCATCCGGATGCCAGAAAATTGAATCAAAAAATTTAATATTTAAAATGTTTAAATTTCGTAATAAAATATTCTAATATGGGAAACCGCAAGGGCTGTCATGCCTGATACCTGCTTCGCGCGAAAATGAAAACTGTTTTCCTTGTCTTCCCAAATAAATAAATTGATTTTTTATTGATCGATTTTTAGTGGATATTTTCACTTACACACATCGCAGAAATATGAACTTTATACCAAAATAAAGTAGATTGTTTCCGCGTCTGTCTATATCTTTCTCGGACCAATACTTTCTGAGATGGGATTTCGAATTAAAATGTCCACTTCATTTTTCGGCTTAATTACCTCCTTGGTATCCGTGCATTTGCTGATTTTACTGGCAAACCCAAGGAGAAACTCCGACGATTTGGAGAAGGTGCGTTTGTACCTGCGTTAAAAATGCTAATTGGTTAATTTTAGAAGTTAATTAGATCGTGATTCGGTTAATTACCGACTTTTTCAAAATTTTAGGATTTGTCGTTTATGTGTGGTGTTTAGCTATAAGTATCCAAAATTTCAAATCTCCAACATGTATAGTTTCTGAGAACGGGCTCTGTGACGGACAGACAGACAGACAAAGGAGTGAGACGAATAGGGTTTCGTCAGATGAACGAACCCCCCCCCCCCAAAAAAAAAAAAAAAAAAAAAAAAAAACACTTCAAAGCATTCACAACCATTCTCAGTAATGTTTACGAATTTTTTCTGTAGTCCTGTATAGGGTCTGTAGAATTTATATAAACCACATCGTGTGTAAAAATTCACATGAACTTTAAACACATATCATAACAGAAAACACACTTTCAGTAATCATCTCTAATTGACAATACTTAAGATCCAGTATTGCATCCGAAACCTTTTAAGTGTTCTGTAAATGAACGATAAAGGTGATGCACATTCTATTCTACATATATACTATATGTATGTATACAATATTACATATGTGAAATTTATGTATGTATACTATATTATATACATATACTATATGTATATTATATACATAGCCCTGTATTTGATTTATTTACATGCTATAAACATCTATGAAATTACTAAATTTAGTTTATCTTAAAAATGCATAACTCAAAAAAAAAAAAAAAAAAAAAAAAAAAAAAACACTTCAAAGAATTAACACTCATTCTCAGTAATGTTCACGAATTTGTTTGAGTAGTCCTATATAGGGTCTGCAGAATTTATATAAACCACATAGTGTGTAAAAAGTCACTTGAATTTTAAACTCATATCACAAAAGAAAACACACTTTCAGCAATAATCTCTAATAGACAATACTTAAGATCCCGTATTGTATCCAAAACCTTTTAAGTGTTCTGTAAATGAACGATAAATGTAATGCACATTATATTCTATTGCAAGCATCTTGTAGCGAACTTCAGTAATGTGTATCAATTTCATCATGTTTGAATCAGTGCAAAATAGTTAAAATACGCTACGAACAGTTTCCGCCGGTAGATTATTATATAACCGACTCTAGTGTGATCCTGCAAATGAATGATAAATGTACACAATATTCTGCAGAAAACATGTTTCAGTACACCTAAAAAATTCATATTAATTTCATCATGTTTGTAACTGACAAATAAAAGTACTATAATCTGTGACGGCGATTTTTTATTTTTATAGCTCTTTCGATTTGTCTCATCGAACTTAGTAATTTTATACCTCGCATATTGACTATTGAGTTTTTATAATGACAGGAGGTCGGGTCAAAGTTAACATTTTCGTTCATTGAAAAACAGATGTCTTCAAAGAAATATGTGCAATTTTAGTTTACTAATTGATTTTAAAGTACCATATATTGCAATAACTTTTTAAAGGTTATTTTATTGATGCTATTATAAGATTTTGTAATTGCAGATAAAATATTCGTATGCTACTTGACAGGCAAATTTTCGCAAATTATGATGACCTCGTCTAGTTTTATTTATCCTGTTAATACTTTTTCCTGAATTACGAGCAAAAATCATTGTAACCATGCATTGTCGATTCTATTGTAATTTTTTCAGTCACTTCGTAACTCTCTGAACGCATGCTAAGGAATTTTCTGCTGCTGTTTTATTTTCGGCAGTTCGCATTATGCAAATTTTTCACTAAATCTGTCACAAATGTAATAGATTGGCGTTGTTAGTCGCTTGAACCAATCTCTGTTACTATTCAATTTTAAACTAAATTGTCTCCAATTTTTTTTAAAGATTGTACGAAATTTGAGTCGGAAGTCGTAATTACCGTGAGAGACAAGATTGCGGCCAACAATCTAATTAAACTCTTGGAATCAGGGATAAGTTTAGAGTCGGAAGAAACTCTTGTTGTGAAAAAAGGTAAAGAAGAACGAGCGAAAGATGAAATTGATTTCGAGTAATATGTGTACCACACTAGCTGATGCTGCAGCGTAGATGACAAAACATCTCAAATTGCATCAACATAATCTCACGCGGATTCTGATTATTAACCACCATTGAGCCCATTAAAGAAAAGTAAGATCAATTTTGACTAGACTTGTAACAAAGATATGATAAAAGTTCTTAAATATGCGAAAACATCAACTGTAAATGGGAAGAGGTTTCGGTCCTATAGAATCGATTCAAACGCATTTTTCCAGCTTCTATGGAAAATTCAACTGTGTATGACCAACTTCGGCGATTGAAAAAACTTACTGATAAGAAAGTATCGGCATTCTGGAAGTTTTAACAAAATCAGGATATCGTCAGAAAGGAGTTTGAGACTTTTCTCTTTGAAAAGAAACGGCTTCGCGACATTGACCTTATAATATGGGCTCTTCGAGCTAATCGGTTTGTCAAAGAAACAAATTGCAAGGCGTCTAAGACGTTGATTCAAGGGTTTTAAACCATTAATCGAGTTGTGAGTCGTAAGAACACTAGTGTTACAACTCGCATTAATTTAAAAAACGAGCCTACTCTTTTGGGACAATGTGCAGATTACGTCGCGAATGTCAAGTCCTTCCCAACAAACACTCGACTTAAGGCCGAATGGCGTATATGTCGTGGCCAAAAGGAGTTAAGGCCATTTGTAACCAAACCATGTTGTACCGTAAATGACCCGCAGCTATTGCCGGAACGGTAATGTTTCGGCGGTGAGAGAACTGTTGCATTTACTTTGCCCGGCAACTCTTAAGGGGCGGTTTCTGGCAAAAATGTAATGGATCGTCATCGTTTAGAAAGTAGAGGGCTAATATCACCTAACCCGAATATTTAATTAAAGAGAGGAAATATATTTTTCTCTTCATTTATTTCTAAGTAAGTTTAATTATTTTAAATCTGGGTTTTAGTAAAAATATAAATATGTCGTGAGATTTATATTTAAAACAGTAAAATAGATTACATATTTTTATTTAGTTTGAAAATATTTTACAAAAATCAAAAATTGTCCCCAAAATGTACATAAATTCCCTGTTTATATTTTTTAAAAAAATATGGAAAAAAACAACAACATAAAAGCGTTTAACGTTCTTGCCTTTAAAATATCTTTAAATAAATATATTTTGAACACACTGGAATAAAAAAGATTATATTTAATGGTTATTTTATATTGTTTTTGATTGCAAAGATAATCAGATAGCATAATATAAAATATACGCTGATTTGAATAATATATTAATAGCAAAATACTGCGATTTTCGGACATATATACTACTTAAACATGTTTAAAAATTTATTGATAAATGTCAATTTATTTATGCTCTTTTTTTCAGCATTCATGAAAAAATATTTGTTATAATGAAAAGGAGAAAATGTTTCAATAAGCAGTTATTCTTGAGCGAGGAGAGGGGGGGGGGGAGAGAAAAGGTAACTTAAAAGCTGTTACTAAAACATGAATTTTTAATATCATTTGAAACATATTTCCATGTAAAAGAAAATACTGGAAAAGAAATTTTTGTTTCTGAATCCACTGTAACGGAAAATATAAATAAAATTTCTTGCCTGTATTATATTCTTAACAATTTAGATATATTTAATGATTTTACTACCATTATTTTACTCTTTAGAAATACAGATAAAACTTGCATATGTATAAAAATAATTAAGTGAAAAATTGCGCAATAAATCTAGAATTTTCGCAGAATTAAGTAAAGAATTGCAGAATAAATAAAGAATTTTTGTTCATTATTATTTGGTTTCGAGTCCCGACCTGGATACATTTTCACCCAGTTGGAAAAATTATTTCTGGCAAAATTTAGAATACGCATTAAAATCTGACATTATATGAAAGTATTAAATAAAATGCGATATGTATATTTTATGCCCTAAAATAAACATGAAAAGGTTCAATTAATTTTTAGGCACTTCTTATAAATTACAAGTAAAATAGTCTTGAGTCAAAAATAAGCCTTGATATATATATAGATAAACAAGATATTTTTATGAGCATATCAGAATAAAATGGAATGCATGTTATTTTTAAATCTTATAATTTTTAATTGCGAAGATAAATGGGTAAAATTTTACAGAAAAGAGATAAAATGCCCATTTAAAGGATAAATCGGAGGGGAAAAAAAGTGTTTTTGTGTTATCTGAAAACTGTAGGGAGAGTTTAAAAATTCAAACAATGTATCTTAAATATTTATTTCTCTAAAAAAAGAAAAAAAAAAAGAACGAAAAAAAAAAGAAAGGAAAGGAAAACAAAGCTCTTTTTCCAAATGACTAAAAATAATATTAACAGAAAAAATATATGATTTATGAAAAAATGACTTCTATTTATTATAACAAGGTATTGGCTCATAAAACTACTCTCCCTCCCTCCCTCTCCAGAAAAATCAAATAGATGATGGGACCTTCAAATGGCTCAAGGTTAAGCAGTTTTGAAAGTTCTGGTCCGGTACGATAAGAGGGGAGAGGGAGAAATTCTCAGAATTTTTCTTTAGCTTTGCGTTTTCATTTCTGCTTTGTCATTCGCGTCATTTACTTCGTCTCGTCGGAATAAGTGGACATGGTTTCAAAATATAGCACGTATATCGGTAAGTTTGTTGGTTCATGTTGATTCATTACAAATTTATTAATTTCATTATATCTGTTTTTTGCATCATTTTATCTTAAAGAATATTTATATTTTAGTTTTTATAATTGACAAAAAAAATGTAAAAGATATTTTCATTTTTAGTAAAATTCCCTTCAATAGTTTATTTTTAGTTTTTCGAAGTTATCGAATTTATTTTTAAACATTATAAATATCGGATGATATTGTTCTTTAAGGATCTCGTACCTTTTAAACGCGTCGAAAATTAACGAAAAGCTTCAAAGTTTGAATTAGTCTATCTTCAAAACCTTTTATGTATAAACATGAAATTTTGGATATTGATTAAACGGATTGTGCTTTGTAATATACTACAAACATAAATTTATTAACCCTTTACAGAATTTGTGTATTGTTTAAATCAAAATAGCTCTTTTTTTTACCCCATAAGTCATTGCGCGCATATCTTGAGAAAGTATGTATGGATTAGCATGAAATTCGGTAAAGATACTAAACATATATATGTGTTTAAAATGATCTACTCTTAGTCTAAAATTATTTCATTAACTATATAAAAAAAATATTTTCGTAAAAAAAATAAAAACATATGTATTTTTAATGAATATAAATAGTCATAACTAAAAATATTACCATTGTAAATACTTAAAAGTAGATCATTTTAAACACACATATTTGTTTAATATATTTACGAAATTTCATGACAATCCATACATCCTTTCTTAAGATATCATGCGCGCAATGACTTATGGGGTAAAAAAGAGCTATTTTGATTTCAACAATACACAAATTCTGTAAAGGGTTAATAAATTTCTGTTGGTAGTATATTACAAAGCATAATCTGTTTAATCAATATCCAAAATTTCACGTATATACATAAAAAGGTTTTGAAGATAAACTAATTAAAACGTTGAAGTTTTTCGTTAATTTTCGACGCGTTTAAAAGGTACAAGACCCCTTAAAACAGTTTATTTTAGTTTAATTATAAAAATGTGACTTTATACTCGAGAAAATTTGAGTGACTAAAACAATTGAATTTAAATTAAATTTAGAAGTATCAAGATTAATTTTTAATTAAACTATTATTTACATAAAATATATAATGTGAACATTAAATAGTCCACAATATTATTTAAAAGGCGACTAAAGTAATGAAAAAGATATTACAAGTTTAAAATATACATTTTATTTAAAATTTCTTAGTACTTTCAAGCCTTCCTAGCTCATCATCAGAGAATATCTTAATAACTAAATGTTGTTTATTGTTTTTAAAATGTGAGAGCCAATAATTACTAGAGTTGAAAGTAGAAGTAGCAGTAGCAGTTTCTTGGATTGAATTTAATTAGAGGAAATATATATTATTATTATTAATTACAGTTCCATTTATTTATGACATCACTCTGTTTCTCATAGGTCACTTTCCATGGATATAATTAAATTATTATTTTATGATATAATTATTTTTGTGTAAATAAATGGAACTACAATTAATAATAATAATATATATTTTCTTTACTTAAATTAAATCCAAGAAACTGCTATTTTCTACTCAGTAATTATTGACCCTCTCATTTTCAAAACAAAGTGACGTATTTGTATGAATAAACAACATTTAGTTATTAAGAAATTCTCTAATGATGAGCTTGGAAGGCTTGAAAGTACTAAGAAATTTTAAATAAAATGTATATTTTAAACTTGTAACATCTTCTTCATTACTTTAGTCGCCTTTTAAGTAAGATTGTGGACCTTTTTAATGTTTACATCATATATTTATTGTTGAATCAAGGTGAAAAAATTGCGTTTCGTCTTATGATTCTATTATTTACATTTCTAATAATTATAAATAATTTTCAAGAATTTTGAAAAAGTTGAAATAATATATTTTTTCAAATGTTTGGCTATTAAACTGCAAGAGAAATAGTTAAATGTTATCTGATAAAAGCAAAATTTTAAAATATGTGAGAAATATTATGCTGTCATTCGTTAACTACATAAAGATTAAACTTATTTTTATGTAACATTTTAATAAAATGATCAGAAATGATGCAAAAATTTAGATAATAATGATTTAATAAAGCTTTGATGAATAAGCATAGTTTAACAGATTTACCAACAAAGCTGTGTAAAATATAGTGGAAATTTAAGTAAAAGGAATATCACAAACACACACATTTTTATATAAAATATATAATAAACTATATTAAAATCACGTATATTATTTAAGCATAAATTCGAAATTTATTCTTCAAAAGAAAATACTTTTTAGAAGGTTAATTGAATGGTAAAATGTTTCGGCAGGTAAAAAAAAAAAAAATCTTATAATTATTTAGACATACTTTTCAAGAAAATCAAGTTCTTTTAACTTGAACTTTTTCAAAAATATTCAAAATACAATATTTGATAATGAATTGATTGATTAGTTTATTTTTTCAATTATACACTTTATAAATTTTTATGAAATGCAACTATTTAAAAATGCATTGTATATAAATTTTGTAAATATGTAAGTGAATAAATGAACAAATAAATTAATGCACTATGTGAAATATTGTGTTTTGGGAATTTTTTGAAAAAGTTCAAAGTGAAAGAATTTCATTTTCTACAAAAGTATATCTAAATAATTATAAGATTTTTTTAATCCTGCAAAAATATTTTATCATTTAATTAGACTGATAAAAAGTATTTTTTTATAGAATAAATTTTGATTTATTTCTAAACAATCGTCGTGGCACAACAGTGGCAAGTGATTACATTTTAAATAACCCTAATAGGCTTTTTTGTGGGCAGCTTTGGGATAAATTTAATTTATGACAACCACAAATGGAAGAACAAAGGCAAGCATCTGGTTAGCTTTCATTTTTAGTGGCCATTAAAAGAATAATTGTGGGCAGTTTAAGGCTATCTAACATTTTCAGCGAAAAGTTAGTGGCATGATTGTGGGCAACAACTTGTATTTACGGCCAATTATCTTGTGGCCTTATTCTGTCCGGCGTGACACTTTTTTTACGGAGTCGTAACTTTCGTTGATAGCGGGCCACCATCGAACACTTTCGGCCAAGGCTAACGAACCCATCAGTGGCCCGTAAGTTCGGTGTTTGTTGGGTTATTTATAGAGTTTTCTCCAGCTTGCACCTATAACAGTGATCAGCCTTCCTTCAATTACGAAATGCATTCCGGAAGAACTCTAACTTTCAAAGGCACCCAAGGCATCTCTGTTTTGATTCAGTCCAAAAGTGCCATGACTTATTCATACACCATTAAACCTACAGTTTCAATGAGTGGTATTTTCTTTCCAATTCTTTTTATCTATTTTCAAAAAAGAAAAGGGTTTCCTACTAAACTTCATGTTCCTTTTTTGAAGCCAAACAATTGCTACGTCTTCTGCTCAAAGTCGAGGAAATTAATTATTTATCTATTAAAAGAGTGGTACAACAACGTCTTTGTGCCAGAAGTGAGACGAGAAGAAAAAAAGTCCGTTTTCTTGCATGATGCGACAATATCTATTGAACAATCTATTATCGAACACAGCTTCGATTTAGATTGAAGACATGCAAATAATTCTGAAGTGTATGCCTGCAAATCCAACTAGTCTCATCCAACCGCTATATTTAATTTTTTTCCGCCCTTGGAAAGTGTTTGTAAAATTTATTCAAAACTAACATTCAGCCAACGAATTAATTATTAGCCCCATCACTAGGAATGACGTCATAAAGCTTCAGTCATTGACACATTATCAGCTTGTATCAGTTACGTTCATTCCTATGTTCAAGTATGGATTTTCCAAAGGAGGATACATTGATAAATGCGAAAACTACGTCACCCATTTATACTGCTGTTTTAAAATTCAAGAAAAAAAAGCAGAGATGTTTTGAATGCGTCGTCGAGTCAGTTGAAGAAACCTTTGTGCGTTGTGCTCACTGTGAGGTATATTTTTGTTTTACTCATTTCTTCGGAATGAAAAATGTGTCAAACATTTTCTACCATCAATACATGTCAGTGTAAGAACCATAAATAAATTTAAATCTCGTGAGTAACATCACTAAAATACATCGCAAACGATTTTTCTTCACAGACCGTAATATAACGGAATACTTTTGAGTTCTACTATACGAATACTGTATGTACTACAGATAACATATTTTATAGGAACCATCTTCTAGTGCACCCCCAATAATCTATATATATATTACGCTAACGTACGTGGCACAGAAATCGCGATTATTTGTTATTGTTTAATGGCAACACCTGAGAAGCGCATCTCATTGGCTATTGTGTAAGAGTTCTTTGGCAGGATTTAGGGCGATCGGGTTTGTTTACGTTTCGCATTTTTCGGTGCAATATCTTTCGCTGCAAATATGTAGCGTCAAAATAACATTTGAAATGCCCGTAAAAAATAACGGTGAATGCTTGAAAGGGAAGAAAAAGCCGAATTCGAGTCGAATCAAAATAGATTCGAAATCCAAATAGAATTGGTCGAGAACGCCGTCAAGCGATCGGCAAAATAGGCTTAATAACTGTAGCATTCACGCGTTGCTTCTGAAATCCAAATTACTGATTTAAACGTTCCGGGGCATGCATAACTGTGGGTGTAACGTGCAATTTCTGCAAAGCACTGTATTGGAAATGCGAATGAAACAGCAGCAAGAAGTTTAGAAAATGTTGTCATGACGTAAAAAGTAATTTTATACGGACAGGTAGTTTTGACAGTACGGACCTGCAATACGAATTTCAGGTTCATTTCATAATATTATTACGACCCCCCCCCCCCAGAAGTAAGATACAATAAATCCTGATTAGACGGAAACGAAAACGACCAGTGATAAATTCCGTTTTATGCAGGTTATTTAAATTGAACAAAGCATAATAGCATTTTTTTACGGGGGGGGGGGTGAAGAGTTGGAACTTTTTTTTTCGTTTATTGCAGAATTCCGTTATAAACAGGCCTTACTCTATTAGAAAATAAATTTGCTGGATTGTACTTTTCTAAAAAATCTATACAGCAATATTTGCTTACAATTTTATTATTTCTTTTTCAGTATTACACTTTATGTTGTATTTGTAATTGCTTTTCATATAAAGATTTTAAATAAAAAATTAAATTATTGAAAATATAATTACATTTTAATTAAATTCATCAGTTAATTTGGAATAAAAAAGTTTAAAGTATGAGCCATATAAAAATTAAAAACTTAACCTTTGAATTTACACAACTTTGGAACTGAACAAGAGTCGGGCCCTGGTAATTTGCACCGTCTCCACCCGCCCCCCTCTGTACGAACCTGTGATAAAAATTTCAGATTCATTTAAGAATATTATTACGGGCCCGGGCAAAGCCAGGCGGGTCAGCTAGTGTATATAAATTTCATTATTTTTAAAATGTGTAACACTATTTAAATACATTGAAAATAATTTTTTCTTATAGGCCATGCCTCTCTTTCCTTGAGAATCGTGTTGCAATCCTTTCAAGAATTAGTTTTTAGTTAGTGCTTTTGTTACATTTTTCAGAGAATAAAATCATTATTAGAAACGGATCTTCGATGTAGCAACATAAAAATACTAGACGGATGTGGCAATCTCAAAGCTTTCTTCTATCTGTTAATACATTCTGTCTGTTAATACTGCTAATACTACATGTTAATACTTTCTGAAAAATACAGCATAGCAACGCCTCCGGGTAGAGGATTTACACCAAAGTCTAATCAGCATCAACTTATGTCAACTTCTAACTAAATCTGAAGTGTCGTGATATCCGTGCATTAGTTTTTGAGTAGAGCTATGGCGGAAATCGTAAAATAGTCTGCATAGCAGCTCCACCTGTAGAGCGATATATACCAAAACCTAATAAGTAACAACTTAAGTCAACTTGATAACTGAATCTGAAGTTTGATTAAAATCCGTTCATTATTTCTTGAGATAAAACTATTTCGGGAATCAGGAAAAATGCAGCACAGCAGCGCCACCTGTTGGTCAATTTACACCAAAACGTAATCAGCGCCAACTGATATCAAGGACCAACTGAATATGAGGTTTCATAAAAATGCGTGTATTAGTTCTTCAGATAGAGCCCTTGCGGAAATCGCAGAAATGCTGCATAGTCGCGCCACCTGTAGGACGATTTACACCAAAACATAGTCAGCGCCAACTCATATCAAGGACTAAGTGAATCTGAAGTTTGATGAAAATCCACTGATTAGTTCTTGAGATAGAGCCCTTGCGAAAATCGTGAAAAATGGTGTATAGCAGGGCCACCTATTGGGAGATTTACACCAAATCGTAGTAAACACCAACTCATATCATGTACTAACTTAATCTGAAGTTTCATAAAATCCGTGCATTAGTTCTTCAGATGGAGCCATTGTGGAAATCGTAAAAAATGCAGCATAGCAGCCGCACCTGTTGAGCGATTTGCACCAAACTAATCAGAACCAATTTATATCAGAGACTCACTGAATATAAATTTTTATTAAATTCCCCGCATTAGTTCTTGAGATAGAGCGCCCAGAAAATTTTTGTCACATACAGACAGACAGACTCACAGGCAGACATTTTGTAAAAACATGTTTATTGGGATTTATGACCCCTAAAACGACTAAATTCATCGAAAACCGGAACTTGAAAATTTTGATGACTCCAATACTTTCTTCTTGTAAAGATAGAGGAAAGTAAAAATCAGTCCCGAGATCGTTTCATGAGAATACGTAAAATCGTAGAGCTTCATTGCCAAAATCACCTGATGTTGATATCTGAAAAAGCAGAGTTGTTACTTAAAAAAATCATCTTAAGACCTCGAATTATTAACTTTATTTAATATAATGGTATATTTGAATATTAATGGTATATTTTAATACTAATGGTATAGTTTAATTTAAAGGATTTGTAAAAATAAAGAATTTCCAAAGAAATGTTTCCAATTGCGGATTTTATTCTTGGTAAATGCGTAGGGCAGTGCATTGTTAACTTCAAAACCCTCAACGTTTCTGATGCCAGCGATAACCTTGTTTTAACATGTATTTTGATCTCTAAGTTGTATATGTTCCGCCTGTGCAAATATTTACAATTACAAGGACATAATCATTAAGGTGTGACAGGACCTTTAAACTTTCAAAATATCAGTTTTCAGCTTTTGCTTTATTCTGAATGTTTTAAAATTTCTCAACAATATGCAAAAAACCGCATTCAAAAATCTGCATTATTTCTTGAGTTATAATCATTTTTAGATGATGAGTATTATAGAAGGTCCGTAGATATTGAAACTTTTCAACTTGGACATTGCACGCACTGTTACTTTTACACTATGTAAGCTACAGCTTGAACAAAATTAACCAATATGCGTTTATGTATAGTCTACAGGCTAAAACCAAAACAATTCTCATATTTTAGTTATTTATTTTTTTGCACTTGTAAAACTTAAAAAAAAATTGAGATTATTGAACTTTTTTTTTTTTTTTTTTTGTACTAAAATTAAATTTTAAACAAAAGTTTTTGCGTATATTTTGGTTTAAAGTTATAAGTAGCTATATTATGATTCTATTTTGTTCTAAAATTATTTTCTATAAGCATAATTTAGAGTTTTATCATGCGCGCATCATCACGCATTAGTGAGATTAATTTTTTAATTTAAAATTTAAATATTAATTTTGTACATACAACATTTATTTTTCTGGATAATTTACTTAAGGATATATACTTTAGGCAGGAAGGGGAGAAAAAGATCTTAATTGCAAATTGTTTGTGTTTTGATACTTTGAAGAAGGTGATTTTCTGATTGTTTCGACAAACTCAAAGGTCATGTGCCCCCTTAAAGGGAGTAAATTGAATTTTAGAAAAATGTGTCGTAAAATATCGTAAAGAAATTAGTGTAAAGTTAATTCAAAATATTGTAATAAGGAATTATTTCCACTTCGAGGCTATTTATGACATTTAAAAATTCTTTATAGCGCAAAGAGTTATTTTGCATTAATTAATTAGGACATATGCTTAGGTCAAAGGACAACCATAGCGTAGAAAATCTTTTATTTAATAAACAATTCTTTTTTTGTTGTTGTTTTGTACGTAAATGCCTGTGACAATCGCAAATAAATTTTTTGTATCTTACTTTAAGCAAACTCTTTTATTTAACATTCTGCGTTTTTTATTTCTTTAAAATAGGGGTAGTTAATAATTTTATTTTCTAGCAATTTTCATAATAAACATATATAAAGGGTGATTATAATTAATGTTACCCTGTTTACACCTACCAAGAGTCCGTTCTGGATGACATATATCGATGAAACTTGGTATATACGTTATATGGAGCATGGAGGAAAAAATCTGTAATAAAAAATAGTAGTTCAAATTTCGACAGATAGATAGCGGTTTTCATCTACGAGAAAGTACGTTATCCAAAATTAGGTGGTTTAAAAAGCCAGTAGTCGCTGCCTTAGAGTCATTCTCCACCAGACCGTTAAAGAACAAACGTTACTGGTGAAGATATTTTATCAGAAAGACAGTAATTTGTCATCTGTACTCCGAGAATATCGACGCTTGAAAGGCTTACGAAAAAGCACCAATGCCGAGACAGGCATTAAAAAAGATGATGACTAAACTCGAAAAGAGAATGGTGAGTTCGGCGTACTGATAGTAAGAGGAAGGAAACGAATTTGGAATGACACTGCCGAAGAAGTCGCTTTTGCCATAGTCGAAATAGCGTCCGGTTCCCAATATTCTTCGAAAAGTGCTCGAGCGGTGTCACGTGATTTGTTTTTCCCTTAGACAAGAGTGCGAAAGTTTCTTCGACCCATTCTAAAGTGGTATCCATACAAGATTCACGTTCTGGAAGCATTGAATCCTGCTGGCCCGGGCAGAATTTGCAAGAATGTTTCTGGACAGAATAGCCGTTGACAATGCATGGCCTTAGAACAATTTGTGGTCAGAGAAGGCGCATCTTACCATAGAGGGAGCAGTGAATAATATCTAACAAAAACATAGCTGTGAAAAAAGGCAGCCAAGTTCTGTAAAGACAATGGCAAGAAAAGAAGTGATATCTAAGTGGGTGCCAAGTTCAAATAAAATTCACTGAAACTTGTCTACGTATTATAGCATCTTTTAAATTGTTTGGAAATAAAAATTATTGATAGCATATCAATAATAAATCTAGAACTTGGCAAGTTTTTAACTACGAGTCACTTATTTTTATTAATGATATTATTATATCAAAACTTGTTATTTCATGTTAGAAGCCTTCATTTGAGTGAATTCCTTCCCCTTGAAGGGTGGTGGGATAAAATGTAACCCATCTAATTTTAACGGCAAAATGCCACATTGACACCAGAATTCAGGACTAAAAAGTTTAGTTTTATTAAATACGTGAAAAGAAGCTTTTACCCATTTTGAAATAAATTTGTTCTTAAATTCTGGTGTGATACAATCATTTCAGCATGTCACGAATAAATGTTCTTTGCCCCTGAAGGGTTAAAGGGGTGCAGTCTCTAAAGTGATGACCAAGAACAAGCGTAAGTGTAGCTGTCTCTTTGTAAGGCCTTTGTCTCTTTGTCTGTTTGCATTGATGTTTCCGAAGGGTGGGTGCTAGAGTGATAACCAAAGACGAGCGGGAGTGTATCTGTGTATTTATTGGTTTATCAAAACTTTAACATGAGTCATTTGTTTATAATAATAACTATATTATTTTTTTGTAATGTCATTGAAATTAATATTAACATCGCCACTTTATTATGACATGAAATTGATAGGCATAGCATTTATCAAAAACTTGCCAAGTTCTAGATTTATTATTAATATTCTATCAATAATTTTTATTTCTAAACATTTTAAAAAATTCCATAATATTTCAGTAAGTAAGTTTGAGTTAATTTTATTTGAACTTAGCACCCACTTAGATATCACTTATTTTCTTGCCATTGTCTTTACAGAACTTGGCTCCTTTTTTTCACAGCTATGTTTTTGTTAGATATCATTACTTTTTGTATAGTTACCATATATTTAGACACTTTACTTAATGCTTTTTAATGTGTTTACATGTGACTATTTTATTCACCAAGCAACATTCAATTTTAATTTTAATTTCTTACAACAAACTATTTGGCTGTCAATTTGCGGCAGAAATCTATATTTTAATACTGGTACATTGAATGCATGTTTTGAAACGAAATGTATTGATTCAAAATTTTTATTGTTTCTGAAACAACAATTCCTATTAAATTCATATATTAAAATTTCCAATTAAATATCCTTTAGCTGTGCCTGCTTTTTTGTACTAAAAGTGAAAAATAAAGTTATGTGCTTATGCCACACTATGTATCATTCATCCATGGGTGCCGGCAAAGAGGCAGTACAGAGGAAGGACATTGCCCCTCCCTGGATATTCATATTTAATTAACTAAATATCCTCTTCTCTGATGATTTTGAAAATAACATGTGGGTAAGTCTGATCACAGATCGCACAGAGGGTTTCGTTTAATATTCCTTTCGAAACACTTTATATTTTTGAAAAATCTGTTAGTTCCACATTTCGCAACCTGGGGCGCACTTTATTCTAAACAAACCTCTATCCGAACGAAACTCCGTTTTACATACAGATCCGTAGATATATTAGTCGAGGTGATTGAACCCATAGCACCCGAAATAAGTAGGCGCCCCTGGCAAAAGTGGAACTAAAATATGTAAGGCTATGGTGCATAATATGAAAGAATGGTCAAAGGGGTGTCGGCAAAAGTTTGAAAAGTGCTCCCCGGGTGTAAAGGGCGGAGGTTAGAAAAATTAATTAAAATATGCAAGGTAGAGCCAGGAGGAGTAAATAATGTAAGACTTTTTGAAAATTTTACGAATTGTCGTGTGGTCTGGTATATTCAGCTATACGTATGCAAAAAGTCATGTCTCCAACTTAATTAGGGGCTCCCTTAGAAAGAATTGCTTAAAATACATATGTGGTAGCTCAAAGGGTTAAGCGTAAGATTTTTCAAGATTTTATGATTTGTCGCCTGGTCTCAGGTGTCCTGCTATGAGTATGCAAAATTTCAAATCTGCAATTATATAAGGGCTTAGTTAGAAAGAATTGCTTAAAATACGCACGTGGAAGCCCAAAGGGTTAAATGTACGACTTTTTCAAAATTTTATGATTTGTCGCATGATGGTATTCAGCTATGAGTGTGCAAAATTTCACGCCTCCAAACTAAATAGGGGATCACTTAGAAAGAATTGTTTAAAATACACATGTGGGAGCCCAAAAGGTTAAATGTACGACTTTTTCAAAATGTTAGGATTTTCCGTTTGATGTGAGGTGCTCAGCTATAAGTATGCAAAATTTCACGCCTCCAACCTAATTAGGGGCTCACTTAGAAATAATTGTTTAAAATACACATGTGGGAGCCCGAAGGGTTAAATGTACGACTTTTTCAAAATTTTATTGTTTGTCATTTATGCGAGGTGTTCAGCTATAAGTATGCAAAATTTCAAGCCTCCAACCTAAATAGGGGATAACTTAGAAAGAATTGTTTAAAAACACATGTGGGAGCCCAACAGGTTAAATGTCCGACTTTTTGAAAATTTTATGACTTGTCGATTGATGTCAGGTGTTCAGCTATAAGTATGCAAAATTTCACGCCTCCAACCTAATTAGACGCTCACTTAGAAAGAATTGTTTAAAATACACATGTGGGAGCCCAAAGGGTTAAATGTACGACTTTTTCAAAATTTTATGATTCCTCGTTTGGTGTGAGGTGCTCAGCTATAAGTATGCAAAATTTCACGCCTCCAACCTAATTAGAGCTCACTTAGAAAGAATTGCTTAAAATACACATGTGGGAGCGCAATAGGTTAAATGTATGACTTTTTTAAAATTTTATGATTTGTCGTTTCATGTGAGGGGTTCAGCTATAAGTATGCAAAATTTCACTCCTCCCACCTAATTAGGACTCACTTAGAAAGAATTGTTTAAAATACACATGTGGGTGCGCAATGGGTTAAATGTATGACTTTTTCAAAATTTTATGATTTTTCGTTTCATGTGAGGTGTTCAGCTATAAGTATGCAAAATTTCACTCCTTCCACCTAATTAGGGCTCACTTAGAAAGAATTGTTTAAAATACACATGTGGGTGAACAATGGGTTAAATGTATGACTTTTTCAAAATTTTATGATTTTTCGTTTCATGTAAGGTGTTCAGCTATAAGTATGCAAAATTTCACTCCTCCAACCTATTTAGTGGCTCACTTAGAAAGAATTGCTTAAAATACACATTGGGGGCCCAAAGGGGTAAATGTACTACTTTTTCAAAATTTTATGATTTATCATATGATATGTTGTGTTCAGCTATAAGTATGCAAAATTTCAAGTCTCCAACATGTATAGTTTCTGAGACGTACAGAATATCTCAATTTGTTGATTTTCTGTAAGCAAGTAAACCCAGGTAAACCCCCATTATGTAGATAGGTTTACAATGGAAGTCTGTGGGAATTTGGCGAAATATTAGAGATATCACCAAGGTGGCGTCACTTTTTGCGACTAATTTTGGTCGCCAAATTTGGCGATATATCGCCATGTTGGCGAGGAACTTGGCGGTATTTGGCGACAGAACAGCTTCCCCTCCAACGGCAAATTAAAATTTCGCCTAATAGACTTAATGTTAAAGTAAAAATTGACACCCCCAGGTGGATAATTCACAGATTTTCACATTTTTTTTATTTTATTCCTTAGTTTCATAGTGTAAACGAACTTCGCAACGAATTTCAAGTCTGTAGCTGCAGTAGATGTATGAAATCTTTTTGATGAGTGAGTGAGTCAGTCAGTCATAAAATTACCGATTATCAGATATTTTCAAATGTCATTATCTCGGAAAGTAATTATGCGTTATTTATAAAATTTTGGATACTAGATAATTAGGGTGGCCTTACTACACATTTCGTATAACAAGTAAGTAGGTCTCATAGATTTTCAGTAGTAGAGCATTGAAATTGGACGAAAACAGCTCGAAATGGTTCGTGTAATATAACACACGGCTATGTCAGGCGAACTTGGCTGACACACTGCCGTGTGTCTAGATGTAGGGTAGATGCTATGTAGAATATTAATATGGGGTACTGCAAGTTTAATGTTGGGCATGAGCATTGGTTGCATTCTTATTACATTACTGTGTGGTGTGGTTTTACTGCATATTTCAATCATGGTTCTATTTTTTCGAGGAGAACACTTATCAGTGTCCTAAATGGTGTTCTATTACGGATACCCATTACTGCGTCCTTTTTCCGCAGCAGGTGATTCCTGTCTTACAAGATCTTACCATAGAGGGAACAGTGAATACTATGTAGGGTAGATACTATGTAGAATACTAATATGGGGTACTGCAAGTTTAATGTTGTGCATGAACATTGTTTGCATTCTTATTACATTATTGTACGGTGTGGTTTTACTGCATATTTCAATCATGGTTCTATTTTTTCGAGGAGAATACTTATCAGTGTCCTAAATGGTGTTCTATTACGGATTCCCATTACTGCGTCCTTTTTCAGCAGCAGGTGATTCCTGTCTTACAAGATCTTACCATAGAGGGAACAGCGAATACTATGTAGGGTAGATACTATGTAGAATACTAATATGGGGTACTGCAAGTTTAATGTTGTGCATGAGCATTGTTTGCATTCTTATTACATTATTGTACGGTGTGGTTTTACTGCATATTTCAATCATGGTTCTATTTTTTCGAGGAGTACACTTATCAGTGTCCTAAATGGTGTTCTATTACGGATACCCATTACTGCGTCCTTTTTCCGCAGCAGGTGATTCCTGTCTTACAAGATCTTACCATAGAGGGAACAGTGAATACTATGTAGGGTAGATACTATGTAGAATACTAATATGGGGTACTGCAAGTTTAATGTTGTGCATGAACATTGTTTGCATTCTTATTACATTATTGTACGGTGTGGTTTTACTGCATATTTCAATCATGGTTCTATTTTTTCGAGGAGAACACTTATCAGTGTCCTAAATGGTGTTCTATTACGGATTCCCATTACTGCGTCCTTTTTCAGCAGCAGGTGATTCCTGTCTTACAAGATCTTACCATAGAGGGAACAGCGAATACTATGTAGGGTAGATACTATGTAGAATACTAATATGGGGTACTGCAAGTTTAATGTTGTGCATGAGCATTGTTTGCATTCTTATTACATTATTGTACGGTGTGGTTTTACTGCATATTTCAATCATGGTTCTATTTTTTCGAGGAGTACACTTATCAGTGTCCTAAATGGTGTTCTATTACGGATACCCGTTACTGCGTCCTTTTTCAGCAGCAGGTCATGCCTGTAATACAAGAGCGGGAGTATGTAGAGAGCGCAGTCTTCATTCAAGATAGTGTACCACCTCACGTAGCTCTAGCAGTGACGGCACTGCTTCATGCCCATTTTGGAGATGATCGTGTGACTTCAGGAAGCTTTTCGACTACCTGGCATTGTTGTTATCCAGACTTGAACGTCTGGGACTTCTGGTTGTGGGGATTCCTGAAAGATGTGCTTGACGCAAATGAAATGCACATTGTACATATGCTATGAATAAATAAAGTTTTGTGTTTCCAGTTTGAATTTGTCTTCATGCGGCCCCTTCTCACCTGGTGGTGAAAATTTGACATCATAGATGTCTGAAATTAAGACACAAAATTGTCTAACTCAGCTCAGTGTATAAAGGAACGGAGAAAAATTCTAAATTCTGATGATATGTCTGAAATTAAGGTATATAGAATTTTTAGTCACTTAAAGAAACAGTGGCCGTTGAAAAGTATTTTTTTATATTTCCCTCGGTTGAACTGAAATTTTGCACACATAATACTTCATATATTTTCTTAGTGCATAATTCAATTTTTTTAAATGTGTGTAATTAATTAATTGAAATTAAAATATGTTACTTAATTGTTTTAATTTAAAAATACTCCATGTGCATCAAATTTGGCTTTAGAAACCTGGTATTTTGTTAAATGGGAGGTTCATTATATTGCAACAAAATTTGGCATGCATTTTAAAATTATACTAACATATTGAAAGAAAGTAATAAAGGAATTCGGTACTTTTCGGTTATCCGGGCGCCACTGTTATATATACATAAATATATACACATATAAGCATACATACATATCTACCCTATATATATAAAATCTTAATGAAACGAATTTATGAAACGGAAGTATGAAACGAAAGTATGAATCGGCTGATTAAACAACTGATTATGTTTCACGGCGATTTCTCCTAAAATATGGAATACTTTGCGATGAAATTAACACCAAAAATCAATACTGATCCGCAGATTTCAAAACTGGTATTAGAATTTTTAAATTCGAATTAGTTTTCGAAATATTATTATTTTTTTTCAAATTTTATATGCATTTTTTTAATGACGGCAACTCAAATTTTATAATCAAACAGACATTTTTTTTCATATTCTAGAAAGGTTATTTTAAATTAATTTGGCGACGAGTTTGTCCTCCCTTAAATGTATGCTAAGAAATGCATCATGTTACTTTTATTCATAACTCAATTTGTATTTCATTATCATTTTATTTAATACAAAACTTTCATTTAAAGTTGAAACCTTTAAAATAAATGGCTTTTACTTCATTCTTTATATACGCAACGCTGTACCTAATTGGCGCTAAAATGGCGTTATTTTGCCTGATATGGTAACCTGGCTATTGCTGCTTATTTATTTAAAAAAAATTTATTTGAATTTATTTTATTTTTATTTACACAAAATGTTATAAATTGTTTTGTTCTGTAGTTATTAATTAATTTTTTTTATTTATTGTTATTTCATTTTAAAAATAACAGAAAATAATTTAAAAATACATATGTAACAGGTATTTGAAAACGAGGTTTTTGACAAATTGTCGTAAAAAAAAAGTCACGCCAAACCCCGTGCGTATGTGAGAATGCAACAAATCATGAGATTTAATTTCCACTTCAAAGCAACGTTTTAATGTTATTACTTCTCCCGTCGACCAATTTCGTCAAATTATACAAATTGACATATTTTTCTATTTTAAATAACAAAAGAACGAAAGAAAAAATAAATTAGTATAACATTAATTAAAATGCAAATAAAACCTCGAAATAAAAATCACTTGATGGCGTGAACATGTGTAACTTCCTTAAAGTCAAGTGAATGTGACATTTACGATCAACCATTATAGTCATTTAATCTTATAGTTTGGCAACAGATTTTTGGTCGATGGGACCAAGTAGCAGCGTTTTAATTTACCACTCAAAAAATAAAAAAATGCAAACTGGCGAGTTAAAAAAAAAAAAGCTATTGGCGAGATTTTCACGCGGCTAATATAAAAGTACCAGGAATTCCTTGCGATCATGGCAACTTTTATGTAGTTTTATTCGAAAATATAATTTTGATTCTTTTATCAAAATGGAAACCTTTCTTATGAAAAGCGAAGTGATCAGCCCGTAATTGTTTATGGCAGTTACATGAGTTGGACTATTATAATATAAGTGAAACAATGGCGATAGAATAATATTTGGCGACTTATCACACCTGTGGCTGGCTAACATTGAAGTACAAAATGGCCGACTGGAATATAAAATGCGAAGTGATCCGCCAGGAACTGTTGATGATAGTCACATGACTTTCGCTATTATTGTAGAGATTATTTTTAATTGTAAAAACAGCGCAAAGAATAATATTTCCTAACGATTAAAAATTTATTTACACACCACTATTAAAACCATATAAAACCCCTTTAAAATTACTATTAAATGAGAAGGTTTTAAAAGCAGGAAAATATTAAAAATTATGTCTTGAAAATTGCATTTACTCGTGAATATTAAAAGAGAAAGAAAACTTTAAATATTATACATTATACTTTGTACATTAATATGCGTTTAACCCTTTCAGGGACAAGGCACTTCTATTCGTAAAATCTTGAAATCAATGAATGACACCAGAATTTACAAACAAATTTCGAAATAATGGCGATAGAATAATATTCGGCGACTTATCACACCTGAGGCTGGCTAACATTAAAGTATCAAAATGTCAGCCTGGAATATAAAAAGCGAAGGGCTCCGCCTGGAGCTGTAGATGATAGTCACATGGCTTAGGCTATTATTACAGAGATTGTTTTCAATTCTAAAAACAGCGCAAAGAATAAGATTTCCTAACGATTAAAAATTTATTTTTAAGTGACTATTAAAAACAGAAAAAACTAGTCGGATGTACCAATCCCAAAACTCTCTTCTATCTCATACATGTTAATACTTCAAAATTCGCTATCACACTGCCAAAATTAAATGGCAATCTATGCATCTCATGAGAATTCTAACGATATGAAATTCCGTGCATTAGTTCTTGAGATATGACTACCGCTGAAATCGTCTAAATTCAGCAAAATGCTGCCTAGCAGCGCCACCTATTGGGTGATTTATACCAAATCCTAATCAGCAACAATTTATGCCAACGTCTGACTGAATCTGAAGTTTGGAGAAAATCCGTACATTAGTTTTTGAGATAGAGCAATAGCGAAAATCGTGAAAATTTCTGCATAGCAGCGCCACCTATTGGGTGATTAACACCAAAACCTAATTAACAACAACTTGTGTCAACATACAACTAAATCTGAAGTTAGATGAAAATTGGTCCATTAGTTCTATTGATAGAGCTATTGAGGCAATCGTGGAAAAGGCAGCAGAGAAGCGCCACCTGTTGGGCGATTTACACCAACACCTAATCAGTAGCAAGTCATATCAAGGACTAACTTAATCTGAAGTTTGATGAAAATCCGTGCGTCAGTTCTTAAGATAGAGCTATTGGGGAAATCGTGTAAATCCTGCAAAATTCATCATAACAGTGCCAACTGTTGGCGATTTACACCAAAACGTAATCATCATCAATTCATATCAAGGACTAACTAAATCTGAAGTTTGATCAAAATCCGTGCATTGGTTCTTGAGATAGAGCTATTGCGAAAATCGTGAAAAATGCAGCATTGCAGCGCCACTTGTTGAGCGATTTACACCAAAAACTAATCAGCATCAATTTGAATTAGGCACTAACTGAATATCAATTTTTATTAAATTCCGTGCATTAGTTCTTGAGATAGAGCGCCCACAAAATTTGTGTCACATACACACAGACAGACAGACAGACAGACTCACAGAGTCACAGACAGACATTTTGTAAAAACATGTTTTTTGGAATCTCTGACCCCTAAAACGTGTAAATCCGTCGAAAACCGGAATTCGAAAATTTTCATGAATCCAATACTTTCTTCTTGTAAAGATAGAAGGAAGTAAAAAAACTTTAAAATTGCTATTAAATGAGTATATGTTAAAAGCAGGAAAATATTGAAAATTATGTCTTGAAAATTGCATTTACACGTGATTATTAAAAGGGAAGGGAAACTTTAAAATAATAAATACATTAAAATGCGTTTAACCCTTTCACGGACAAGGCACGTCTATTCGTAAAATTTTGAAATCAATGAATGGCACCAGAATTTACAAACAAATTTCGAAATACAAAAATGTTTTTGTTCACCCGACCGGAGCACCAACCAAAGAATGGCATAGGAAATCTCCGCTCCGGTGGAAAATCCCCACAACAATCACCGATGCCGGACATCGGAAAGCACCCAAAATAACAAGGAAAAAGGCACATAATCTGACGAACTTACATAGTAAATTGTAAATTTACAAAACAATTGATGTTGCTTTCATCATAATAATAAAAATAAAAACAAAAGTGAAGTGACTTAAATGTATAACAAAAGTTAACACTATAAATCCTTGTTCAAGATTATGAAGTGTAAATGTTCATGAAAGGTCACTGTTCACTAATGTTCAAATGAGTTCAGTGTTCGAAAGAAAAATGTTCATAAAAGTTTTATATAAGAAAAACTAACTTGAAGAAATATCACCATAATGTTCAAACCTCAAGAGAAAATCGCCGCCAATAAAAATGTCAGACGAAGGACAGTTACTATAAAAGGCACAATGTTGAGCCTTTGATGTAGTGTCAGAAAACCACGTAATGTCCGTAGCGAACCACTGATGAGTATTAACAGTATGATAGAAGTAAATAGTTACAAGTGTAAAAATTATCAAAATTTATACCTGATAAATGAGTATTCCCTATTAAGTGCGTTGTACATAGCACACAGTTTTCTATAGTTTGAACGGGTAATGAGAACGTTTCGAATGTTCCATCTCAGTGTACAATTCCTGTTGAATTTAAATGTACAAGACATTAACGGACAATGTCCAAACAAATAATGTTGTATACTTCCTACATCACCACAGTTACACCTGTTATTTGGGCGTTTTCCTATTTTAAACAGATACTGTGGAAATGCTCCATGTGAAGAAAGAAAATAACCTATCACCTGGGATTCACATAGAAATAAATCGTTAACCTTGTTTAATATCGCATAAGTATCTCTTCCCTTCTCCGAATTTTCCCAAGAAACCTGCCATTGATCATGTAGAAGTGTTTTAAAATGACGCTTTAAAATAGAAGTTGGTGCAGGAATGCGTAGAACTTTATCATACAGATCATTTATAATAACTGATTTTGCCAACATGTCCGCTCTTTCATTTCCTGATATTCCAACATGCGATTTTACCCAGCCAATATATATGACTTTATTATGTAACAGGCGCAAAGAGTTGAAGATATTAAAAAGCTGACCGTTAGATGGAAATAAGCGCTGAAGAGCGTAAATTGATGACAAGCTGTCAGTATAAAGATGAAATGAATCATGCGAAGAGTCGATGCACCAACTGATAGCCTCGTCTAGCCTCGAGTTATAGTCATGTAATTTTAATCTCATGTCTAGCATAAAAGAATCCCTATTCCAAACCATAAATGCAGCTCCTACACTGTTCATCATTCGAGAACCATCAGTATACAATATCGGATGATTCACCACTGGTACTGTATCAACCACTGGCTTAACAAATTTTATATTTAAGTTTTCAAAGAAGTAAGGATAATTATATGTCCTCAGTTTATTCATAGAGTCTTCACCTTTAAAACACATATTGTCAATCAAGACTGTACCATTTCCATAAATGATATTATAACGCTTAGAAGACAAATTCAGTTCTATGTCAAGTGGTGGAGCACCCACCAAAACACACAATGCGTCATTAGAAATCGTACGATATGCCTTTAAGACAGATAGCAGACATAGACGTTGACATGAGAGTAATCTTGTTATTCCATGTTGATTTAAGTCAGGCATCCAGATCTCATGACCATATGAAATACGTTTCTTCAAGACGGTATTGTACCATATTTTAAGATAAATAGAAGGAAGACCTCTATCGCGAATTCTGGTTTGGCGCATTTTACACGTGAAATCGTTAAGCCTAGTTCTAATCATATCTAGGTGATCCATCCAGCGAAAATTGCTGTCAAGTAGAAATCCCAAATAAAGAATATTGTCCTTTACACTGATACTTTTGTCATTATGTTTAAAAACTAGTCTTCTTTTACTAAGAGTGTGGCTCCCAAACAGCATTGCGGCTGACTTCTCTGCACTAATTTGCAAATGATGTATAGAACAGATATCCGAAAAGTGATGAACACTAGTATTCATTTTATGTTCTAGCGCAGAGCGCGTATCTGCGCCCTCTATAATAACACTATCATCAGCATAAGAAATAATCAGTAATCCTCTCTGCTTGCAACTCTTTAAAATCCTGTCAGCAACTAGTGTCCAGATAAACGGCCCAAGACATGACCCTTGCGGGCAGCCACGGAATACATGAAACCATGTTAATCAATGCGTATATTTAAAACAAATAAGCCTATGACTCATGTAATTTTTAAGTGTAGACTTCATGTTCACTTACTTAATAAAAGGGAAATTTTCATCCCAATATTCTGGTGCTAACGTGGCATTTAAGAATTAAAATTAAGTGGTCTAAAAATGAACCACCGCCCTTGAATGGGTTAAAGCAGCAAATTTTAGTGATGTTAGTAAATTGTATTATGTCAATCGTTTTATAGCGCTGCTAAAAAATACCGAGAGACAAAGACTTTGTTTACTTAATTCATTTTATTTTAGCTTCTTTTCAAATGTTTAACTGATCTTCTTTAACCAAACACGAAAACAACCATTGGTTGTCTTAACAGCAAATGCTTCTACCTTAAATTTTTGCAATCAAAGGGAATTGAATGGAAACCCTTTTACAGGGACATCGCTACAGGTTTTTTCAGTATAATTCAATCTTCTCTAATCTTTTTAAAACCGATCAGATTAGCGTGCTTTTAGATTCTGCAGTGTCTGAACGGGGGTTGGCGAGAGTAACTTGCAGGGGGCAGAGCCCCTAGTATGTGTATAAATATACATATCTTATACTATAATGCGAGCAAAAATTGTGTGTATATGTGTGTGTAGGTGTATGTGCGTGTGTGTGTGTATGTAAATTTTATCTTAAAAATGGCTCTAACGATTTTGACGAAATTTTATATTTTACCATTTTCGGGCATGATAATTCCATTGGGCTAGGTCACGTTTCGAGAAAATTCGATTAGTGGGTCATTTTGGGTCGTAATGGGTCAAGGTCAAGCTAATTATATCTAAAAAACGGCTCAATCGATTTTGACCAAATTTCACATCCAACCGTTTTTCGACACGAGGAAACTTTTGGGCTAGGTCACATGTTCAAGAAACTTCGATTAGTGGGTCATTTTTGGGTCACTATGGGTCAAGCAAATTTTATCTAAAAAACGTATCTAACGATTTTCACTAAACTCTATATTCTACAGTTTTGGATTACGAGAAAACTTTTGCGCTAAGTCTAGGGATTGCAATCCTGAGACTAATTTCCGATTTCGGGATTGCTTAGATTCAATCCCGGGATCCCGGGATAATCCTGGGATTAGGAAAACTAGAATTTCTGCAATATCATCAATTTTTACAATAGCTAAATATCATAATACTATAGAAAAGACAAAGCAAAATTACAGCCTAATTTACATATGAAAATATACCAAATTAAAAAAAAAATAACTTCAATTAATTATCAAAACTTATAGGATAAATTAGAACAATTGAAAATTAAAAGAAATACGCTGTTGGTGTTTGAAAATGCAGCAAAAAACATGAAATGTCTATGCTTCATCTTCTAGATAATTTCTTTTATTTCCTGTTAAACAAGTTTTTGAATAGTTTAATATTTACAATATTAAAAACTAATTAATATCACGAAACTTTAGTACCATGTTTCGTCGATAAATGTGCATGCAACCTTTAGTCGATGCACCTAACGTTTTAAGCACTTGGCTACATCTTTTACGTTTAGCTATTCTTTCATCTTTTGACCTTAAATAGCAATGCCATACTGAAGATGTATCATTATCTTTCCTATGAGCTACAAAATCCTTTTCATTAGACATCTTTAAAGCAAAATAAGTATAAACGCCCGAAAAGCAAAGAAGTTAGCACATAATAATGACTATGAAACTCAAATGCCACGCTTACCAGTAAACTCTAATTCGAAATTTTGTGATTCCCAGTTGCTGAAACGACCGGCTTTCTAAACGCGGCGAAATCGAAATAAACAAATGATTTCATTGTTCCCGAATAATAGCCGAGCGGGTTACATCTGTTTGCAAGTCAAAAGGTTTTCATGTTAAACGATTTAATCGCTTTGAAATATGTAAAAAATACTTGAAATATGTATATTTCTTCAAGGATATATAAATTTCATAAAAATTAATTATTTTTCTTTCCAAAAGAGAAAGTCTATAAATATATTTTTTTTTTATTTCAGCTGAATATTGTTCCATTAAAAAAAAAAAAGGACAATCCCGAAAATCCCGGGATTTGGCAGACAAAATCCCGGTATTTTCGGGATTAAAAAGGATGCGGGATCCCGGGATCTCGGGATACGGGATCCCAGGATTGTAATCCCTAGCTAAGTCACATGTTCGAGAAAATTCGTTTAGTGGGTCATTTTTGGGTCACCGTGGGTCAAGATAACTTTATCTGGATAACTTCTTTAACGATTTTGACGAAATTTTGTACCCTACTGCTTTCGGGCACGAAAAGAGCATTGGAATGGGTCTCGTGTTCGAGAAAATTAAATTAGTGGGTCATTTTGGGTCATAATGGGTCAGGGTCAAGTTAATTATATCTAGAGAACGGCTCAATCGATTTTGACTAAATTTTGTATCTAACCATTTTCGGGCACGAAAAGTTCATTGGGATGGGTCTCGTCTTCGAGAAAATTCGATTAGTGGGTCATTTTGGGTCATAATGGGTCAGAGTCAAACTTATTATATCTAAAGAACGGCTCAATCGATTTTGACGAAATTTTGTATTTTACCATTTTCGGACATTATAAGACCATTGAGCCAGGTCACGTGTTCGAGAAAATTCGATTAGGGGGTCATTTTGGGTCGTAATGGGTCAAGATCAAGCTAATTATATCTAAAAAACGGCTCAATCGATTTTGACCAAATTTCACATCCAACCGTTTTTCGACACGAAGAAACTATTGGGCTAGGTCATATGTTCGAAAAACTTCGATTAGTGGCTCATTTTTGGGTCACTATAGGTCACGCCAATTTTATCTAAAAAACGGCTCTAACGATTTTCACTAAACTCCATATTCTACAGTTTGGGATTACGAGAGAACTATTGGGCTAAGCCACATGCTCGAGAAAATTTGATTAGTGGGTCATTTTTGGGTCAACGTAGGTCAAGCTTAGTTTATCTAGATAACTTCTTTAACGATTTTGACGAAATTTTGCACTCTACTGTTTTCGGGCACGAAAAGACCATTGGGATGAGTCTCGTGTTCGAGAAAATTCTATTAGTGGGTCATTTTGGGTCATAATGGGTCAGGGTCAAACTAATTATATCTAGAGAGCGGCTCAATCGATTTTGACTAAATTTTGTATCTAACCATTTTCGGGCACGAAAAGATAATTGGGATGGGTCTCATGTTCGAGAAAATGCCATTAGGGTTCAGTTTGGGTCATAATGGATCAGGGTCAGACTAATTATATCTAGAGAACGGCTCAATCGATTATGATTAAATTTTGTATCTAACCATTTCCAGGCACTAAAAGACCATTGGGATGGGACTCGTGTTTGAGTAAATTCGATAAGTGGATCCTTTTGGGTCATAATGGGCCAAGGTCAAGCTAGTTATATCTAAAGAACGGCTCAATCGATTTTAACTAAACTTTGTATCTAACCATTTTCGGGCACGAAAAGACCATTGCGATGGGTCACGTGTTCGCGAAAATTCGATTAGTGGGTCATTTTTGGGTCACTGTGGGTCAAGCTACTTTTATCTAAAAAGCGACTCTAACGATTTTCACTAAACTCTATATTCTACAGTTTTGGATTACGAGAAGACCATTGAGCTAAGCCACATGTTCGAGGAAATTCGATTAGTGGGTCCTTTTTGGGTCACAGTGGGTCAAGCTAAGTTTATCTAGATAACGGCTCTAACGATTTTGACGAAATTTTGCACCCTACTGTTTTCGAGCACGAAAAGACCACAGGGATGGGTCTCGTGTTCGAGAAAATTCAATTAGTGGGTCATTTTGGGTCATAATGGGTCAGGGTCAAGCTAATTATATCTAGAGAACGGCTCAATCGATTTTGACTAAATTTTGTATCTAAACATTTTCGGGCACGAAAAAAATATTGGGATGGGTAACGTGATCAAGAAAATTCCATTACTCGGTCATTTTTGGGTCACCGTGGGTCCAGCTAAGTTTATCTAGATAAAGGCACTACGATTTGACGAAATTCTGTAATCTATTGTTTTCGGGCACGAAAAGACCATTGGGATGGGTCACGTGTTCGAGAAAATTCGATTAGTGGGTCCTTATGGATCAGGGTCAAGCTAATTATATCTAAAAAAAGGCTCAAAACGTTTTCATGAAATTTTTTAATATACGGCCCTTTCTGGTCATGAGAGGACCATTGGGCTAAGTTACATGTTCGAGAAAATTCAATTAGTGTGTCATTTTGGGTCACAATGGGCCAGGGTCAAGCTAATTGAATCTAAAAACATGCTCAAATATTTTGACCAAATTTTATATTACGTATACCATTTCTGGGCATGAGAAGAGAATTGGGGTCCAGCTAATTCTATCTAAAAAACGGCATAAACGATTTCGACTAAATTTTGCATTACATCGTTTTCGGGCTCGAGAAGACCATTGGGCTCGGTAGCATGTTCAAGAAAATTCGATTAGTTGATCATTTTTGATCACAATGGATCAGGGTCAAGCTAATTGTATCTAAAAAGCGCTTCAAAACATTTTGACATAATTTTGTATAATACCGTTTCCGGGCATGATAAGAGCATTGTGCAGGGTTGCATGTTCAAGAAAATTCAATCAAAGGTCACTTTGGGTCCTAATGGGCCATTTTGGGATCAGGATCAAGCTAACTGTATCTAAAAAACCGCTCAAAACATTTTGATAAAACTTTGTACTAACCCGTTTCTGGACAAGATTAAAGCATTGGTCTGGGTCGCATGCTCAAGAAAATTCGATTATGGGTCATTTTGGTGATAATGGGTCGGGGTCAAGCTAACGGCATGTCAAAAATATTGAAACAATTTTGGCAATTTTTTTTGTTATACCGTTTTACAGTACACAAAGACCATTGAAATAGCTCACATCTGTCGATGAATTTCGGATGAATAGGTTGGATGTTCGAAAAAACTCGATAAGTGGGTCATTTTGGGTCACTATGTTTCATGGTCAAGCTAATTGCATCTAAAACAGCAAGAACGATTCAGTGGGGAAAATATATCGAGGAGATAAACATAAAGCTAATTTTGACCGAGCGGAGCTCGGTCATTCCTGCTAGTATGTATATATATATTAACATATATATGCATTTATATATATATATATATATATATATATATATATATATATATATATATATACACACATATATATATATATATACATATATATATATATATATATATATATATATATATATATATATATATATATATATACATACATACATATACATATATATATATATATATATATATATATATATATATATATATATATATATATATATATATATATATATATATATATATACATATATATATATATATATATATATATATATATATATATATATATGTATATGTATATATAACCATTAATTAAACAAAACTTACCACCATCAAAAACTGTAATATTATGAATTAAAGCTGTAAGTATAAAAAAAAAGTGCCAAATAATTTATTATAAGAATTATTATGGAAGAAAAAAGAAGAAAGTGGACACCGACAAATAATGGAAAAGCTTATATATTGAATTACGTTATCAAGGGCACAGAATTCAATGATATAAGCAATATGGTTGTTTTCTGTGGGAAAAATAAGCTAAAGCTAAAATTATTTTTCCCTGTGCCCAAACAACCATTATAATCAAGTGAATAGATTAAAAATGAAAACAGAATAAAAACAAATAATATGAAATGGAAAAACCAATAAAAACTGTTTAAATATTTATAGGATGTAAAATAGAAATTATAACACAAAGTGAAAATAGATCAATATTAAAAAGAATAGAGGAATAATAATAAAAATAATTACCCCATTTTAATATATACAGTATAACTTTATTTATATTAAATATACTTATATGTATATTAATCACTATAAAAATGGCAAACTATTAGTAATTAATATGATATTGTCCTGAGTAAATTAAAATTTAATAACAAATGATTGTAAATAAGATAAAACAACAATTAAGCTAAATATATATATATATGTACATATAACACTGCCGTTAGGCTAACCGAAAATTAGAATTTACACTTTCTTTATTATACTTCCATATAAATTGTTATATAATTATCAAATTTTCGATTTACATACAATAATGCATATTTATACTTAATTTTGATGTATAGTATCTTGCAAACTATAATAATTATTATTATAAAAAATGGATGAAAAATAAAAGAGCATGGAACATTTTGAATAGACTAAATCGACAAAAATTTTTGCTTTAAGAAAACCTGATTTAAAGTCCTATCTGTAGTGCGACTATTTTCTTCTCAGGAAAGATCAGCACGAAACATTTCCTTTTTATAAATCGTATACATATTGTTTAGTTTGGCTACTGAAACTCAAAAAATAAGAAAAATGGGTCAAGTTTATTGGTTTTGTAAGCTTCAAGTATGTATATAATTTTTTTTTTTCATACATATTTTGCATTTACTTAAATATTTCTAGACATTTCTTTTTACATAAAATTAATGAATATATTCCTATTAATTTATATAATGCATTAAATAATATTAACTTATTATAGAAAATGCACAAAAAATGGTAATCCAATAAATTCAGGATCCCCGTGAAAAATCGTGATAAATTGCTATTCTCGTGGCAATTCATGGAAAAAGTTATTAAAATTACAAAACATTCTTTTTTCTACATTGTACAATAATGCATGCATATTAATACTAAGTTTTGAAATATAACATATTGCAAAAAATAACGCTTAGTAATAAGAAAATTTTATTAAAAAAATATACGCGTAAAACATTTTTAATATAAAAATTTTATGAAAATACACGTTTTAAGAAAACGAGAATTACAGTTTTCATTTTAATGTAACTCAATTTTTTTCCATGAAAATCAGGACGAAACATTCATTGTTTGTGAACTACTTGGTGATCAGAAAATCAGTATACATTTGAAAAATTATTAATTCACGGAATAATGTAGGTAGAGAGGTAAAAATTGACACATATGTTTGGAATGACATGGAGTTTCAATGTAACTACAAAATGAAAGTTTAGCAAATGGCCGACAAATGGCGCTTCATTGGATAAGAAAAGCAATAATTAGCATAACAAATTATGGCAAATCAAAGACGATGTTCTTCAGAATAAATGCTGAACATGTGCACCGTCACCCCTCAACAATATTTGTAGTCGTGTACAGCGTACCTGTAATTATGGTGAGAAATTGGCGCTGGATTTTGTGTTTTAGCATCCCTATTGATGTCGGTCGATTGCGGTAGACTTGCGACTTCATGTAACCCTACAGCCAAAAATCACACGACCTGAGAGGCCACGCATGAGGGAAATGCCGGCTCAGCACGCGATCATTTCCAAACGACGTGCGCAAGAGATCTTTCACACGTCTAGTAATATGGGGTGGAGCGCCATCCTGCATAAAAATCACACTTTCCAGCAGGTGTTTATCAGCCAGGCTAGGGATGATGTGATTCTGTAACATATCGGCCTACCTCTCACCCGTCACGCTAACAGATACAAAACCCGAATCACGCATTTCCTGGACGAAAAAAGGGCCAATAACGGTAGATGTGGTAAATCCACACCATACCGCGACTTTCTCTCCCATTGCAGCTCCTTTTATACACGACTCTCAGGCAGCGTCACTGACGATTTGCTGCACAGCGCCATCTGATGGCCATTTTTTCAACTTTTTCTTGTGTGGTTACAATAAAACCCCATGTCATTCCAAGCATGTGTGTCAATTTTTAATTCTCTACCTACATTATTCCATGAATTATTAATTTTTCAAATGTATACTGACTTTCTGATCACCCTGTATATTAATATTGTTTATTTTGATTACCAAAAAAAAAAAAATAATCAGAAAATGTGAAGGATTATAGGTTTTCGAAATTTCAAGTATGAAAATTTCATACATATTTTGAATTTACTTAAATATTGCTAGCAATAAAAAAAAAGAAAAAAAAGATTTTTACATGTTCAATAATTAATACATTTATGAAGATTTAATTTATGTAATGCACAATATAATGTTAAATACTAGCTGTTTTTCGTGACTTCGTTTACGTAACATTTAAAGAAGAATAAATGTATCAATTAAGTAAAACATTTTGGAAATTAAAAGGATATACAATAACCCTTTATCAATTTTGTAGTATTAAAACTTCAGATGATCCTAATTTGCTTATTTGTGTTAACATGTATAGGATCTTTTAAATTTCTTTCTTGAGCTTGAAATTTCATACCCCTTCTCTAAGATTGAATGAGAAATAAATTTACATCTCTGTTATTCAATTTTATCATTTATATTAATTGCGCTTTATATTTATTCCGTTCATGGATACTGATTTAATTTGTGTTTTTGTGACAAAGAATTAAAAAAAAAAGATTATGTTAGTAAATACATTTAAATGAAAGAGATAGGTCACTTCAGACATGACATTGATTAGTATAATCGAAAAATCTACGAAAAAATTATGTTTCTATTGCAAAAATTTACATCTTGTAAAAATATATAGAGAGGAAAACCGAGTATTATGGAATACCATTTACATTTTGTTTTTAAGTCAATATAAAAAATTTCAGATACATTAAAAATTGGTGAAGAACAAACTTTGACTATTTTTTAACACATTTATAATGCATTTAAAGTGGAAGAAAAAAGCACATACAACTAGAAAACAGGAATTCTGCTTTTTCAGAATTTAGTGTCGCCCCCAATGAAAATAAATATATATGTATATGAATAGGAAGTACAAAACATATTACAGTTATAAGACTTAGAACACGCGATTGTATTTATATAAAATGACGTCATTCGCATCCGCTGAAGATTTCAGATGCAGACATTGAACAACATTCAAAGAAAATTATGCATAGGACGTCAAGATCGCAGAATAGTACACGAATCCAGAAAATGCGATATCGTCTTTAAATAAAGTCGACAAAAAATCGGTTATCTAATTATTCACATGCCTTCATTTTCTTGTAACATTAATATAGATAATTAAAATTAAATACAGTTTATAATAGTTCCATGTTTTATAGAAATCATTCATTTGCAATTTTTCAAAATACCACAAATTTTAAATACTGTTCTTTTAGTTGTTAAGGGAAAATGGCAACAAAAATATATACTAATATACAATTTTACAACTAATTTTAATTTACTTTCTAGAGAAATAGAGTACTGCAGTAGCCACCATTAAGGAAATAGTGTTAAAAAAAAAAAAAAAAAAAAAAAAAAAAAAAAAAAAACCTTTATTAAAAAAATTATGTACAAAAATAAATTGAGATGCAGTTTTCAAACAAATTGCATTTAAAAGTACTTTGTTTCCCTATAGAACTGTAGCTACCCTATTAAAATCCATGCGCTTACTTATGTAACCTAAAAAAAACTCCAGACTACAGGGTGCAGGGCTACGAAATTTCGCAAACGGGTTGCTGGTAGGTGCCCTTGAACGATTGGGCCAAAAAATCGAAAATGTTAAATTCAGTTTTTTTTTTATCTTATGACGAAATTTTGCCTTTTATATGTTCAACCCGTAATCGCGAGTGTGCTAACCAGTTGTAAATGTTTACTGCAATGTAAGATATAGATATTACGTACGCCCCGCTGCAATACTAAGAAGCTGTTGCGGGTATTACGATAATTCTTTTACATCGCATGGACATATTTTTACACATTACGTACGCCACGCTGCAGTATTAAGAATCTGTAGGAAGTATTACGATAATTCTTTTACCTCGCATGCAAATAATTACAGATTATTTAATTGCGCTTAATTATTACCCCTTTAAAAAAAAAAAAAAAAAAAAAAAGAACATTTTATCAGAGACATCAACAAAATTTTTTATTCTATTTATTCCCTTATTCCAAAGATATCGTTTTATCGTCTGTTGCCATAGAAATAAAATAAATTAAATTTAATTAAAAAATGCACAGTAGTAGAAAAATAGTTTTATAGTTATTGAACAACTCAACACTTTAACAGGGGAATTCTTATTCACTTCCGAGCGTAGAACAGGTTAAACAACGAGTCTACCCTATTAAAATCCGTGCGCGTATCTATGTAACATCAGCGCAGAGTTACGAAATTTGGCACACGGGTTGCTAGTAGGGAACCCATGAACGATTGGGGCAAAAAATTCGAAAATTTTAAATAGATCTTTTTTTATGTTTTGACGAATTTTTTACTTTATTATGTTCAATCAATAATCGTGCGAGTTCTAACTAGTTCTAAATGTTTACTTAAATGTGAGATACACATATTACGTACGCCACGCTGCAATACTCAGAAGATGTATTCGGGTATTACGATAATTATTTTGCCTCACATACAAATAATTAGAGATTATTTAATTGCGCTTGATTATTACCTTTTATAAAACATAAAGAAAACATTTTATCACAAACATCAACAAAACTTTTTATTCCATTTATTCCCATATACCAAAGATATCGTTTTTATAGTCTGATACCATAGCAACATGATAAATTAAATTTCATAAAAATAAAGGCACTGTAGTAGAAAAATATTTTTTCTAAATCGAATAGTTTTTGAACAACTCAACGCTTTAACAGGGGAATTCTTATTTCTTATTGAGATATTTTAAAGTTGTTTTTGTCATAGTGTTTTTATGCTAATTTTCGTTTCATATTCGATTGTTATTATCTCTATTCAATGTGGATTTTTTGCGTACTACTACTTTTTACTACAGATTTTAATTTTAGAAACATAGTGAAAAGGGATTATATACTTTTACATAATTTTTACTTATGAAAATTTTGAGAAACGGCTCACGGACTATTACATATTTCTTTATTTAATATTTAAATATTTTTTAATGTTTGATCATAACCTTGGGAATTGAAGTTTTCAAAATAAGATGCCTTAACGCAAAATGAAAATAACTGAGAAAACGGAGGGCTATAAGGAAGCGTGAAAGGCAAGGTAATGGAGACAAAGAAAGAAGCTGCTGCTAGAAGACTCGCACATGCAGAAAGACGAATGGCACAAATACAGAAGAGAGATGATTCAAGAAGGTATGAAGCTGCACTGCGAGATCAACAAAGACGCCACCATCAGGGTACCCCAACCACTGGCTGTGAGGGAATATCGCTTATAAGTCATTAATCGACGTCGAACAAATGAATAGTACAAATAATGTCGGAAGATGCGAGTTAGACCAAACGGTTGAAGAACAACAATGTGGTGATATAGACAATGTTTGCTGCAAGTGTAGTGCATTTTTTCTCAATGCTGAGAAGAGTACAAGAGGAATTTACCCTCACTGTTGTCACAACGGCAAAGCAATTTTGCATATTTCTTATTGATTTTAATAGAGGAAAAATTCTATTTAGGGAAAAAGTATTCCAATTACTGATAAACATTTGTAATATCGATTGTTATGTTGTAATTTAGTATTATGGAAGTTTCGAAATTTTCTGGAATGTGCCCCAATGGGAGACAAAGTTTATCCTTCAGAGATATTTTTAAATATGGCTTTAAGTATTTTAAAATTGAAAGGAATTATATGTGTTATCAGAAAAGGATGTATGATTATTACCAGCTTTTTTTATTGGCTTTTTCTTGTGCTATTCAATAATCATGTTGATAATCTTTAAATTGGCATCTACCTTCTTTACATGTAAACGGTGTAATACGCAAAACCTTGTCCAAATAAAATTACTTGCTAAACATTTTTACATCTCTTTTTATATATTTATTTAACTTTACTGAAATAAGCATTATCGAGATTGTACACTAAAAGGATGTTAAACTTATGCATTTGCGAATTCTTAATTCTGGGATAATTCTTTTGTGCAACTATTATAAAATGCTAATAACCAGATAATGATTTAAAATTTGTTGGCGCCTTAACCAGATTACTTGTGGAGATAAAAAAAAATTCTTTCTGTTTATGAATCATTTAAACATATAAATTTTAATTTATTTAAAACATAAAATCGCTTAATGAACTCTAAACTTACATTTAGAAAACACTGAAACGTGTTAATTTTACTCAATACAAAATTTCAAGTAAGAAATTCTATTTAGAATGTAAGCTAATATTGCATTTTGAAATCATGCGATTTTAAATAAAAAACGCTATTTCTAAAATGCGTATTGTTATTTTAAAATTTCGTTTCTAATTTCAAAGCTTGTGAAATAAAAATGACGACACTGACAGAATTAAAATAAATGTACAGCTCAGGTCAAAAAATTAGAATAACTCATTTCATATGTATTTGGAATTGCATTTAGCTTTATTTCAGTGTAGTAGAAATGAAAAAGAACAACGGTTGATGTTTTAATAAATTTTCATGTTGTTAAAGAAAATTAAAACTGTAAAAGATTTAATTTTGAGTGAATATTTTATTTTGGTAAAATTATTTTTATTATTAAAAATATTATAATACAAAAAATCCGAATTCAAAAAATTCGAATATTTAAGAATTTTCCTGATTGGTTCAGAAGGTTGCATAAAATAATCATAAAATTAGCTTCTGCCGGATTTTTTCTTAAGTTACTAAAACGCTTTGCATCATAATTATTTTTATTTTGTGTGATACGTGGGTCATTCCTCCGACATAACGAGTTTAAAAAGCGACATATTATTTATTTACATAACGCAGGTTGTAATAAGCAATATATCGTCAGTTACTGACAATGTTCGCAACCAAGTGTTAGTACAGCAATAAAACAGTATTTTAACAACAGACATTTTGAAAACAAGCATCTGAATATAGGCCAAAAAAAACTACTCAGAGATATGATAGAAAACCATTTTAGAAGTGTAAGATTAGTGCATCGAAAGTGGAAACTACAACACTAAGACCTCTACATAAACTTATATTTCGATCTTGTGTACCAAATTTAAAGCACCAAGAGAAAAGAAAGGGAGAGTGAAGTGATGCCAAAAATGTTTTTTTATGGGGTCTGGATGAATGTAAAAAGATATTGTTTAGTGATGAGAGTGTGTTTTGCGTAACATATAGTGACCAAGGTGCTCGTGTATGGCAAATGAAACAAGAAGCATATAACTGCATGAAATGATTAGTGAAATTTGCAGACAGTGTAATGTTAAGCGCTTGCATGACTGCTGATGGTCATGGAAGACTATGCATGGTTATCGAAAGGATTAATTCTGAGATATAACAATAATATCTTGATCATTTCATGATACCATCGTCGGAAGATCTGTGCGCTGACGATTTTATTTTCCAACCTGATTTAGCGCCTTCTCACAGGTCATTGTTCACCAAGAACTGGCTCAGCCAAAACCAAATTAACGCACTTCCCTAGCCGGCTATTTTGCCGGGTTTAATTCTAATAAAGAATTTTTGGGGAATAAGAAAGAAAAGACTGCAAGGTATTGCGCGAAAACACAAAGATGAGCTTCATTCCAGCATAAAGTCGACATGGTCATGTCTGGTCAGAAAACATTGTGAACCCCTTGTAGCTGGCTAAGCAAGCGATATCGTGCTGTTATAAAATGTAAAGGTGATGCTACAAAATATTAAAGAATGACTATTTTTCATTTTTTTAATAACGTGTTATTTACAATGCATTATTCTAATATTTTGAACCAGGTAAACGTTATTCTTATATTTTGATTTTTTCCAAGTGTGAATATTTATTTTAAATTTTGTATTATTTCCCTTAATTTTTATGTTAAAAGATTCTACAAACTATGTAGATTCTTACAATATTAAGTTTTATCATGTATTTTTTTATATAAGCGATACATACAAAAATTCACAATTCCTTTTTAACACTTCCCAACAAAGTTGAAAAGTGTTTATGACTTCGGTTTGTCTCCGTCCGTCTGACCGCGCTCTAACTATCGTCAATATACTCGGATTGTCCTGCAATTTTTGGATGTTATTGACATTCACCATAGCACGTTCCCTATTTCAAATGAAGTTTTTAGCATGTGTAGTTCGTTTACAGGGACAATCAATTAGAGACACGTGACAGCCGTTACATTACGGCCAATGGGAAAAAATCGTTTCAAATGATGTTACACGCTTTCAAACACAATGAAAACCGATATGAATTTATGAAGTGCACTAAAATATGCATTCTGTACAATATGCGGTGAAAAGAACAGTTATTATTCATTTACAGGGCCACACAAAATAATTCCGTTATACTCGTATAATAATATAGGGGTGGAGGGAATTGCTTGCGGCGTACTTTCATTATGTTAAGCTATTTCATGTATATTGAAAATAATATACGTCGCTGAGGTTTACTATGAGTTATTTCATCTATAATATGACGGGAATAGCATTTACAGGGACACACAAAAGATTTCAGATACTATATTGTATCCGAAGTACTGTACATTAGCGATGATTGCTGGAAATACATTTTTAATTATGATGTGCGTTTTTATGTTTCACTATATTTATGCATACTATATGGTGTGCATAAATGCTAGAATTCATGTACACGGATACACAAAAGAAAGAATTCGTAAGGGCAACTGGATATGAGTGTAAATTACTTAAAAGTGGTTTTTAACTGAGTTATGCATTTTTACGCCAAACTGAATTTAGATTACTAATAAATGTTTTTTTTTTTAATTCACTGAGTACCTGCTGGCCATAGTCAAAAATTTACACACAAAAATTGGTTCATTTCTGTGCATAACTTCACACACTTTCCGATACTACAATAAGAAAAGTGGAACAGACATCGCTATTACAGAGCTCAATTCCGACTGAACGATCGGGGTTAGAGTCCCGGATTGGGTATTTTTTCTCTCAGTTGAAAATATTCAATTCGCATGATAAATGAACCAAACCATATGATTGTGTTCAAATGATAGCATATCTACGTACCCATCATTTATATGGAATTATTTGACCCGCGGTTTTTTCTGCTGCGTTACCTGCATGGCAGACTAAATGTTATACCAATAAGTATATCTGAACGAAATACGCTCGCCGGCTGTCAGCCCAGGTAGTTTAAAGGCTAGAGCATTGGCAATGTAAGTCAAGGCTCTGGGTTCGAGCCCTGAATTTGGCACCTCTTTGTTCAGTGTGATATCTTTGCCAATTAGTATGATTATGTTACTAATAATAGTATACTTTACGCATTTGTTTAAATAAATTACTTTTGAAATGAAACATAAACCAACGGCAAACGTTACAGTTACGAAGTTTCAGTTAACGTGCATGGTAACAAAAATATAAAAAGTTTAACTTTGTTAAATTAAATATCAAATTATAAACGTTGACATATGTTTATTTACATATTGAAGATAATTAAAGGTTTGTACGTCCCTTTAATTACGGTGAAAAATTATTGAGTTCAAATTTGAAATGTTTGTAACTTCCCTAGTATTCATTGCAATTCAATGCGTTTTTTTGAAAATGATGCAGTTGAGTTTGATGTATATTAATAAAAAAAATCGACTTCTTAGTCAATATTTGTCTAACCTAAGCTCCACAATCCCTTTTAGTGTGCAGATTTAACACAATCATATCATATTTGGGATGACTATGATACTATTTTGTCACTATATATGCCAGCACAACCAAATAATATTTTCGAAAACATTAAAAGTGATTAAAAGGTGTCATTTAAAAAAAAAAAAATCTCCGTCGCCAGTTCAAAAATGATGTGGTTTCGAGTTCACATAAAATTTTAAGTACTTGTTGAAACTGTTAAACTTGTTAAAACTTTATAATCTATAAAAGCAACGTTTAAGGCTTTATAAAGCATAAAAATAAACATTTATAATGTAATAAATAATAAAAAGTACAGTTAAACTAATATTGAAATTTCTTTCATGTGGTATGTCCCTATACGTACGATAACTTAACTTAGAACATATATATCAAATTTAAACTTATGTTAAAATGAACTTTAATATACACTTTACAGAATGAGTTAATGATATATATGTCGTAGGCTAATTGAGAAATCCGGCTCTTTGCAAACAGCCTAGGCTCTTTGCAAAGAGCCAAGCTAATTGGAGAACCCATCTCCCTTTTTCCAATTAGCCTGATATTTTTCGAGATGGATTCTCCAATTAGCCTGGTTCTTTGCAAAGAGCCTAGGCTGTTTGCAAAGAGCCGGATTTCTCAATTAGCCTACGACATATACATTCTTTGGTAGAAAGCAGTCTAAAAATTTAATTATATTTCAAAAATTGAATAAAATTTCAAAAATATTTAATAAATGATTAAATAATAATAATAATACTTATCTCAATAATATTAATTCAATCTATAAAATGTAGGTTAAAGCTCATTTTAACGTAATTTTTCTGTGTATATATCCATACTAAGTTACGTTATCGTGCGGATAGTGACATTCCACGTGAAAAAATTTTGTAATATGAACTGAAATGTATTTTTTATTATATTGTATTATAAGCGATTAATTTTACATTTTATAAAGCCTTAAATGAGGTTTAAATGTATTACAGAGAATTACGCAATTTCACTAAAAATTTAGAAATTTATGAGAACTTGACAATACATCACTTTTAAACTGGAGACGAAGATTTTAAAACTTAAGAAATCCCCTAAAATACCTTTTCGTCCACTAAATTTCGTATTACTTTATAAAAGAAATAACGTAATTAGACCATTGAATATGTGTCCAAATCCTGCATGAAATCTCGGAACTAAATAATTTGAAGAAAATTATTGATTTTAATGAAAATATTAATTTTTCCAAAATTTACTTGCACCCTTAGACGTACACTGGGGAATGCAAGAAAAATCAGCCATTCATTCATCATGCGTTTTTGCGCGCCTAATGTTTAAATTAATTTTCCCCTCTGCACTGAGTTTAATTAAGTTTTTCGGACATTTTCAGTAGGAGTAAGTTTAAAAAAGAATATTTAACCAATCAGGAATTTATGCGGGCATTGCATATACATATTATAAATACATTGAAAATGATTAAATTATTTTTTCAAAATAGAAAGAGAGGAACCTGGACTATGTTATGTCTTGCTTTGGCGATTGTTGTAAAGTATATTCTGTAAAAAGCCTTCATTGCAAGATACTTTAATATTATAGAATACAATTAAGGATCAGTCCAGATAAAAATGATCTTAATTATATTAATAATAAATATAATTTATATGCAAGAATACGTTAAGGAGTTTGAATATTTTGATTTATCTGTAAAATACATTTTACGCTATTTAGATTTCGTTGACTTTTCTCAAATTTTTTGTTAATTGGAACATTATATGAAATTTATATTTTAAGATTATTTTTGGAATTAATACAGGGTACGGAAGGTATTTGAGAGCGCCTGTTTTCAAACAGGAATGTACACTAGATATAGGGATTTTTCTAACGTTCAGTACAGGTCACCACATACACACTAGATGATATCATTCATTGAAACCACTGCCATCCGCAATAACCACCTGTACCGGCAGTCAAAATTGACTGAAGGTAATGATCAGATGAGTGTTCGGAACATTTTCTACTGCATACAGAACGGCTACCTTAAGAGCCAAAACATTGTTGTGCAGATGACTATTGGAGTAACCCTTAAGTACGCCACATACGTCATAGGCCATTCTCGTACATTTCTGGGTAACTGGGGGGGGGGGGTAAATAGTTGAGGATGACATCGTTATGAATGCTTTTTAAATTCATTTTTGCTTAGTATGGGCGGCATGGGTTAGAGCAGAGTCTTTTTAAAAATCGTACGGCCACCCAAGTGTTACAGAAGTAATTTAGTGTTTTAACACCTCTGTATGAGCAACGTTTGACTCTGTCACCTTGAAGAAAGAATTGTTAAGGCATCAGATCGCCATCGCTTCTCAGGACACTCATGACACATATATGAGGCTGTAAAATTTCTTAACATGTCTGTCAGATCCTCTTTGGGGATTTTACATCATCACCGATCTTTATGCAGTTCACTTTCTTGACCTGAGCAAAGTATTTTATCATAGGAAAGAAACAAGAGCATTCCTGGCTCCTCTTCATGTTTCATCTTGTTAGAGAGGCGCTTGTGTCTGGTCAGGCAGTAAACCCCGGTTCGCGCTGGCAATAAATGTACTCTCCTCCTCAAAAAGACCTCTAACAAATGTCCTCATAAATCACACTTTAGATTGTGGTATAATAAACCTTTATCTCCCCAGCGAGTGCATTTATCAACTTCGTAGGATTTTCATCGACTTGACTAACGGATTCCGGTGTTTTGGTAATTTCATGTTGATGACAATGCCGTTTCCTGTATGAGACGTTAGCCACATGAAACCTGGCAGCCTTCAGTTCGCTCCTTACATTAAAGACGAATGACCGGGCTAGTTTCAAGAATGTGGCAATCTCTAAATCGAAGTGTTCTTCAGCTAATGAGCCAATGACAGCATAACTCTTCATTTCCTCAATTAATAAAGGTTCTGGACTGTTTACACGTAACAGAAAAAGGTACGTAACTATGATATACAGGGTGATATCTCACCTATAACGTGTGTTCTCAAATACCTGCCGCACCCTGTATATAAGATATACATTTCACATATAAGATTAAGATTACATTTTAAGTAGTGTTGACTTTAGCCATATTTGGCAGAGCGCAGCGCCCGGAGGCGATTTTCAAAGTACATTATGCATCCGGTCGTCTTTACTGCTCTTTTCTGACTCGCCTTTTGGGTTAATTTTATCGCAACATAAGTCAACTGGTGGTAACAAAAAATTGTGAATTTTGCCAATCGTATGAGAGGATACGATTGGTCGCATTTTGTAGATTGGTCCGTAGAAAGAAAAATAAGATATTTGTTGATCGTTGTAAGAAAACAAAAACTGCAAAATTCATTGATGGATTACCTAAAAAAAATCAAAATTCGTCAATGCATTCCAGAATGGAATTGCTAAATATTTCTAAAGGTTGTGGGAAAAAAATTGCGAAACTTTTCAATTGGTGGTGGAAAAACCATGAATTTTGCAAATGAGTAACAAGATGAAACGGCAGGATTTGCCAATCGCTCACAAAAAATAACGCAATATTTGATAATCGATCGTGATGTAAAATATACCGAAATTTCTCGGTCAAATGAGAGAAGATAATTGTAAATTTATTAATCGGTCAAATGCTTTTCCATCCATTTTTGCTTAGTTTGGGCTGCATGGGATAGAGCAGAGTCTTGCTAAAACAACGTATGACCTCCCAAGTATTACAGAAGTAATTTAGTGCTTTAACACCTCTGTATAAGCAACGTCGTTGATTTTGTCACCTTGAAGAAAGAAATGTTAAGGCATCAAATCGTCTTCGCTTCTCAAGACACTCAAGACACATCCGTAAGGCTGTAAAATTCCTTAACATGTCTGTCAGAACCTCTTTCGGGATTTTACATCATCACCGATCTTTATGCAGTTCACTTTCTTGACCTGATCAAAGTATTTTATCATAGGAAAGAAACATGAGCATTCCTGGCTCCTCTTCATGTTTCATCTTGTTAGAGAGGCGCTTGTTTCTGGTCAGGCAGTAAACCCCGGTTCGCGCTGGCAATAATTGTACTCTCCTCATCAAAAAGACCTCTAACAAATGTCTTCATAAATCACACTTTAGATTGTGGTATAATCAACCTCCATCTCCCTATCGAGTGCATTTATAAACTTCGTAGGATTTTCATCGACTTGACTAACGAATTTCGGTGTTTTGATAATCTCATGTTGATGACAATGCCCTTTCCTGCATGAGACGTTTGCCACATGAAACCTGACAGCCTTCAGTTCGCTCCTTGCATTAAAGACGAATGACAGGGCTAGTTTCAAGAATGTGGCAATCTCTAAATCAAAGTGTTCTTCAACAAATGAACCAATTACAGCATAACTCTTCATTTCCTCTATTAATAAAGATTCTGGCATGTTTACACGTAACAGAAAAAGATTCGTAACTATGATATACAGGGCGATATCTCACCTATAACGTGTGTTCTCAAATACCTGCCGAACCCTGAATATAAGATTTTATATACATACATATTATTAATTTAACATATAAGATTAAGATTACATTTTAAGTAGTGTTGACTCTAGCCATATTTGGCAGAGTGCAGTGCCCGGTCGCGTTTTTTTTAAAAAAAAATTATTCATCCGGTCGTCTTTACTGCTTTTTTCTGACCCGCCCTTTGGATTCATTTTATCTTAACATACGTCACCTGGCGGTAAGAATAAATTGTGAATTTTGTTAATCGGATGACAGGATATGTTTGGTCGCATTTTGTAGATTGGACCGTAGAAAGAAAAATAAGACATTTGCTGATCGTCGTAAGAAAACAAAAACTGCAAAATTCATTGATGGATTGCTAAAAAAAAATCAAAACTCGTCAACCCATTCCAGAAAGAATTCGCTTAATATTTCTAAATTGTCAATAAAAAAATTGCAAAATTTTTCAATTGGTCGTGGGAAAACCGTGAAATTTTCCAATGAGTCACAAGATTAAACGACAGGAATTGCCAATCGGTCACGAAAAATACCGCAGAATTTGATAATCGATCGTGATGGAAACAATTCCTGAAATTTGTCTGTCAACTGAGAGAAAAAAATCGGTCGTCTGGAGAAAAATGGAACATCGTCCGATGGATGCATGAAAAGAAAACACTGCGATTTCTGCCAATATGTCGAGAAGGAAAATCCGGAAAATTGCTGCGTTGTCGACAGTGTAAAAAAATCACGAAATTCGTCCATTGGTAGTGGGAAGATATCGTGAAATTCGTTGATTTGTTGCGGGAAATATATCCCGATATTCGTCACTTGTTTGGGTAAATATCATGAAATTCATTGATTTGTTGCGGGAAAATCGCAACTTGTTCCGGAAAGTATCGCGAAATACTACTGATGAAAGATGACTCTAACAAACCACTTTAAAATATGTTTTGAAGGGGACACAACAGTGCTTTTTTTACAACAATGTGTTCTTTTTTCATTCAATTCCTTCCATGTGGCCTTGCCCTATAGAATCAACACTATGAAGACATATTAAGATTTGTATATTAGACTCAATTGTAGTTTGATAAATATTAGTGGATTAGGCCTATCGTTGCATGATTAATAAACGATGAGGAGACCACTATTAAAAGGATCGCGACTACCTACATGCTAGCATGGAAACGTCGACAAAATTTGAAGTGACGGACTTTAAATACAAGTGAATTAACTAAGGTATTGTATGTGTGAAATTGTTATTTTTTATAGAGTATTTAGAAAAAGAGTGGTCTGTTTATATTCTGAGGTATTTGTTTGTGTCTTTAAATATCTTTTGCTTTTACCACGACTTAGCGTTAACATGCTTTTTTAAAATATAATTTAAAAAGTGCGTGATGGATAATTTATTTTATTATTGATATTTGTGTTTTTAAGTATTATTCAAATTTATCAATGTTCATATGTAGTTAAAATGTTTTACAAAACTATAATTATTAGTTATGTAATTAATAATGATTTGTACGAATAATTTGAGTCCGATTAAACCTTGTCCCCCCCCGCCGCCCCACAGTTTGGTATAAATTTCTCTTAATGCTGATTTTTAAACACTTTTTTGACCTGGTGCTTATTATCAATATTTTGTACTTTTAGAAAACGATCAGGTTAATAGGTAAAAATTTAACTGTAGAAACACGTATTTATACAGTCATGTATGTATTTTAGGACGCCGAATGTTTAAGTTGTTCGAATATCATGTGAAGGAGGCAGAGGGGGGGGGGGCTGAAATGTGTGAGACACTTTGGCCATGGAATTTATATGGGGAACATGCCCTATACCGTCTAAACATTTTCGATACTTTAGAATGCATACATGAAAACATAATCACATATTTGCATTAATTTAATTTTTGTTCCTAATTATTTCTTACTCTAAAAGTGCAGAACATTGATTATGATCGTATAAGGTCGAAACAAATTTAAAATACAAACTTTATGAAAATTTCATTCCATATTTAAAGGCATTTACAATTGATGAAAAGTTATAAAAAATGTCTGCCTGTTGTCCAGGTAAAAATCGCAGAAATTTAGATGTTTCAAGTGTTTGAAAATCAGACGCAAAAAGCGTCTAAAAAAAAAAGACATTTTGAAACGTCTTAAAATAGAACACATCATTTCAAACACATAAGTGTCTGGATTTCAAACATTTCAATTTACTGTGTGGTAGAATAGATTTCTAATACAAATACATGAATTAGGCCCAAACTTTTTAAAAGAAGCTTTAGACAAATGGATATGATACATGTCACTTGTATTAATAAAAGGAAAATTAAAAATTCGTGTTCTATGTGGATAATAGTAATTCACAGTCAACTGTTTAAAAATATTGTGACCTAAATTTGTGCTTCTGTCATTGAATTGCGAATTTTAATTGCCACATATGGATTATGTAGCTATTAAACGACTGAAGAATTATTACTAGAGGTTCATACTACTGCACAGCATATTATATAATAGTTTTAAGACTATGTTTATACCCTTAATATTCTCATGCAAACCTGTTTTCCGTTAAACCCAGGTGTGAGTAACTGATTTGAATATTTTGAAGTCAATTTGGCATAAAGATTTTGTTTATGTAGAAGTTGAGGGCATTGAAATGTCAGACAACAATGAAGGAGATTTAACATTGTATTAACAAACATCCAATAAAGTTTCCTCTGTCTGAATGTCTACATAAATTTACTGCTGATACCTATTGAACATCTGTCGGATTTTTGAAATCATCCAATTTTGTTTAAGGTTGATCGAAACAAGTACTGGCGATACAGTAGAACTAATCGAAATATTAAGTAAAATAAAATATTATAAGCCGTAAAAAATTTGTCGTCACGTACCTATGAACATCGAATCACGGAACAAAAGAGTTGAAAACGTATTAAGCACCTTCAAAATGGTATTTCTCGCGTTTTATTATGCACAAACAGAAGAAAGTAATTGACGTTGTATTTTTTTTTTCATGGTTTCAACAAAATAATAATAATAACAAGTTGCTGAAATTTGACTGCCTAATGTCCAGCCCCGTGTCTGTAATACTCATTTTAAATTTAAATAAACCCAGCAAACACATACCTTTCGGCACACGATCGGACCGCAGCCGGCACTGTCGGTTAAGTGTCGGCATGGGCACAGTGGTTTCGGTGAAGAGTCGGCATGGGCACAGTGGTTTCGGTGAAGAGTCGGCATGGGCACAGTGGTTTCGGTGAAGAGTCGGCAGCATGTCGGCAACTGAAACTTAAGAATCTGCTTTTTCGACTGCCGGTTACCGTAATCGGTTCCCTTTTGGTTCTATATCGACAAGCGTCTTACACCGGCAAGGGTCAGGGGGTCAGCTAGGTGGGGAGGCCTACCAAATGGCTTAAGCACTCACAAGCCCCACCCAGCGGTTTCCATCTACTACCGCCGTCACCACACACACGCACAAAAAAATAAAAATAAAAATAATAATAATAATAATAATAACAATAATAATAATAAATAAAAGGCCCGAAGGGACCTACAGGAAAGCCAATTGAGAATATTAAGATTAAATACAATATAAGTACAATATATACACGATGGAAAGCCCAATTTTTACTGGGCGTTTACGAGAGAAATTTAGATATTTGTAATTAATAAGATCATGAGATAATAGATAATAGGATTTTTAAACTTGGAGCGGCAAAAGCTCAATTACTCTGCAAAGCTGGGCGTTCTGCAAAAATACAATAAAAGCTACGTATATGTATACTAAATTAGAAAGAGATTCATAATTTTAAAAATAATGTAGAATATAAAAAATAGGTAAAATAGTGAATAATTATGATGAATATTATATAATTATATACACACACACAAGTTCAAAAGTCTATTGTTCTTGCAACAGTTCAATTATAGTTCAATCGTGTTGTTTGTGGCTAAGAGTTTATTTTGAATTGGTGGTATCTGTCTATTTGTTAAGATACGTTCTCATCATCATCTATAAATGGCAAAATATTTTGAAACAAATAATGGTTGTTTTCTAAAACTTTCATACATTCAATTATCTTTTGACAAAATGATGGATTTGATAAAACCACTGAGAACCACTGAGACAGAGAAATTTTTGGAGATTTTCTTATATGGTAATATGATGTAAGGGTACAGTTAAAGCTATAATGCAATGATGTAGCTCGCTGACCGCATACACATAATGGAGAAGGAACCCTGTCAAATTTATAAAGATATGATGAAAATGGGCCGTGGTTAGTGGCAAACAGAAAAAGATTTATATGCAGCAGGATTCTCTTTTCCGAGACTTTTGGGGCTAAAGCGTATGTGTACCGTCCTGTGGTACCATAGTCCCAGCGAGTCTGCCATTGTTCGTGTAGAGATGATTTTAGAAGCTTCTTCAAGTAAGAAGGAGGGTTGGGAAAGAATTTGTATTTGGCATGTGATGTGGCTTTGGTTGCTTCTTTTGCCAAAGAATCTGCATGCTCATTCCCCACATTACCTACATGTCCACGGACCCATTTAAAGAAGATCTTTTTTCTTGTTTCTTGGAGTAGTTTGAAAATTTGTACTGCGATGAGATTTTTTGAAAAAACATCTTCTATTGCTAAGAGACTTGAGAGACTGTCCGAGTGTATTAATACTTCTTTATGAGGGGAGTTCCTAATCCACAGCACTGCCTCTTCTATGGCCAGGAGTTCTGCCTGAAAAACAGTATTTTCTTTACTTAACTTAGTTTGATCCTCGTGGATTAACTGTCCTCTCTGATACACACAGAAGGCATATGCCGTTTCATCTTCCATCTTGGAACCATCCGTATAAATGTTTATTTCTACATGTGGAGTATTTTCTGGATCTATTTGAAAGAAATATTTTTTAAATGGTTCAACTTGATCTGACTTCATTTTTGGTTGGTAAAATATTGGTTCTTGATTTCCTGTCGGGATTCCAAGACGTAAGACTCTTCCTGTTGTTGCTATATATTCAAGTTGAAGTGCCAAGGGCGGAATACCTGTTAAAACACAAAGGGCATCCGCCAAAGCTTTTCTGTAGGCACGTGAAACTAATAACAGGCATTGGTATTGTATTGATGAGATCAGACAAAGCCCATGGGCTTTGCTTATCCGGTGAAACCAAGTTGCTGCAGCATACGTGATTTTTTTCTCCAAGATACTATTGTACCAAATCTTCAGAATTAATTTGTTTACCCCTCTGTAATCTGAGGCAAACTTCAATGGGTCTTGCGAAAGTTGTGTAATTTCCTGCCTTTTCTTTCGTAAATGGGGGAGAAACGACAACGTACTATCCAGAACGATACCTAAGTATTCTAAAGTTGGCTCACTTTTTAATGAATGGTTGTCAATTTTGAGTGTTGGAGCTCTTTTCAAAAATTTTGGTCTTCTAAGGTGGAGAACTTTACATTTATTGTAAGATATTTTCATGTTGTGATTTGACATCCACCTACTAATATAATCTAAGATGTCATTTCCTAATTTTTCTAATTCTCGCCTTGTTTTACCATTTAATATAATTAAAATGTCATCTGCATAACCTATTATTGTGTAACCTAACGATTTTAAATGGCGTAAGAGAGCGTTTAGGAAGATTCTCCATAGGAAGGGACCAAAGCATGAACCTTGTGGGCACCCCTTCCTAAACCAATGAATTTCTTGTGCTAGCCAATTTGGTTTCGCTCCTTTGTGAGATAAAAAGGATTTCAGGATATTAACATATGGCTCCTCCAACCCCAAAAATTCCAGTTCTTGGATTGTTGCGTCCCAAGGTAAGTTGTCAAAAGCATTTTGGATGTCTAATGATATTAATGAAATGTAGTTGTTTTCTTGTTGAAGTAAGTCAATTGTTGAGAGAACTTCTTGTATCGCTGATTCAGCCGATTTACCGTCTAAGAATCCGTGTTGAGAACTCTGTAGAACTGTCGAATTTCGAAAATGATAATTTATTCGTTTTAATAATATTTTTTTAAAAATTTTCCCCAGAATTGGGAGTAGAGTTATTGGTCTGTATGACTGAGCAGATTGTGGGTCCTTACCTGCCTTTAGAAAAAAGACTAGTTCTCCAATTTTCCAACTTTTTGGGAAGTAATTTAAGTTTAATAGAATATTGTAAAGATTCAGTAATAGAGATGAATGTGAGTGGTAAATATTTCGTACAATCAGATGGTCAACATTATCAGGACCTGGTGCTTTATTCCGATTGAACGAGAAGATGGCAGCTTTTAGTTCTTGGAGTATAAATGGATTAACTGGCTGGGTTGAGCGCGGATGAATTTGATGCGGTTGCAAGTCCGAAGGACCAAATATTGAATTGGCAATTTCTGCATAAAAAGATTGTCTTGAGTGGGTTGCTGTAGTGGAATCAGAAAGAGCGTAGACTTCCTGTCTGTAAAAATCTCTAAATGCCGTCTTTTTTAGTTTCCCAAATGGGTCTTTGGTATTTGAGCAAAAAGAACTCCACGCTGTTTTCTTTGCTTCCAGAATTTTCTTTTTATAGAGTGCTCTAAACTTTTCTAATTTGATCATGTCTTCCTCTGATGCAGACAAAAGTTTTGTTTTCCTATAAAGTGCTTTAACAAAGCTTCTCATTTTCCTAAGTTCCGCTGTCCACCAAGAAACTGTTGGTTTAAATGTGGAGTTTTTTTTTCTTTAAAGTATGGCCACTGGTTTGTGTTATTATATTTATAAAGTTGTCGTACTCTTTTTCGAATGCCCCCGTCGTTTTTATATCCTGGAAAGTTATATTATTTTCTTGCAATGATTTAGATAATTTTCTGTTGAATTTTTTCAATGAGACATTCTTTGTCCGATATCTACGCTTTGGAAGCTTCGGGGTTTGGATATCCATATACAAGGTTATCAGCCTGTGGTCACCGTAGTGCATATCATCCTCAACAGTCCATAAGGAAACTTTTGGGAACAGTGGGAAGGATGCTAGTGATACATCTGGCCAACCTTTCAAATGCGTGGTTTCAAATGTTGGTTTTGAGAAAGGATCATTTAGGACTAATAAGTAAATCATATTGAGATGATTGATGAGGTGTTGTCCTTTTTCGTTATCATTCTCATACCCCCACAGGACACTATGAGCATTCAAATCACCCAGCAGCAGAAGTTTTGAACTCATACCCGACGTGTTCGCCCAATCTTGTAGATCTTCTTTTAAATTAGCCGTTGGTGCGGAATACTGACTGCCTATAGTTATTTGTCCTTCTGTTGAGGAGATATTCACGAAGACTGAGTTATCATTTTGTTGAACTCTTATATGTTGTAACGATGTATCTATGATTATTATTTGGCAATTCTTTTTTTTTTTTTTGAAGAGTAGCAAGGAAGTCCTGAGGGAAGGCCATGTGGTCTTCCTTTGACTATATTGGAGTCCTGTATGCATGCTATTTTGTAGTCTTCTTGAATTAAGAATTGAAGGAGTGAAGCTGTTGCACTTTTATTCTTTTGAAGATTAATCTGTGCTATTTTAAAGGATGATGATATTTGATTACTTGTTGAAGGTACTTGCATGTTTTGATGTTGTCCTTGCGGAGAAGAGTTTGAGTCCGAGAGATGAGAATTTTGAGTAGAATTTGGAATTGAAGGTGAGTTTGAGTTTTTGTTTGTATTTGATGAAACGATTTTTGTATTGTTTAGTTGGTTGAATGTGGAGCAGATACATTTATGAAAGTTTTCCTCGATTGAAATCGAAGTTTAAATAATGGACATTCATTTGAATCCGCTCTGTGTGGGAAATCATGTTTTGTGTTCAGACAATTGATGCAGCATATTTTCTTAGGATCTTCTTTATTTGGGCAAGTTGTTGTTGTGTGATTATACGCACAAATAGCACAGGCAGCTTCAAATCTACAGTTGTTACCTATATGGCCATATCGTTGGCATTGCGAGCGGCGGATTATTGGGCGATAATCCGCAACTTTACAGGAATTAAATCCAATCAGGATACGGCCTTGCTTCGTCAGATGACGGGCGTAATTGATATCTAAATCCAGGACCAAATGGTAAATTTGTGATTTTTCTCGGTGAATTTTTTTATGTATCGCTATTGGGATTTCTCGATCATAATCTTTCAAGATTTTCTCTGTGACTTCTTCTGGTTGAGTAAATAAAGGGATTCCAAGAACAATTATCTTCTTAAAATTTATAGTTTTGTACGTTAATTCGGTGATATCTTTAAGTCTTTCAATTCCTTCTATTATTCGGAGGGTTTTTTCAGTATTTTCTTCACTGTTGGATCTTATAATTAAGGTGTTTCGATCACGAGCTGTTTCACAGTAGATTTTAGGGAGGTCCGGAATGTTCTTTGTCCCCGTATTAAGAAGATTTCTAATTGTGTGGAGTGAAGTTTTTGTTGCCTGTGTCTTCTTTAAAAGTATGGCGGTTTCAGAGATGGTTTTTGGATTTTTATAAACCGCACTGATTGTCTCTGAATACAGAGGTTTTGATGATAGTGAATGTTGTTGGCTGACCGTTGGGATTTTTTCTAATGGGCTTTGAAACGAATTTTTTAAGAATTCTGTATTTGCTTCAATTGAATGTAATTTTTGGTTGATATCTTGAAGTATAGATTCATCTATCACCATTTCTCTTATTGAAGGGAGTCCTCCTTGTGAGCTTTTTTGGGACTGGGTACATAATTTTTCTTTTAACTCTTTAATTAGTTGATTCTTTTCTTCTATCGTTAGGTGGAGATTAGAAATTTCTTTCTCTTTTAAGTTCAAAATTCCTGCTTCATCCTTGTTGGACAATTCATTGTATGATTTCAGAGAATCTATCTCCCGAGTTAGTTCTTGAATTCTATTGTCTTTTTGTTGTATATAAACTTCAAATTGTTGCTTTTTGTCTTTTAATTTTTGTTCCAGGTCGATTGCCTTGTTGTACCACACTTCCTTTTCGGTTGTTATTTGTTTTAGGTCTTGGGATTGTTGAGATGCGTTTCGTAGCTGATTTCCAATGATTTGGATGTTTTTTTGAATTAATTTCCAATATTTGTCGACTTCTTTACTGGATCTTGTTTCGTGTGATTTTAGAAGACCATTGTGAATTTCAAGCAGCTATGTTATTAAAAGTGTCTTCGCTACTTCTAGGTTAAACTTCATTACATTTTTATTTGTTGGGGTTGACTTTAGCGCTTGTGAAGATTGACTGGAGTTTTGTCGTGTACGATTTAGAATGGATTTATTTGACCACTTTGTCTCCTGATTTAATAGTGGAAGTTTGTCCGTTGTCGAATTCGATCTCGGTTTTGATGATTTTTTTAGTGAACTTTTAATTTCATACAAAGTTTCTGTTTTGGAAGAGTTATTCAAATACTTATCACTTTCTTCCATGTCCAGGCCGGTTACTAGAGCATACTTGTGACTATATATTATTTTGAGTTCGTTAAGTCACCACAATTGAACAATTCAAAATATGTAAACTTGTATCATAACATAGAGTCATTCATTTTATATTATGTTAAAATATATAGCCCAAGTAATAAAGATAGTTGATATTATTTTAACGGATCGTTCTGTATAATAGATTATTGTAAAAGTAAACGATAGATTGAGGTATCACTAGGTCCCCACCGTATATCGTAGAAAGAAAGGAATATAGATAGGAAAAAGTAAAAACCAATAGCCTTGACTATCGTAAATGACTTAGTGAAAAGAAGGTGATACTTTTGCTGAAGGACAATTTTGAATATTACAATAAATAAAATAATATAAGTAATTGATAGTGATAGTCTATTATTTGCCAAATGAAGAAGGGGGAAAAAGAGGATAGTTTCCTGTGCTTATTGAAGCTCATGTACATGTAGAATGAAGATATAAATATATATAAATATTAAACAAGTAGATTATAATATCTACACATGTATACCAGATAATTAAAAATTAGTTTGGAGCACATACACAAAACTTTTATTCACTAATTACAAAATGAAACACTTAGAGTACCGATCCATCTCCCATAGGCAGAAAATGAATGGCTGGTAGAAAAAAAAAATGTGTGCCATACAGAATGGTTCCCAAAACCCCCCAACCCAAATAAAATAATAGTTGTTATGTAATTATATAATTAATGAGCAGCGACCAGAACTGCAGTTAGAGCTTTAGTTGGTGGACAAGAACTTGAAACTTTATAGCATGTTATAACAAATATGAGATACTCCACCGTAAATTGAAGTCCTGGCCGCACTTGAGCTAAAAACGCTATAAGAGACTGATGTGGAAGCCCGGCACGAAAAGAGGAAGAGGAGCTGGGAGGAACTGGACATCTAAATTAATCAGAAAAGAATGAATGATCTACAAAATTGAATAGGTTATAATTCCCTATATCCCCCCTCTCTCTTTTTTTTTCTTTTCAAATTTTTCCCTTTTTTCCCTATTCTTCCCTTTTTTTTCTTTTTTTCCTCCCCTTTTCCCTTTTTTTCGCCTTTCCTCCATCCCTTCTCTCTCTTTCTTTTTCCCTTTTTTCCTTTCCTCCATCCCTTCTCTCTCTTTCTTTTTCCCTTTTTTTCCCTTTCTCTTTCCTTACCCCTATTCACATTCAATCATCTATCTACTTCTCTTTTTTTTTTCTCTTTCCCTTCTTTCCTTTTTTTCTTATATATATATATATATATATTTTCCTTCTTCCTCCTTTCTTTTTTTTCTTTCTTCGTCTCTTCTTTTTTTTCCCTTCCTCCCTTTATTCCTCACATACATATATATAACCAGTAATAGTAAATACCCATATTGTAATAGTCAAAGGAGAAGTGGAATTGGCCTGGGGACGCCCCTAGTGGCTAAAAAGAGAATGAAAGTGAGAGTTACTTCTAAATATGAAGAGATTATTCCCAGACCTTTAAAAAGATATGTGACAAGGGATACTTAGTAAGAGAAATCAAAATTTAGGAAGATAGCGCCCCCTAATGTTTATAAAAGGTAGCATTGCAATAGATGATGATGTAATTGAGCAGCCTCTGTCAAGCCCATCAAATGGATATAATTCAAGTAACCTTAAAGAATTATATTATATAATATGAAAAAAAAAATTGAAACGTGCCACCTACAGGCCAAAAGATGAAGCTAGATTTAAAAAAAAAAAAAAAAAAAAAAAAAAAAAAAGGATACCGGAATTGAGAAGCACGGGCCGAGACCTTTAAAATGACATCTCACACTATGGAAATGGTAAAACTTTTTGTGAAAGCCTCCCTCCTCCTCCATCGTCCCCCCTGATAAAGATAGAATAAAATGGGGCTTGCCAAAAGAAACCCTGTACCCAAAAAAGTCCGAATAGGGAAGGCGAGAGCATAAACACGAGAATAAGGGGGAGAAATGCAATTGAAAAAAAAAAACTGGTGCAGGGAAGTAAATTGGCTCACAAAGGGTTAAAAACTTAGAAATCAAAGGAGATACCCACAATGCTCCACTAGGGATAAAAATATCAAAATATTTAAATTGTGGAAACATTTAGAAAAAAAATAAATTAAAAAAAAAACTGTAATAATAATGGCTACTAAGTGCGCAACGGTGACAATGCTGATGGAGTATAAAAGGTTTATAGAAATAACTGGTGTAAAAGTATTACTTAAATGCGCTACAGTGATGCTCATGAAACATTCATCCGACAAAACGTTTAAATAAACGTTAAGACATTCATGCTACAAAATAGGCTTTACAACACCGTACCTGATAGTGCTATCCGACATCCATAAATATCCATAACACAATGTAAGATAAGTATCCAAAATCAATTAAAATTAATCATTAAATAAAAGTTATAATAGGTGTCGGACAATACCAACCGACAGCCAAGTCGAACCCACAATGCATCATACCTTATGTTTTCATTATTAACTTTAAAAGGTACTATAACACTCAAGACAGTAAAATCTGAAAGTTTTAACTAATCACATCCACTTCTAACCACAGTTTAAAGCAGAACATATATGTCTAACTCCGTTATAGAGGCAATCTGGGAAATTATTCTTATAGTTGCAACTAAACTTTCAGAAATCAAGTAGCCTTTTGTGATAATACTCATCCACCAACCATTCAAACGCGAAAGAATAAAAATTTCCAAATTACAAATGCTAATTAAAAATTCTTAAAGATAAGATAAATGAAAAAACTTCCACAGCTAATAAATTTGAAATTTAAAACTATATAAAAAGCATAAAAAGTCTTCAAAAAGAGCAATATTAAGAGTTAAAAATTACGTTTAAAAAAGTAAACAACTTAATGAAAACCTATGGGAAAATGAAAAGCAAAAATCGAGAAGTGACAATCAAATAACAAATTATTAATTACAGTTGCGGGCCCCACGGGATTAAGATAATTGTAAATGGGGGAAGCTTAATGTTCAGACTAACCGGACTAAGCAGTAGGGGAAAAAATGAGTTGAATTAATATCTTTTAACGTTAAGAAAAATGTAAACACTGTAATGCTAATCCCATGGAGCCTCCATCTTGTTTCTGTCACAAAAAGTCGAAAAAAACACATTTTAAAATGCACGGTGATGTGAGAAAACTTTGAGATAACTTAAAAAACCACATACAAAACTGATCTACAGGAGTCAATGTGCACAAATCGACTGGTCATTTTAAGAAAATAGTAAGTTATAGTATATTTTAATGCATGTCAAATATGGTAACTATTGAAAATGGCTCCAATACTATAAAATGTATATGAAATTCATATGTTTAAAACATTATAAGTATTTGAGATAATCACACATAATAGGTAACTTTGGAAAACTAACAGTCTATAGAGTCCTAATTTATCAGTTAAATACATTTTATATACAGGGTAAAGCACAGGAAACAATGAATAGGTGGCTAATGCCTGGTTCATTGGAGATATGAAAAAGAAAGTTAGAGAAAGTTTAATAAATTATATCTCCGGAACCCCTACACATATTCACACTTATCATATACCAAACTGAAGAGCATAAAGAGTATAAAAGAATGATATACAGTACAAGGACCTAGCTTACCCCACTCCTGTAAACATTAGCCAAACATCGGGAGCTCGCGCTGGTCCATCTTCAAGAGTTGACGCATTCGCACTCCCACTTACACCGGCAAGTGACGCAGGGCCGATATGTGATTTCTGATAGTGGCCCGATTAGATTTACCAACATCGGTCCGATTTCGGAATTTTTAGTCTTAGCCGACATTTTTTTTTTCTTTTTCTTAATTTGGTTTGAGTTTGAGTTTTGATAAGATATTGAATGTATTTCATATAAAATTCTAAAAGTGATAAAAAAAATGTCAAAAATAGCCTATATTTATTTATTCAAAAAAAGTTGTTATTGAGTTCATTTTAAAAAGGATTTACAATTATTTGAATCATCAAAAGTGTTTTTTAAATCGCTCCTTAAAATTCATTGTAAATTTAATCGTAGAAAAAAAAACTTCATAAACAATTTAAGTTATTTTCTAGCTATTATATTCATTATAAAAGCAATAGCTATGTTTCTTATTTTATTTAAAAATCAAATTATTAAAAAAGTTTTTAAAATTATTTTTCAAGATATAAAAAAAAAATAAAAAAAATAAAAAATCTACCCAACTTTTTAGCATTAACATTTTAAAGAAAAATTCAGAAATCTCACACTTCAAAAAAAAAAAAAAAAAAAAAAAAAAAGATAAATTAATATTACTATTTTATTTTATGTTTAAAAAATTTTGATAAGTAAAAGAATCATTATTGCTACATAATCACAAAAAATATATTCTATATTAAATCATCAAATGACAAAAAAATGAACTCTTATTCTGATTAAAAGTAATTAATTACCAACTTATTTTTGTTTTATTAAAATTAGTTTTTCTATGCTACAAATATATATTTCTTGAATTAACACATTTAATTACGTTATAATTCCTAAAGAGAAAATTGTATTAAGAGAAAAACCTCTGAAATTCACTTATTTTATTTAATAAGCATTCTTAAATTTGTATGAAAGATTCAAAAATATCCCCCATTTAAAGTTATCCTCCAAAAGAAAAAAAATGTAAATTAATATTTTTATTTTATTTTTAAGTTAAAACTATTGATAAGTAGCAAATTAATATTGCAACATACTCATTAAATATATGTTCTACTTTAAATCATCAAAACGACATAAAATGAATTCCTATTCTAATTAAAAGTTATTAATTACCAACTTTTTATTTATTAAAATAAATTTTTCCATGTTAAAAATATATATTTTATAAATTAACGTAACGCATGTAATTACATTATAAATCCTAAAAAGAAAATTTTATTAACTGAAACCTCTAAAAAAATTTTTTTAATAGTTAATTATTCTTATATTTATATATATTCTTAATTATTCTTAATTATATCTATACCATAATTATATTAAATTTATTCTTAAATTCGTTTGTTTTAACGAATTTGCTAAGATATTTATTTCATTCATTTAAATATTAAATTAACTTTTAAATACAAGCGCGTAAGAAAATTACAAATAAATAAATAAAAAATAAAATCAAAACACTTCAACATTCCAATTTTCCCATCTACCACTTACCTTCAACGATAACCATTACTTATCGATATGCTTTCCTCTTATTACCTCATTGAATCCTCCCCTGACCAGGTTTCAGTGGCTGAGTGGTTAAGGTGTCTGCTTCCTGTCCTTGGGTACGTTGGATCAAACCCCACCCATCCAAGTGCCGAAACACGTTCCTTTCAAATATACATTCCACGATGGCTCATAGATGGCACCATCAAAACAGATTTTTTTTTCATTCAATGCTGGTGTCGGGCTGCGGCCGGCATTCATATGGATAGCAATCGGCGTGCTGTCGGCATAGTTTTTTGCCGATACCGGACCGACTGCGTGCCTCATGAATCGGGCCGCATTCGCGCGGCGTACCAAAAAATATACGGAACCGGCAGGGGCAACCGGTATCGCGCCAGTACCGCCGGTAGTGGCAAGCGGCTGTCGGTCGATTGCTTACCGATAGCTCTGTGTTTGCTGGAAACGGTCAAATACGAGTATTACTCGCTTACAGAGGGTTCCGGAGAATAAATATATAAATTATTAGTTGAATTATTTAAAAAAAATAGTTGCTAAATAATACTAAGACATTGTAAAAAATAAGCTATACAATTTCGGTTTGGGTATAATTGTATATACTAACAAGTGTAAATGGATATACCACGAAAGTTCAAAGAGAAATGGAACCCAAATAATATCAAATATGGCTATTCTGTATAACTCATTTCTTAATATTACCCTAATCTGTTTATCATGAACTTAATTCGGCACTGACAATAAAGCAGTGCATATTAAAACTTCATTTGGAAGTTCATAAAACTAAAGTTTAAATTTCGCATTGTGCTAAGCGCTCTTCGAAAGGAGGTCGCAGAGTTGCAACACCACTTTAATTTGTGCCCCGTTTTTTCAGATAGGTTTTTAATTAACTTTTAAAGTCACTCGAGGCATATTGAGAGATCCACTCGGTGCAAACTAGTCGCAAATCCAATAGTATTTAAATAGTATTTATGTGATTTATTCTAATTAAATTCGTCTGTTTTTTAACAATTTGACGTTTATTGTTTTTATACTAATACTGGGCATTACATTAAACATATATATTATTAAACATTGTTAACCAAGCTTTAAAAACCTATGATACATAGAGTACGCCGCCTCTGTCACTTTGTATGTCCAAACAATCCGTATCTTTAAGGGTTAATTTCTCGGCTAATTACTAAAGAATTTTTTCGAAAATAATTATCAACAATGCTTTTATACTTCTGCTACGAAAGGTACCTCCAACGCTGCTCAACGCTTTTGCTGGATGCCCATAAATCGAAATTTGTGTGTAACGGAAAAATGCAATGTGAACTAGTACCTCTATTTATCATAATTTTAGTATCAGTAAATTTGGAATTAGATGGGGGTTGACATACTTTTGCGCTACATTTTTGACCATATCTTTGAAAATATAATACCTAAAATTAAAAGAAATTTATTTTATTTTTGAGTTCAGCGTTATGAAAGTTTTCACACGATATGCAAAGAAATGAGCGGTTTTTTTCATGTAAATTAATGATCTCCTCTACATTTTTACTAAATATAATTATGAATGATTAATAATGTGAAAATATGTAGGTCAATAGTCTTATTATTTCCCCTAATTTGAACTTTCCACGTTCCATAGTTTACGAGTAAAATGGCTGTGACAGACTGACAGACAGACACAGGTGTGATCTTATAATGGTTCTGTTTTTACTTTTTAAGTACAGAACCCTAAAAAGGGGATAATTTGTCATTTCGGGTTCAATAATCGTCATAAAAATTGTCAATTAGTAACAATTTTGTACAGAGAAACATAATTCGTTTTTCCCTCTGTCATTTCTCTTCATTTCATACTTATTACAATGGCTAATAAATATATTAAAATTTTCAACAGATATTTTAAGTGTGACAATCACTATAATAGATTTACTGGTTTTAAAATATATTTTCGCAAGTGCTAATGCTGTGGTATTCTCGATTAAGCATGTTTTTATAGTTTATAATATGTTTGGATTTAAATTATAAAAATCTGTATTTTTTCGACGAATCCTATTGCTTATCCCCGGAAGAAAAGAAAAGTACTTCCCCAATTTGTTTTTTTCTTTCAGATCATTTAATTTGCAAATAAAAAAATTAGTTTTTAAATCACTGTTTTAAGGATTGTTTCGTTTTCCGGAATCTTACTGCATCTCTATGGAGCTGCATGAACTTCCTCAAGTGCAAATTGTATCAATTTAACTAACGAAAAGTCTATTCGTAAACAGGCACTCATACATATTTCGAAAATTAAACTTACGTGCCTCATTAAAATTATTCCATAAAAATTTATTTTCTAAATTGATCTACAATCCTATTTTATTAAATTGTTCCATATCTTAAATAATATTCCATACATTCCGTTCATTTAAATGCATTCTGTTAAAAACGCGTATTTAATTTGCTTGAAAATCTTCTATAAAACTTTTCCCCTTAATACTTTTTCTTAAAGTCCTTTTTATTTACCAATCTTAAATCGCTGATATGTATTCTATTAAAGTTATCTGAATTATACTATTTCTTTTCCTTTCATCTTTTTTTTTATTATGCAACTCGTTTTCCTGTGTAATTTGGCTCGGTGAATTCTCCTCAATTTTATGCAGCTTACAATTAAGAGTTCCCCTACCTTGCGGCATGCTCATTGGTTCTCTTAGACGTAATATAACCTTTAGTGGTTTATATACGTAACAGAGTCAATTTAAATATGCAGAAAAACCCAGTGGTGATATATGCTGGAAAATAGGCCGTTTTGGAAGTAAAATATTTCAATGAGCATATGTGAAAAACGATCTCTTTAACTAGGATAATAAAACAGATGCATAATAGTAGAATTAACAAATAAAGTTTATTTTACTTGGATGACACAATGTGATGAAACAGCAAGCAATCAATATGAAGATTATCAAAGCAGTTGATCTTGTACACAGAAGGGCACATCATGACAATGGCGGTTTGCATATGGCTTGAAGAAACACTTTACAATACATTACTTTTAGATTTAAAACTATTTTAAAGTAAACTCATAGTCAAAACAAAATAACAAGTATGTTAAATAATACTTCCAGAATGTTGGACCAGCCAACACTCAGTTTCTAGAAAGGTTACTTCCATTTAAAGGAACATAAAAATGCAAACTAACTATGTCCGGATCCTTTACTTATATGAAATTGCTCGGATTGAAATCAACGAAATTTAGGTACAGTGCATCAACAAAAATCTTAAAAGGATTCAACAAAATTCACCAGCATATTTATAGGTATGATGCATGAAAAATTTATATATGGAATATGATATATGCAAAATTTATATATGAGAATGAGAACTATATGAAAATCCAGTAAGTAATTCACATCATGAGCAGACACGATGAGATCTTGACATGCTTTATCAAATTCAAGATCTCATTTTTAGATAGTGGCTTGGTAAAAATGTCCGTCAGGTTTGATCTGCTACGCACGGGACTGAGCAAAATTTCCTCCCTATTAAACAAATCCCGAATAGAAAACAACTTAACGTCAATATGCTTGGATTTGTAACTTTCCACAGGAGATTTAACAAAATCGATTGCTGCTTGATTATCTGCTTTCATCTCAGCTGTCCTCCCCAGTACAGGTACGATCCCCTTATGTGCACACTCGCGACGTATCCGGTCAAACCAGGCCACGTTCTTGACGGCCTCAGTCATTGCGATGAATTCAGACTCAATGGTCGATAACGAGACGCACTTTTCTTTAAAAGTGCGGCAATCGACGGGAGCTTCGTCGAGCAGCATGACTGTTTGACCGCCGACCGAGGTCCGATCGTCGCGGTTAGCCACAAAGTCGGCTTCAGTAAATATCGTGAGATCGTTAGTCCTGCACGAGAGTTTCAGTTTAAAATGCATAGTAGACCTTAAATAATCCTTAAGCAATCGTAGTAACCCATCCCAATGGACTATACCTGGGTTCGCCTGAGACTGCCTCAGTAAGTTCACGGCATAGCAAATACCGGGTCGAGTACGGTTCGCAACAAAAGAGAGACAACCTAATAAATTACGGTAAGGAAAATGGGACATTTCCTGAATGTCATGATCGGAAACTGGACAACTGGATCTTGAAAAAATAATGCCTTTACTTATAGGCAATGAAGAACTAAATCTATCGTAAAAGATTCTAAATCTATCACGTACATCTTGAATGTAGTTTTGCTGGTGTGTGATAACTCCTGATTGAGTATCTTCAAATTCAACACCTAATAGCTTCCTATTTCTACCCAGTTCCTTTATGTCAAATCTTGCTTTTAATTTCTTTAAGATGTTATCTATAAGCTTTTGAGTTTTTCCAAAGATCACTATGTCATCCACATAGAATAGTAATAAAATATCGGAGTTAAAAATATAAACACAATTACATAATGAAAAATTTTTAAAACCAATCTCCAATAAAGCTTTATGAATTTCCATGAACCACTCTCTCCAACTCTGATGCAAACCGTACAAAGCGCGACCTAGTTCGCAATATAAATGCTCTTTTCCAGGCCCTGAGAATCCGGGAGGTTGGTGCATATACACGTCCTCACTCAGTGGTGCATACAGGTAGGCGCAGGTCACGTCACACGGAGTGTGTGACCACCCGCTACACCAAACAAGAAGGGAGAAAAAGAATCGGATAACGCCAAAATTCACAACAGGGGCTGAAAGTCTCTTCGTAGGACTCGACCTCTATTTTCGCTTGGGCAACAAGTCTAGCCTTGTGCCTGGCGATCCGTCCAAATTCATCCCGTTTCATCGTGTAAACCCATCGGCAACCTACTGGAGTGACATGTACCGGTAATTCTTCCAAATGCCAAACTCCACGGTCTCTCTTGACCTTCATTTCGAGCTTCATTGCTTCCCACAAGATAGAGCTCTGTTTCGATATACATGCCTGCTTAAATGTTCTGGGAGTTTCACTATTGCTAGCTAGTCATGGGGTACATATGTCATCTTCACTATCAGAAGGAGAAGATTCTTCAGGAATAGGGACACCAGTATAAGGATTGGACCCTTTAAAATCAAAGATTTCAAGTTTAAATAGAATATTGTTTTTTTCACAGTATTTCTTTACTTCGTTTAAAGAACGCGACCTGCCATCTTTACCCAATTCATAATAATAGATGTCTGTACGATCTTTTGCTCTACGCATGACGGGTTTTCTAAGCCAACGAACATCTCTAACAATAGTTGTCTGAATAGTGTCACTGGACCCCGAATCCTTGTCCTCACCCCTCCCAAGCGGGTAATTTTGAGAACTACCGGAAGAACCTGGGATAGCCTGAGGTTCATCTTCGACGACATCATCTCGATTACCCTCATCTTTGGGAGGGAAGAGGGCATAATCATCGGTGCCCAGTACCGCTACACTGCGTCTTACACCAATCGTACATTCATTAAAAAACACATTTGAAGATTCATCTGTCTCTGGTATCCAAATTATGTAACCCCGTGTACGAAATGCGTACCCTACTAAAAATCCCTTTTTGGCACGTGCTTCAGGTTTCCACGACATTTTCTTTGGAACTTTAATATAAGCCTTCGTATCAAACGGCTTTAATTTGCCGGACAGATGGCTTTCTGTTACCATAGAGCTCAAAAATCGTTTTTCACAGAAGCTTTGGACAAATTCTATTCCAGCTGTATACAAAGTATTTTAAGGCCTATGGCCAGAATTTCGGATCTAGATTACTATCAATTAATAGTGTTCTTATCCCATCTACTGCCGTAGCCAAGAAACGTTCCTTTAACGAACAACAACGCCGTTTTGCCTGTGGCGTGTATGAATTTAGGAAGTCGTGGCGAATACCTTTTTCATCAAATAATGTTTAAAAGAGATATTGTCAAACGCCCCACCGTTATCAGTCCGAAAGCTCTTGACTTTCCTATTCAGGTATGTTTCTGCCCGTGTGATATGCTTTCTCACGACATCAAATGTGTCGGATTTCAATTTTAACGGGTAAACTGACACACGGCCGGATAAGTTATCAATAATTGACAAAAAGTATCGTCCGCCACCTCTTCCTTCAATACGGCATGGACCCCACAAATCTGCAGTTCAAGTGGATGATTAGAGCGAATGTTCTTGTTAAATTTATGGGAAATATTCTTCAACTTGCCAAATTTACATGATTCGCAAAATAACTTGGTCTCTTTTAGCCCTGGTAAGCCACGTACGACTTGCTTACGGCTATTATGAGCAATTAAAGAAGGACTTATGTGACCATACTTGCGATGCCAATATAACATTTTCTCGTTCTGTATAACGGGAGAAGTTTCAAATTTAACAGATTTGTGAACTGAGATTTGGGTTTTTGGATACAGCCTGTAAATACGATCCTTTAAATATGCGCTAAACAAGTACTCGACCCCCCGATGAACTTTCACCTCACCATTATAACCCTAAAAGGTCAAACCACTTAAATCTAATTGAGGACCAGATATAAGGTTTCTACGTAACTGATCAGAAGACATTACGTTACATAAGGTGAAAACCCTTTGACCAGAACGAAGTTTAACCTCCCCTTTACCCTTTATGGGAAATAGAACATTCTTAACGGCGACCGACATTTCTTCGTTTAATTCCTGAAAATTAGAAAACAATTTTTTATTATTACAGAAATGATGACTCGCTCCAGTATCAAAAATCCAGTAACAATCATTTACAACATTACTTAAACTAGAATGTGAAATAAAAAGATTTGACTTACATGTACTTTTTAATAATTTCGAGCGAGAACCACCACCTCTGTCATCCGAAACATATGGTTAAGAACGTCTGGTATGCCTGAGAGTCTTGCTTCGTTCTCTGGAACCTCTGAGACCCTTAGGAGACGAGTCGTAGGAACTAGTAATGGAGTTAGTGTCATCATCCTGCTGGTTAAAATACGATGAATCACTGCGGTACCTCTCCGGAAACTGTCTGGAGTAGCGATTACGGGAACTGCATCGGCCTGATGAGTAAACACGTCGGGAATATGAAGGTGAAACATCTCTGTGACGAAACTGGTTGTTTGGAGACTTTGAAAAGCAATTGGTCTGTAAATGGCCCAATTTGCCGAACTTCCAACATCTTTTTCTTTGTAACTTTCGGAAATGAGGTTTTCCTTTAAAATTTTTTTGCAATTTCATAGTATTGGAGATGTTCACTTGCTTCGCACTATCTCGATCACGTAATTTTTGTCTGGTTTTTTCCGCCACCAGGTCATCAACAACCAAATCAAACTTAAATACACCCGCATGTTTAGGCAATATTTGTTGTACTAAAGTGTCGTAACTTGAGGGTAGACAGCGCAGGAAATGGTAACTTAAGTAACATTCAGCAAAATTTTTATCTATAGACTTAATTTCTTGGTAAATTTTCTTCAGCCTTGTCGCAAAAAGATTTATAGATTTGCCATATCTTATCCTTTCTTCCATAAGCTCGTTGAACAAAGTCATATGATGAGTACGTAAATCTGGGTGGAAATTTTTGTGCAATTTAACCCAAGCTGCAACTGGTTCTTGACAATCATCAATTAATCGCTTAAATTCTGACTCTATATTAAGGTAAATCAAAGAAAGAGCCTTGTTTGCACGGGAGGTAAATTGACTAACCATATCGGGAGTAACACTCGTACTAACTTCAGGTACCGTCTGTTTTTAACTGACTATCTCCCACAGGCCTTTTTCTAACAACAAATACTTCATATCGCTGCACCAAGTAGCATAGTTCCTTGAACTTAATTTATCAATCGTATTTGTGGCCATCATGGAAAAATTTCAAACACAGCCAAAAAAAATTTAAGTACCGGAAGTGCTTCCCCCCCCCCCGAGCTTTTCGTCCGTTATCTTCACCTGTGCCTTTAACTTCTTAAAAAAATAAATTGAGGAAAAATAATCTATTCAAACTACAAAATTCATTATTAAACAGCAAAGTAAACCAGTCTATTGTAGAAAAATCACCAAACGAGGAATAAAGTTCGTTAAGATATGCAAAAGTTCTGTAACTAATAAAAAGTTCGTTGAAATATGCAAAAGTTCTGTAACTAATAAGAGTTCGTTGAAATATAAAAGAAAAATCAATAAACAGCATTCAACATGAAAATTCGATTTGATAACTCAGGATTTTGAAGAAAAAAGTTCAGGGCTATTGCAAATAATAATTCATTTTATCTTAAGAGATTGATTAGCTCATAAACTTCCTAGGATATTTCCGCACATAACCAGATTCTTAAACGTAATATAACCTTTAGTGGTTTATATACGTAACAGAGTCAATTTTAATATGCAGAAAAACCCAGTAGAGGTATATGCTGGTAAATAGGACGTTTTGGAAGTAAAATATTTCAATGAGCATATGTGAAAAACGATCTCTTAACTAGGATAATAAAACAGATGCATAATAGTAGAATTAACAAATAAAGTTTATTTTACTTAGATGACACAAGGTGATGAAACAGCAAGCAAGCAATATGAAGATTATCACAGCAGTTGTTCTTGTACACAGAAAGACACACCATGACAATGGCGGTTTGCAGATGGCTTGAAGAAACACTTTATAATACATTACTTTCAAATTTAAAACTATTTAAAAGTAAACTCATAGTTAAAACAAAATAACAAGTATGTTAAATAATACATCCAAAATGTTGGACCAGCCAACACGCAGTTTCTAGAAAGGTTTCTTCCATTTAAAGGAAGATTAAAATGCAAATTAACGATGTCCGGATCCTTTATATATATGAAATGGCTCGGATTGAAATCAACGTTTCGGAGCAGTGACCACGAAGCGGGCCAATCACGGAACGGCATCGAATCGATGCAAAAGCTAGATTCGATGATGGATTCGATAATAGATACGATATTGACAGTCGCCATCTGGCGGGAAAAATATTACGGAAAAACGTAAACACTTTAGAACGTGGTTTTGCCGATGTAGCTTGCAAAGAAAATGGAGTCCGTGAACGGAAAATGATAGAAATAGCTATTGACGGTACAGGATTAACACAGCATGTAAATCTGACAGATAAAGTCCGGAAATGAAGTAAAACGTTAAGTTTAGAAGCATATTTATTACTGATATTATGAGATATTATCATGAAGTAATAAATGAAAACTAAAATATGAACTTGTAAATAAAAAATGATGATTGTGGTATGAAATTATGATGTATAGGAAATAGGAGGCGATGAGAAAACCAGTGTTTGGTATTTCTATCAGGTTCTTCCTCATATCTGCATTGGCGTAAAAGATCGTCCGCTTCTAATTAACATGAAACATGAGCGCGGAGCTCAGGATGTTTCGTGGCATTTGCTGCTATAAAAAATTATATTGCTGTCCTGAATAGGTCACTGAATTAATTGAATTAAGTTCAAACATCGTATAAAATGGAGTCTGTCAGGTTCTGAGAAACATCTGCTATTGGATCTGGGGTTATATATTATTCTTTTTACTTGTATATTGTATTCATGTCGCCTGGTCTGTGTACTGGAATTTCAAAATAACATTTTTTCATTGTCTAAAACTGGATCTAAGCCGGGGAAAATGTATAGATGGAATGAAGGGGAAAGAAGATAGTTGGAAAGGGGTTCGCCCGACCTTTTGAGATGTCTGTTGAAGACGGGGAGACTAAGACATTCCACGAACGAGAAAAGGAGCTTGGAATGCGAGCTCGGAACCCTGAGAGGTTACGATAAGAAGTAGCAAGGGGTTGCTGGAAGGCAGTGGCTTCTGCTGAGATAGTCAGTTTTTGAGCGTAGCGCGCAGAGTGGACGTGTGTTCCTGGGGAGAGCTCTGAGAGATAGAGCGTAGGGTTTAGTTGGAGCCGAGAGCGCCAAGCGCAAGGTAGTCACTGTGTATAGCTCTTAGAGATAGAGCGTAGGATTGAGTGAGGCTCGGAGGGCTTAGGTTTAGAGCACATATGTGTTGGGAGATGGAGATTGATCTCCGGAAAGCTAATTTAACGTGTGTAGAGTGAGAGTGGTTTAACGTAGTTTAACAGTACACAGCCAGCATTTACTGTATTCGATTTAATGTTGAACCGGATCACCTATATCCGAGTTTGTAAGCGTAAATAGTGTTTTGTTGTTGTGTAAATAATGTGTAAATAAACCGTTAATTTAGTTAATTGAAAGCGTTGGTTTTCATTTAAACAATCCTCTCAGTGCGTGACCGATATCGCGTAATCATATAGGTGGTGGCAGCATAAAAAAAATAAGGATTTTCTTCGAAATTGTGCGGACTAAGAGGAAACTCCGACAAATTGGTGGCAGCGGTGGGATAGAATCGTCATGGACCAGTGACCAGCGAGCCGTGTTGCAGTGTGTTAGTGCTGGAGCACCCATTGGAATTCTTGCGTGGTAATGCCGGATCGTCGAGCAGAATTTTAGAGAGATAAAAACCAAGCGTCGAGCAGAAATACAGAGTGTGTGTGCCCTAACATCGTTACAGCAAACCGAAATAAAATGTTCTGTCCTATCGTCGTTACAGCGAACCGAACTAAACTGTTGTGTCCTATCGTCGTTAAGGCGAACCGAAATAGTGTTTGTGCCCTATCATCGCTACAGTGAATCAAACTACCTTGTATTATAGCCTGAGTGTTGAATATCATCAAAGTGACTTTAAAGTGTGAAATATTGAATTCATCGTGAAACTACGTGTGAGCAGCGGAGTACCCCAGTAGATAATGTATAAGGTAGGGTGTTTTGATCATTTCTGTCTGCTGACATTCTCGAACCAAATGTATTTGTTGTTGTATAATTGATAGTAATTTAAGATAAATTACCTAGATAATTTATGTGCAGTCAAATAATTGTGTTCAAATGGGTAGGAGATATTGAGAGCCATATTTACTATTGTTTTAGAAAAAGTCATAATAACTTGTACTAATATTGATTTTCTATTTTTTATACTAATAATGGTAGTGAACAACATTAATGCATTGTGTTAGTAATAATTGGAAGGAATAATTGAATTTACTTAAATTTAAATTATTAATAAAGTAATATTTAAATGAAGCAATACTGTTTTAAGTTTGAAGAGGTGATAACAAACGTAATGAACATTTGCATAGAATTTTAATTGGATAGAAGTAAATTTCGGAAAAAAAGGGGGAAGGACTCACAGTGGGAAAAAAGTGAAGGTTTTGATCTTATTTGTTTTAAGTGTGAGAACCAGTGTTAAATTTGGAAAAAATGTATTGAGAATCATTGTGGAAATTTATATGTGTATGTTATACAATTTTCTTTATGTGGATGTTTCTATTGGCATCGATACTTTTATTCAATTTGCAAGGTATCAGTATTATTATGTAAATTGTATGTTATTATCGAATTGTATAAATTGGAATCTGTATGACATAGTAATCAAATCGAAATTATTGTTTTATTTGAAGTAAATTGCGTGATATCACTGGTTGAGGAAAATCAGGTTGTACAGTAGATTAATTTAGAAATATAATACATCGATTATCTGAAATGTATTAATTCGTATAATAAGTGGAGGTACCTGTGCAAAGTAGAAATTTAGGAAATATTAATTTGGTAGGTTTAAATATTATTGTAGAGAGGTAATAGTAATCGGTGAAGGTATGACTTTCTTATTGAAACTAAAAAGGGTGGATCTTCAGATGATAGCCGAAGAGTTGGGGGTTGAATTCACGGAAGATGATACCAGATTTCAGCTTAAGAAAAAGATAATGGGCAGTGAGGAATATGATGAGGGAGCTATTAAGGAATTATCTAACGCTATTGTTGCGGAGCGATTAGAGTGAAAACAGGAAAAACAGGAAACATTAGAGCGCGAAAAGTTAGAAAAACAGGAAATATTAGAGCGCGAAAAGTTAGAAAGAGAAGAGAGGTCTGAAAAATTGAGGGGTGGAACATGAATTAGAAATGGAGAGGTACAAGGTTCGACAAATAACTCTAATGGGTCTGGGGAATCTAATAATGAAAGTAACATAGAAAAATTGATCAAAAGTTTTAAAACTCTGTCTATCAAAGTACCAGAATGGACTGAGCGATGTAATTTATTTTTCAACAGTTTAGAAAGGGCATTCAAAACTAAAAATGTACCGGAAAACCAGCAGGCCGAAATTCTACTAAATATGTTAGGAGATAAGGCGGATAATTTGTTAATTTATACCACTAGGAAACAAATTGAGAATTATGAGGAATTAAAGGAGTTAGTTCTAAGGGAACATGAGCCGACATCGAAGGCGTGTTTGGAAAATTTTAAGAAGGCTAGGAGAAACCGGAATGAAACTCGTGTATTATTTGTATCGCGTTTAATAGCAACATGGGAAAATTATTGTAAGATTAGGGGTGCTGACTCATATGAAAAGGTCAACCAGTTAATAATTACGGATAAGTTATTAAACACGTTAGATGAAGAAACCGCAACATATATTGGGTTAACTCAGCAGAGTAAATGGTTAGAAGCTTCTAAAACTGCTAAAGAATGTGATAATTATTTTGACGCTAAACATAAGTCTTATGCCGTTACGTATAAAAGTTTTAATGGTAAAGATAGGTATGTAAACAGTGAAAAGGTGAAACCGAGGGAGGATAGTAAATGTAGTGGTAATTGGAGGCAAAACGAGAGTAATGAGATTAATTATTTTTCGGATAGAAAAACTGGGTTTAAGAGATATAGCCCTAGATGCTTCAAATGTGGTATAAGAGGTCATTACCAACGTTTTTGTAATAAAGTGAGTAATGAGGAAAATAATAATAATAGCGAATGTCGAGAACAGAAAGCGGGTGTAAATGAGATTGTCGTGAAAGGAAATAAAGAGTTACCTAAGGGAGCTATTGTGGCGAGGATATCGGCAAAGGCCGAACAGAGAACTAATGTTATTGGTGAGAAATTAAATAAACTTGAGAAAATTGAAGTTAGTGTAAATGGGCAAAAATGATTGGTCGATTTTGGATGTGAAATTAGTGTTATTCATAAAGATTTGGTACCGGAAGAGAAATTAACAGGAGCGGGTAGTATTTATTTACAAGGATTATTTGGTGAAGCAGTTAAATCACCGTTGGTTAAATTAGCGGTAGCTATTCCGCAATTCGGACAAACTAATATAATTCATCAGGAAGTACTTTGCGCGGTGACCGATAATATTAATGAGCAGGTGATTTTACATTCCGAGGTGATTAATGAGTTGTCAGGATTCAATCGCGAGGAGCCATTGCTAGAGTCCCAAGAATTAGAAAGTTAGGAAATTAGCATTGATAACTCGAGTGAAAGGAAAGATATGAGTAGCGATAATTGTAATGTTTACGCAATAGAAGCGAGATCGGAAAATTTACAAAGACTGAATGCAGAAAAAACGTAAGTGGAGGAAAATAATAAATTTATCGTTAGCAATTCAGATATGTTTAAGAAATCCCAATTGGAATGTAAAGAGTTAGAGAGAGCTTGGGAATTAGCTAAATTTGATAAAGGAGATTATTATATTGTAAATGGTTTATTGTATCATAAAGAGAAATGGTTAGGCGAAAGTATAGCTCAATTAGTAGTGCCTAAAGTCAAAAGAGAAGGAATCATAAAGTCAGTGCATGTGTCTAATGAGGGAGAACATCACGCGGCAAAGAAAACCTTAGAGAGAATTAGGAAATCTTTTTATTGGGAAGGTATGGCTAAAGAAACTAAAAAGTTTTGCAAATCGTGTCTAGAATGTCAATTATCTAGAAAAGTTAAAGTGAGTGATAGAGTCTTAGAAGATATGGCGGATGGTATCAAAAAGTATGTATATCAAAATAAAGGGGAATTTATTTTCAGGTGTAACATAGTTAACATTGTTTTTGAAGATGATGAGGAATTTGGAGAAGTTGTGGAAATTCCTATTCTAAACCGGGAACAACAGGTAGAACGGGACATAGAAAGGTTCGAAATAAAAGGTTTATCTAATAGTCAAGTCAAGGATATAAAGTCCATTTTGAGGGAGAATAAAGAGGTATTTATGGGTCCTGTGCGACCAGCGGAAGTAGGGGAGCACCGTATTGATTTGAAACTGGATGTGGCAAGGTAAAAGCCAAAGTTATATAGTGTACCTGTTGCTTATAAAGTAAAAGTAGATAGACAGATTCAGGAGTTATTAGAGTTAAATTTAGTCGAAGTATCAAATGCAGAAATCAGTCATCCAATTGTTTGCGTGGCGAAAAAAGATGCAACTGTTAGGCTTTGCATTGACTATAGAGCTTTAAATTCAGTAACGCAGGTCCCAACGTTTCCTATGAAAGAATCGCAGGAAATCATGTATACTACGGAACAGCTAAATATTTATCTTCGATTGATTTATTGAGGGGTTATTGGCAGATTAAAATGGCCGAGGAATGTAAACATTTGACAGCGTTTACAACGCATAATGGGACTTATCAGTGGCGTACTATGACTTTCGGTTTGTCAGGGGCAGCTGCTACTTTCCAAAAAGATATGAATGAGGTTTTTCAAAGTCATCGGAAGTATGCACAAGCATATATTGATAATGTCATCATTTTCTCCGACACCTGGGAAGAGCATTGTGAGCATGTTAGGTCTGTCATACAAGAACTCAAAAGTAGAAATTTTACGATTAGGCTGGACAAATGTACATTTGGAGAGAAATTGATGTTTTCAGGTCATGTAATTGGGGGTGGAACGCATGCACCTGATGAGGAGAAAATAGGAGTAATAAGGGACTTAAAAAGACCGAAAACTAAAAAGGAAGTTAGATCTGTTTTGGGATTAATGGGATTTTATCCATCTTATATTCAAAATTATGCAGAAATTGCTATACCTTTAAGGGAATTAACTAAAGGGAAGGTTAAAAATACTGTACCATGGGATGAAAGGGCAGAAGAAGCATTTAGTACCCTTAAATATGAGTTATGTAACGTGATGCGTTTGGCTACACCTACCGTAGGCCGGGAATATCAGCTTCACGCTGGTGCTTCAGACCTGGCAGTAGGATGTTGTCTTACTCAAAAAGATGAAAAGGGACAGTTTAAGCCGATAGCTTTTGCCAGTCAGAAATTATCAGGGGCTCAGCGTGCTTGGCCGAGTATAGAGAAAGAGGCTTATAGTGTTCTCTTCGGGTTGCGGAAGTTTGAAATGTGGACATATGGATCTCAAATTGAGATCATAACGGATCATAATCCATTAAAATTTCTCACTGAAACAACCCCAAGGTTCCCCGAAATCACTAGATGGGTTCTTGCCTTGCAGCGTTGGAACCTGAGTATTTCTCATCGTCCAGGAGCACAACATTTAAATGCTTATGCAGTTTCCAGACTACGTAGGAAGAGCTGGGAAGAACCGCCAGTTACTAGCCATCGGCATCATTGACTAAATAGTGGACAAACCTAAAGAGGGTGTCATCACGTTTTAAATTTTTTTGTATATGTATAATTGTAATTGAATCTTGTGTTTATAATAGTGTATTAGCATGTGTAGTTTTTCTATAATAATAATATTAGTACACGGTTCATTAGAGATGTCAGTAGATAATGTTCAGACACCTTGATACATATATGTAATAATAATAATGAAGAAACATGCAAAGAGACTATTGAAATCTTTTGTGATATTATTATGTGTGTGGGGAAAATTAGCCCCTAAATGGCATATTTTCCGCTAAGGTGGGGTGTGTCAGGTTCTGAGAAACATCTGCTATTTTATTTTTACTTATATATTGTATTCATGTCGCCTGGTCTGTGTACTGGAATTTAAAAATAGCATTTTTTCAATGTCTAAAACTGGATCTAAGCCAGGGAAAATGTATAGATGGATTGAAGGGGGAAAAAGATAGTTGGAAAGGGGTTTGCCGACCTTTTGAGATGTCTGTTGAAGATGGGGAGACAAAGACATTCCACGAACGAGAAAAGGAGCTTGGAATGCGAGCAGGGAACCCTGAGAGGTTACGTTGAGAAGTAGCAAGGGGTTGCTGGAAGGCAGTCGCTTCTGCTGAGATAGTCAGTTTTTGAGCGTAGCGCGCAAAGTGGACGTCTGTTCCTGGGGAGAGCTCTGAGAGATAGAGCATAGGGTTCAGTTGGAGCCGAGAGCGCCAAGCGCAAGGTAGTTACTGTGTATAGCTCTTAGAGATAGATCGTAGGATTGAGTGAGGCTCTGAGGGCTTAGGTTTAGAGCACACATGTGTTGGGAGATCGAGATTGATCTCCGAAAAACTAAATTACGTGTGTTAAGTGAGAGAGGTTTAACGTAGTTTAACAGTACACAGCCAGCATTTATTGTATTCGATTTAATGTTGAACCGGATCACCTATATCCGAGTTTGTAAGTGTAAATAGTGTTTTGTTGTTGTGTAAATAGTGTGTATATAAACTGTTAATTATTTAATTGAAAGCGTTGGTTTTCGTTTAAACAATCCTCTTAGTGCGTGACCGATATCACGTAATCATATCGGTGGTGGCAGCACCAAAATAATAAGGATTTTCTTCGAAGTTGTGCGGACTAAGAGGAAACTCCGACAGAGTCTGTAAAGCGATGGCGGAAAAAAAGTGTTTAGTGTTTTTTAAATTATGGTCAATGCTTGCCACCTGTATTGTGATGTAGGAAGTAATAAAACTTCTTCTTATGTGATAAGTGTTTTCCTTTTTCAAGAAACTGCCAGTGAGTATCAACCAATGCTATAGGTAAAATATAGACTACTGCTGATAAACTATTGAATGTGTGATCGTGATCTGTATCGTAGTAACGGCTGCTTAAGTTATTAGAATGTTAGGGAGCGGTCTTTGCTTCATTTTACATCGTTCCATGGTATATCATCCCATATCATCACATATATAACAGGTGTGCATAATTATTAGATTATAATTATTGTATAAAATTATATGTGATTTGATGTTTGGAAAAATATTATTATTGTTATTTAATAATTTTTTATTTATAATGATATTTCGATTGAAATTGCACTTATTGGTAATATTCTCCTAAGAAAGGGTATGGAGAACTGCCATCCAAAATAGTAGGTTGAAGTACCGTCCAAACAATGCAGTTAGACAGGTTCCCTACGATATTTTATGGCAAAATCGTGGATGTGGAGTAACAGAACAAAGATTTTAAAAATCCCTTCTTCAAATAGGCAACTAAAGGATACGAAATACAAACCTTCCACTTATATTTAACACGTTTGGCTTGCTTCTTATCTCTAATATCCACTCATATAGATACCCCTTTGGTAATCTGCTGTAATATTCTTTCTTTGGTACCTATTAAAAATAAATTTTAGTCAATTTATTTCAATAAGGTGAACAAACATCATCATTACAAGAACACAATCTATATTTAAAAAGCATGTGCGTAAAATTTTAACCAAAACTAATAAAAATAGAAGACTCAGCTCAGAGTTTTCAGCAGTTTCATACACGGTATTGAATTCGTTGAATATTTATTGATATAAATGTGTTACAGAAAATTATTTTTTTTGGCTTTCTTCAAAGTGGTTTCAAAATGTTTATGGCTTCGATCTGTCCTTGAATATGTCCTTGAATATCCAATGAATATTCTTGCTAATGAATTTGAGAATAAATGTTGCATGAAAAAAAACGCCCTGAATTATAAAAAGATGGGTTTTACAATGAGCTTTATTTATTTCGTCTATGAGTTCACATAGTTTTCACTTATCGCAATGGAGTTGAAGAATCTTTTCTCGGAGCTTTGTAAACCTGTTGCATACGCATTGTTGCTTTAGACCTGTGCGTTCATGAAGTTTAGGACAATGCCGGAATTGGTCCTCTGTTATTTATTTTGTAGAACCATTTAAAATCCTGAATGTAACAATATCGAAAAAAAATTGTGAGACGTTAGATTAGAAATAATGTTTGAGTATATCCCTCATGTGGATAATCGGTCTTCATAAACGACAACGCACACACAATACCGTTCATAAACTTGTGTTCCTCTGTTACAGTTTTAACCATATTGAAGGATAATAGACTACATGAAAATCTGAAAGGTAATATAAACATATTTCGTTAATTCAATTTCTAGAAATACCGTAATATTCCCGCCATCTTGCATAATTGTTTCCTAGATGGCTTTCCATTAAGTGGGCATACCAATCTTATCTCTATATAGATCAAAACTCCCATCTAAACAATAAACCCATGTTAAACTAGAAAATATGTTAGATTTTTATACAAATTTATCTTCCTCTGTTTTTCTTGTTTTTTTCATTAGCCTTGCGCAAAACCAAAGATTTAGGGTCCAGCCCCTTTTAAACCGCGGCCAACGGGTTTTTCTACAAACCTTCGAAGACTGTTTGCGATGGTGAGGGTGAATGAAAACTTTAAATGAATTTATGTTAGTGCTAAGAAATATAATGTACTGATTATTTAAAAAAAATACCTTTATTCCGAACATTTCCGATAATGCGCAGTAATTTCTTTTCTTATTTGGTTAGTTGTGCATAAACTTCTTTGTATCTCTTTCTGTCAATGTAAACCCATTTCAGTAAAATCAGTTTTCTACAGAAATATTTCATTTTTATGTAAAGGTTCGTTTAATTCGTGATTATTTGCAGCTGAATCATGATAGTTTTAGTTATTATTTTCTCTGTTGTTCATCTGTCCTTCAATATAACCGCCAAATTTTTCTAAACAGTCTATCACTTTAGATTGACTTAGTTTATATACATATACTAGATGACACTACTAGCTGATATATATATATATATATATATATATATATATATATAGTATATATAGCACATTATGTTTAAAATGCATTTGGCAGACCCAGAATTTCACCCCATAATTAAACTTGAAATAAACAATGAAACATTCAAAGAAACGCCAGCAGATAAAACATGTACAAAAAAAAAAAAAAAAAAAAAAAAAAAAAAACCACATGGATGTTATTTTAATTTTTATTATTAACCTTTATTTAGCTGTTATATACATATATATATATAGCCATTAAGTAAACATTACTGACCACCAACAAAAACTGTGAAACTATGAATAAAATTACATTAACAAATTGACAAAATACAGTTCCCTCCAACACACTTAACATAACAAAAACATAGTAAAAAACAGCAGCAACTGAATTATCAACTAACACACAGAAATCTGAATTTAAAATCTAATCATTATTCAAACTTACGACGGTCGCATTAACTCCACAATAGGAAGAGTATTTCTTGCAAAACGCTTCACTTGGCTCTTCACAATGTTGAGGATACTCTTTGCAGAATACGCTTCTTTTTATACTACATGAAGAAAAAATCTCTTATTATATTACTATTTTCTAGAAAGGTAATAAAGAAAAATCCAGATTTAATATATAAGAGCAGTTATTTAAAAGACATTTTCTTTTATATTCATGATTAACCTCTTAAGCACTGTTCTAAGCATCAGGTTTTTTGCGCCGCTAATTGCTATTTCGATTAGGCGAAAATTACAAAATTTAATATATCTTGTATTCCACGTGCTGTCACTAAATAGAATGTGGTGCTTAAGGGGTTGATGTAAATGTATATAATACAAAATAAGTACGTATCTGGAAAATGTACAACAATGAAAATGACAGAAAACAAAATAATATAATTGTACATATGTATGCGCCCATGCTGCCCATTTGTTAATTTGACGCTGGACGTAAGAGAATAACAGGTTCGTGTTATCAGACATGACGTAGGGTTGAGAATTAGTTTATTAGGATACTTCAACTATATATTAATTTCAAGATTAATTTGCAATATACACTTAAATATTTACAGCAAAACAGAATATTTAATTTTATAGACAAGGATAGAGCAGATCCTGCACTTATTAAAATATAAATATACTTATAAATAACACTTTAAGATATTATCTTAGTTATATCACTCTGAACATAATGTTTCGGTCCGTCTTCACCTCTATCCGAAATATCGGAATAGACGTATACTAAATAAAAAAACACTACATGCGTTCAACTTTCAATTAATTCTTCCTGACCTCAGGTTTCGCTTCCTTTCACCTTGTGGGGTCTTTTCTCTATACAGGTAATTCCATGTATTGAGAGTCGATAATCACGAGAGCAAACCAACGTGTCGTGGCTACCAAACATTCACGGAAATACTACGCGTCGGTGAAACCCCACGCTTACGACAACTCCACTTGTCCCTGTCGTTTGTTTTTCCCGTGACAGATCATCAGAAAAAAATATATTTTGTTCACCGTTTCTCACATTTATAACAGTTTTCTGTTATATATCCCATTTTTTCAGGTTCACCCAGAAAATTATAAAACTTTAATTATAGTTAATTTAATTATAGTACCAAAATCATATATTTACTGTCTGCATTTCACGCCCCGCCATTCATAATTAACCCTTTAGTGGTCATGAACGCGTATGCAGGGTAAACTTATCTACCTCTAAAGCGTTATGACCGCGTATAGACGGATTTTAATTTTGTACTTTTAAAGCGTTATGACCGAGTATATACGGTCAGCATTTGTTACCTGTAAATGGTTATGAAAGAGCATGCGCGTTTGTGCTTCCCTTCCTTCGCTCGAGTCTTGGAGTTAAAGAAGGAAGTCGTTTATCAGATACTCCTTCTTTTCACAAACACAATAGGCGTATAATAGACAGACTATTTGTCAACTAGATTATCGTATTTTAAGTGGAATGCCTTAAAGATTTCGCTTAAAAATGCCTTAGAATATTTCGTTAAAAATGCTTTCGTTTAATGCTTGAGAATGGCATTGTATTTCAAAACAGATACTAGTCAACTTTATAGAATATCATCGATTACTTTTTTTATTTTATTATTTTTGTCCATAAGAATTCTAATATTTTTTTATAGCTATTATTATTTTAAATCATTTGCGATATAACATTTATTTATTTTGTTCTTTTAATGAATACACGCGGTCTTTTCTTTCTTTTTATTTTATTTTTTGCTAAATGCATTTAATTTTTTTTCCTTTAACTGTAATACTAAATAACTAAACTTATTTTTTTTCTTGTTTTCCTTACTTTTACCACTTTTGTTCTATAATAATAATAAAAATCTCAAATATTCAAATTAACATTACACTTCAAAAATTATTTTTTTATTTATTATTGTTTTTCAATATTTATTCAAATTCTAGACAATTTTAAAACTAGTACCGTGAAACCTGTCTATAATGATACAGATGGGACCAGAAAATTATCGATGTAGACAGGTTTTCATTATAGGTAGATTCAAGACTGTTAATTGATTCAGAGTGCATAATATAATAATTATTATATATAAATGATTCTTTAGTTTAACTTTTTAGAGTTGTCTAATTAAATAATGAAATTTAATTATTTTCTGATCAATAAAAAGAATTCTTTAGTTTAACTTTTTAGAATTGTCTAATTAAATAATGAAATTTAATTATTTTCTGATCAATAATAAGAATTCTGTATTTTTAAATAAATTTATAAAGAGTGTATAATGTAAAATACGTGAACATGCGATAAAGTAAAAAAAAAAACAGGGATTTACAATTTTGACTATTAATATGAAAATAAATTTCGGATATTGTTTTTTCGAATATAAACCAAAGGGAAATACTTCGTGTAAAAAAATTGTACTTGGATGTTTAAACGTATATAAGACAAAAGATAAAGAGTACATTTATTCATTGACAGACATTACTTAACATTCAGAACCCCTTTTTCATATAAAAAGAAATAAAGCTTTTGCTCAATTAATTCAAACGCACGCACAATTTACCTTTTCTTTGTAAGTCTGTGTAACGTATTTACCATTTTCCTTTATTGTTCTAACATTGTGTCTATATCAGTATTTTCAATGGACCCCAAAAAATTGATTAACTAAATTTAAATACACTTGAATATTTATAGGGGCTTAAATACATCTTGTCGAATTCATATGATGCAAAAAAAAATATCCACATATTGCTCTTTTTTAAAAAAATTCAGTTGATCGCTTCGTACAAAAGTTAATCGTGTGTGAAGAATCGTGTTAACATTAAGGGGCTACTTGACAGGTAAAAACACATATTGACATGTTATTCCTATGGAAGAATTTTTTTAAGACAGATACACTATGACGCAAAAGTTTAGACAATGACGTCATTCAGCTTTAAAATGTAGAATTATGACGTCAGAATTACAAAAACCTGTAAATATATTCAAAAACTGATTTAAAATGCTATGTACAAAAGACAGTCGTTTTATTTGCTATAATACTAATTTTTTTCATAAAAATTCAAATGTGCTTGTCGCAAAAGTTTAGACACTATTCTAAATTTCTTTGAATATTCGCTGGCATATGCAAATTTAGAATCGATGATGTCACAAATTTGGAGTACTTAAGTTCTGCAAACGATTGCGCTTCATAGTCGACATGCCGAGAGCTAAAGAAATTCAAGTGAATGAGGTTTCAAGGATTTGGCAGTTGAAAGGTGAAGGGAAGAGCGTTTCTGAAATTTCTGCTATTATTAATAGGTCAAAAAAATCTATTTATCGAGTTTTATCGAGTGGTTCCGAATATAAAGCAAAATGTCGGTCTGGGAGGCCACGTGTGACACATGTACGAGAGGATCGCCTGATACAAAGACTAGCGAGTACTCAACAAATGAGCGTACGTGGAGTTCAAAGCTCATCGGCACTCTCTGTATCAAAGGATACGATTCGTAGACGAATTTTGGAAAAAGGAACAATCGTTTATAGCAAAATGCAGAAGAAACCAGCTCTGAAACCACATCATAAGTTACAAAGACTTATGTGGGCTCGAAAGCATATGTCATATGGAGAGAAATGGCAGTCAGTCATATTTAGCGATGAAAAAAAGTGGAATCTGGATGGTCCAGATGGTTGTTTATCGTATTGGCATGACTTGCGGAAGGAACCTCGACGTTTTTTTAGTCGCAGACAAGGAGGGGGCTCGGTGATGGTTTGGGCAGCCTTTTGCTATAATGGACAAGTATCTCTGACCTTCACCAGTGGTCGTCAAACTTCACAGCATTATACACAGACATTAGAAGAAAACCTACTGCCATTTGCTGAGCTTCTAGGGGGTCCTCAGTGGGAATTTCAGCAAGACAATGCTTCAATTCACACTGCAAAACATTCAAAATCTTGGTTTAATTCCCATAATATAAGAGTTCTCGACTGGCCAGCATGTAGCCCAGATCTTAACCCTATAGAAAACCTTTGGAGCATCATGTGTCGCAAAGTTTATAGCAACGCTAGACAATACTCTTCTGAAAAGGAACTTAAGACATCTATTGAGAATGCATGGTACGATATCGATCCACAAACTATGCAAGATTTAGTTTCTTCCATGCAATCTCGTGTATATGACGTAATACATAAGCATGGATGCGCAACCAGGTTTTAAAAATTGTTTATTTCGATTTTATTTAATTTGTGTCTAAACTTTTGAGACAGCAGTTTATTTTTGTTACCATTTAATTTATTGCAATATGCACAATTCCACTTTTCTTTGTTATAAATATTGTTTATATGTACAGCACATTAATTTCAAGCAGTGATTTGAAAATTGATTAAATATTTTTCAAAGTATGTAAGAATTTCTTCATTGTCTAAACTTTTGCGTCATAGTGTACTTGCATTTCAGTATATTTAAACTATTTTCTTTGCATTGAGTAGCTGAGGCCGATCTGCACAAAGGACGTTTTCTACTTCTATTTCTTCGCAGCTTTTTTTAATGGGGATTAAAAATGATCTTTGTACAAATCAATATCAGCTGGCCAATGCAAAAAAATCATTTAAAAAAAGGAAATGCAAACGAGGAATCTTATAAAATTTCTTCTAACGAATAAACATTAGAGAACAGACGTTTTCGCGTGCGTGAAGTAGCCTCTTAACTGTTGGAAGTAGATAAAAAACTCCAAGCAATTAAATAACGTAGACGGGTTTATTAAGTCCGATTGCTCGCAGTCATCTGCAATGCTTTTTTAGCCTTTTAGAGCAAAAGTAAAGTAATTTTTCTTGTAATTTGATAACTTTCTTTAATTGTATGAGACAAAGGTAATGATAATTATCCATGAAGGCTGTATTTCAAAATCTCTAGAAACATATCATAACGTTTCTTTTGTTTTTATTATCTCGATTTTCTTTTTGGCAGTTTACATACAAAGACGTTTGCCATGAAAGGATCATTTTAATCAATAAAATGATGTTTACTCAGCACTTCTGAGATTGGGAGATAGAACCTATCATCTCACCAATATGATTCAGCGAAGTAAAAAGTAATAATCATTTTAATATAGGTAATGCATTCATATGCATTAAAGACAGATAATCTAAATAAAAGTGACTCTTCCTTGTTTTTACTTGTATTAAAAAATCGACCTTTTTTCTTTTAATAACTTGATACTTGTACATTTCTTGCATTAGTATATTTATAAGCAGTATATAGTCGAATCTTTAGCATTATTGCACCAAATACTTGACTTAAAATGAAAAAAAGCTCTATTTTTACCTCTTTTGGAGGTAGGGGAGGGGGGAGGGATAATCCAAATACAATTCTCGTGGTTTTATCACTGGTTGTGCCCGCGTTGTAAATAAAAAAAAAGTGTGTACTATTTGTGTGTTCTAAATATAATTAACCTCAATATAGCGATTCTTACATTAAAACTACTAATTTTAAAAGCCCTAAATGTTATTTATTCACACAGCTGGGTTTCGCAGAAAAGAACCGGAGGTGTAGCCAGAACAATGCTTAGGAGACTACAGTTCCCCGCTCGATATTTGAAGTTATCAGTATTTTTTACCTAATCATTCTACTAAATACAACAGAGTTGAACAAATATTCCAATGTAATTAACTCCAATGATACTTTAAAATATTCTATGTGTTTTCTTTGAAGTAAGTTTTGAAAGAGAGTAAATATTTCCAATTGTTATCTTGTCTAAACTCTTGCGACCTGTGAATGAAATCGAAATAAATTATGACTGGCAGCCGGACAACCTCCCTTGTAAAGATGATTTGTAAAGAAAACGAGTTCACAGGAATAGTAAAATTCCAAATAGCGGTAACTTGCTACATATATTTTCATTGTCGCATACTTAACAAAAGGATTACGAAAATTTTATAGAAATAAAGGTTTATATTTTAAACCAGTTCTTTTAAAATTAGTATTAATCAATAATTATTAATTCGTGAATGATGCAGAATGCAACATAAAAGATTGTTGACATAAAAATAAAGTAAGACAAATTATAGAATAACTCACGCCCCTCCCCCCCCCACCACCGCCCTGGAAAATGAAAACTGATAGCCGAAGAGTTATCCTTATTGTAAAAATATTATTAAAAATATGTTTATTTTAAACAATAAACAACTTTGTTGCACATTTTCTGTATGTTATCAAATTCTGCCCCATTCTGTAAGTGTGGTTATTGAAAAATTTGGCATTTTAGCTATTCTACCTAAATACTTTGAAATAATCACTTTTAATGATCTACCTTTTAAAAATCAAAGTCGTGATATTTTTTATGCGCATGTTACCTCCGATACCTCGAATTTCTTTTTTCCCTGATTAAGTTTCACACTAATGACAATTTATAATTCTAAGTTATAAGGAACCTCTATTATATTTATTTATTTTTTATTTTATTTTACATTACACAAGAGTTCATGACTTCGGTTTCTCTGTTAGTGTTCTAACTCGCGTAAATATAATTCAATTGCCCGGAAATTATGTAAGTTATTTACATTTACTATGGCACGATCACCATTGAAAATGAAGTGTGTAGCATGTACAGTTCACTTACAGGGGCATTCAAATGCATTTCGTTACGTCAAGGCCAATGGGAAAAATCGTTTCAAGTGCAGCACTAAAACATGCTTTCTGTAGAATATGAAAAATAAATGACTTATTATTCATTTATAGATTTACACAAAAGAACTCCGTTACATAATGATCTGCGAGAGACAATCGTTTGCGGTATATTTTAATGTAGTTACTCTGTTTCAAACGAATTTAGGTAAAAGGGTCAACAGTAAAAACGTCAACTGTAAAAAGGTCAACGGTAAAAAGGTCAGCAGTAAAAAGGTCAATCGGTAAAAAGGTCAAAGGTAAAAAAAATCAATGGTAAAAATAATAACATTGGTTTACCGGTTTATATACTTTCGTTGAAATGTGTATTTTTTTCGTAGATTCTAATGCACTGAGTACTGGAAAAATATTGTTAAAAATGTGTTAAGTCTAATTAAAAAAATATTTCTTAAATACTTAAAAATAATAATAACGTGAAATATAAAAAAAAGAAAATTGGAAATGACTGCTTTTACTCTTCTTTTTATAATTTTCTTGATCTGTTTCTCTTAAAATAGACTAGCGGTATCCCCCTAACATACTTTAGTCCCAAAAACCTTTGTGTCTATCTTAAAAAAGTTTAAGGTCTTGGTGAAAACGCCGCCATGCTCGTAATGCACGGAGCCACGAGAGCCAGCACAGAAAAAAATCCAGGTTTGAATGGAGAAACTGTATCTTCAAAGATATTTTCACACCCATTGTATAATAGTTTTTTGATAAAACAGAAATATTTTTTCATAATTTTCATCTTTATGATTTCCTGAGAATCCAGGGACGACCGTTTTAAATACGTATCTGTGGTCAGACAAAAATTCCCTCTTTCAATTATGCGTCTGAAATACTTGGAAATATTTTGTGTGAACGTAAAAAGCAGCGCTGCTTTTATCCATAGCTTTCACGAAATTTTTTATTAACATTTTACCCACCGCACCATGAACTGCTTGTCAAATTAATTTGAAATTTTTTTTGAGACGATTTAGATTAATTCTAAGGTTGCGTGCCTAATTTTGGGATGTTATATAAAATAGAAATAGAGTTACAGGTATGTAACATAATTTTGTACTCTGAACCGTCAACGTTCCACATGTGGAATATCGGCATTCAAATGATCATAAAACAAAAACGAAATAGGATAAAACATTCATATATGCATAAAACGTAATAAACAACACTAAGCGATACAATAATAATCATTACAGCACTCACATTTAAATTCTAAAGTTATAGATAGAGTAAAGCTCAGTCTACTACATTTACATTTTTTGTTACATTTCAACAAGCTCCAAAATGGAAACCACCAAAAAATATAAAAAAAATAATTTTTAATCCATTAAAACACATCTTTTAAAAAGATATATTAAAAATTTCAAACAGATTAAACAAATACTTAAAAAAGATACAGCATCACACATTTTATGTCCCACGTGTGGAACGTTGGCGGGTAAAAGGTTAAACCCAATTTAATGTGAAATGGTGGCAAAATTATATTTTGTGGATCCACTAAAGATGTATATTTCACATTCATTTTTCTTGTAGTAAATTAATTTCGGACAGGCCAATATTTTTTATATAATGGTGTTATTTAGCTCGACTATCCAGCAGGCACAAAAAAACATGAATATATGGTATATCCGTCCTGTAAGAACAGTAACATACTAACTATTTTTAAATCGCGAAATATTTTCCAATTGTGCTGTTCATGTATATTTTTCATTAAAAGTGGCATTGTTTGATAGGTTTCTTTATTGTTTACGGCATGGCCAATTGATAAAGATGGTTTTATATTACCGTTATGAAGTAATACAGCTTTCAAGCTATATTTATATGAATCGATAATAAAAGCCATTCATTTGGATCATAATTGCAATTCATCGCTTTAAAAAGTCCGGGGATATCATGGCAAAAGCAAAAATCATCCTTCTTTTGTGTAATAACTGCTGTAAATTTGACTTCGTTTTCAGTGATAAGTTACTTTGGTATTTGGTGTCAATGAATTCCACTGTTGTAGGCGAGAGGCAAGTATCTCTGCTTTAGATCTAGAACGTTGCAGGTCTCGCAGAAGGTCGTTCAACTCATTTTGGTTTATTAAATGTGGCGTTTTATCATCTTCGATTACGAATTCGTCATCATTTTCATCCTCCATAAACATATCGTTACTATCTTGGAAACTCGAACTTGACATACCTAGACATACGGGACGTGGCAGAGTTTGCAAATGTGATATCGGTTTTGAGACTGCTGGAATTTAAGGATATTGAATTTTAGGTTTATTTTTTTAAATTAAAGTCTGCAGTTTTTGTCAAATAAAAATAACAGTCATTTTCGTGATTTGAACATTCTCTCTGCAGCGTTGGTGATCCAAATTGAAGATACTTTTTTCACCCGAATCCCAGCATATAAGAGAAAGCCTGCAGCTTTCACAAAAAACATGTGGGACCCACTTTGTATCCAAAATAATGCAAATATGCTGTTATAGGACATTCCGATATCGGTCTTCCTTTTTTGCGAATATAAATTATTCACAAACGTAAAAAAATGACCAGAATTTAATTTACACACTCTATTAGACAATTTATCAAAAACGAAACCCCTTTAGTTCACAAAAACACAAGAAAATAGCATATAGTATCCAAAATGATAATGCGGGTAGGTTAAAAAACAGCTATTCTCATACTAAAGTAGCATGTTGTGGCCATCACAAAACTTTCTTCTATATAGGTCTACTATGGTCACTAAAATGCTGTTTTCAGTTTAAAAAAAATATTTTCCCCAAAATCGTCTTCTCATTAAAGAGGATATAGGGGAGACCGGGGCTAGTAGGCGCAGTTTTTAGTTATTGATTTTTATTAAGTTTTTGTTTAAGTTTTTTTTTTTATGAAACTTTAACTGTACTTTTAAAGAACAGGCTTTGGGCTATAAATACCCGGAGTTTTGAGTTTGTAGCTTTTGTAGTTCATGTTTAGCGGAAGCCTAAAGTAAAAGGAAAATTGTGCGCCAACCTACCCCGTCGCGGGGCAAGTTGCCTATACCTATGGGGTAAGTTGGCACACGCTTTATAAAAATTTAAATGAAGATCAAATAAGACACGAAGTTAAGCGAAATCAATTTCATTATTACCAGTAAGTTTAAACAAAGGCGTTATAGCCGTACAATGTAAATTCTAAATTATACAGACATAAAAATAATGAATAAAACATTACCATTGAGTAACTTCTATCCTACTTCATATCATCATCAGAGTTACAGTTGTCACAAATAAAAAATCGAATGTCTCCGTTTGGGCAAGCCTCGTGTGCCCAAAATCTTGCATCGCAAACACTTTTCTCGTCGTTTGCTGTTTTTCAAGCTACCAGCACACACCAAACACCCAGCCAACTTGCCCCGTGTTCAATGCGCCTACTAGACCCATAATAAATTTCTTCACAAAAGGGACACGTAGTCCTCTAAGCATAAATAATCCAAGTAAACCACATATGGGGTAGGTACAGTTAATCATACACTGAGAAAAACTGAACAAGTTAAATCGCAATTATTAAGGTAAGTTTTAAAAATTTGAAAAAGAATGAAGCAACAAAAAATTACTTATGAGTGCAAAAAACCGAAAAATCGTAATAAATTTATTAGGTAACGCTGCAAAACTACAATGAGGATTGTAAAAAGCAATAAGAAAGGTACTTTGTGTCTGGTTGCACAATCTATCAACAAACAGGCGATTTATGAGGACTGCGCCTACTTACACCTGTAGCCAACTAACACCGGTCTCCCCTAAGATTTAGCATTCAAGTAAGTCGTCTGCTGTTTTACCTTTTCTTTTTTGATAATCTACCCTATATATATAAAATCCTAATGAAACGATTTTATGAAACGACTGATTAATTGACTGATTAAGTTTCGTGGCTATTTCTCCTAAAATATAGAATAATTTGAGGTGAAATTAACACTAAAAATCCATATTGATCCGTAGATCTCAAAACTGGTATTAGAATTTCAAAATTTGAATTAGTTTTCGAAATATTAATTTTTTTTCTAATTTGAATTTAATTATTCTAATGATGGCAATTAAATTACTCAATTTTTGTGAAAAAAAAAAAAAAAAACAGAAAGAGGATAACGATAGGGATTATTATTTTTTTTTCTTTTTCGCCATTTTGAAATTAAAATTGAAGTTATATTTTATTTCAGTCGTTAGTGAAGACAATATTGCGATTAAATTGTGTTTTTCAGGAAAATTTGAAAAAATAATTCATTAAATAATATGAATAATAATAATAATTAAATAATAAATTCTTATTTAGTTTAATTAAATTTTCATCATTATTTTTTTGCATTTTTTAGAATGATTATGATTTAAAATTGTGGCCAACCGTAGAAAAAGTGAAAAAGAATAATATTTCCTAACGATTAAAAATTTATTTCACGTGACTATTTAAAACAGAAAAACTTCAGAATTAAATGATTATATGTTAAAATCAGGACTTATAACTTTAAAATAATAAATTCATTAATAGGCATTAAAAGCAGTAAATGCGGGAAATTACGTCATATTTAATATGACCAAGTAATAATTCTGCCAAACAGTTTAAATTTAAAAATATATTTACAAGACTTTTATTTCATATTTCGAGATGCATTTTTTAACGTTTGTCGTCAATTCTAAGGCAACGGAAATAATAATACTTTCTTTAGAACAACAAAACTATTTTCACATGAATATTAAAAAGTGAAAGAAAACTTTAAAATGATGAATTCATTAATAAATGCTAAAACGGCAAATGGGAGTAATTGCGTCGTATAATTACGTCGTAAATGGACAAATGGTAATATTGACGAATAGTTAAAAATTAAAAATATATCTATGCGAGACTTCAATTCCAAAGATATTGTTTTTTTTTGTGTGTGTGTGTGTGTTCCCATAACAACAAGACGAATTAAATTTCAATAAAAATAATAACGTCTTTTAACATGTCCATTGAGGCTACACACTTTTAAATTAAGTAATGCACGTACCCGTGAATCTTAAAAGAGAAAAAAAAAACTTAAAAATAAATAAATTATTGCATCACAAATGCACTTAATAGTGGAAATTACGTCATATTATAAAATGATACATTTAAAAGGTTTTCATTCCGGAGAATTTTAATGTGACGTCACATGGTATAAAAAAAAGTGTGGCTAGTAAATTTATTTGTATATTACATCACTTGGTGCAGCATAAATACAGGTAAATATATTCGCAAAATACTTTAAATTGAAATTCGATAAATACATATTAGAAAATTTGGATATTCTTATTAATTAATATAAACAATATGCAAGGTAAAAAAAAAAAAAACATAAAAATATGCGTGATGGTGTATCGAAATAGAGAAAAGAATTCATGAATAAGCTATACCTGTTCCTGAAAGTTTCCAAAACTCGATCAAAACATACAATATAAGCGTAAACACAATGGTTTTCTATACCATGATTCTTGAAAGCTATTCCTAAGCAGACGGAGTTTTTTAACCTTGAACCTAAAGGAAGAATATTGTCCATAGCGTCTTTATAAAAGTCAGAAAGATGGCGACATTTTTAATGTATCATTTTGTACAAGCTGGTACTCAAATGCGTAACTGATCTTACTTATGACCTTATTTATTACCCCACAGTCATCCGTTGTTACGACAATGATGGATGGTAACAGAAAAATGGCCCATTCAAATGGAGAAGCTTGCCAATCCTATTATAGAAGACAGCTGCTGCTATGGTGATAATATCATTCTATCTTCCGTAATCTGGTAATATTTTTTAAACAGGGCACATTACTATATTTTCAGAGACTGAGAAGTCTTAAAGGGGGTTGGTAGGCGTTGCTTGCAGGGGACTGAGCACCCTAGTATTTATATAAAATATGTATTTATATAGAAGAAAGTAAAAAATCTGGCGTGATAGATTTTTTTCAAATACCGCCTTTCATTAGTAAGAGGAAGTATAATAAGAAAATAGGTGTTTCATCAAAAGTACAGTCGTGGAAAAAAAGCAATCACCCCTACTAACTCCCCAACAAATCATCGTAGACGAAAGTTACTGGTACCGAACGATTGGAAATAAAGTCTACTTTTAAATGATGTATATAACATTTCCATAGGGGTCATCTACATATTAAAACAAATCCAAACTTCATTTTTTTTCAATGGCAATACCCAATTTTAACGAGATATTTCAAATCTTCGGTTCAAACCATGCCTAGGTACCAAATTTCAAGTTATTTGAATGATAAGTTTTTGAATTATAAACATTCAAAATTTAGTGCTTCTAATGTTAAATTACATTTTCATATTTTTATTTATATCTCCTGAATTTATGCTCCTAATGTGCTAATTTTTTTGTAGCAATAATACTAATATACCAAAACATAAATATGCTGAATTTGCAATTTTTATAATTTTATGATATGAATTATGAATTATGAAATTAATATTCGAAAAAATTATGAATTGCAACCTACAATTTTTTTGATGGATTTAGATTTATTTAGTCCTGCTTTATGGAAAACCAAAATTTCACATTTTTCTTCCAAGTAGTTTTCAAATTATGCGTAAAAAACGGCAAAATGATTGTTTAAGGGGCCGTATATGATGGAAGTGAGTAGACATTTTGAAATTTATTCTGCTGTACTGTAGTCTAACAGGCCTCGTTGACGCCTTGAGTGGCGCTTAAGGTGCCTTGATCAAGAAAGGGTCTCTCTCGGTTAACAATCGAGTACGGAACTTCAATTTGGATACAGCCCTTAAAATACGCTCGTTTTAAAATAATTAATTTCTCGGAAACTTATGGTATGAATTGCATAAAAATTCGTTTTTAGGCTAATTGAAGGATGTAGAGTTCATTTATGCTGTCAGAATTGTGTACTGCCATTGAAAAAAAAGTTTGGGTTCGTTTTAATATCTAGTTGGCCCCCTAAGCAAACTTTATATACATCATTTAAAAGTAGACTTTATTTCCAATCGTTCAATGCCAGTAACTTTCTTTTACGATAATCTGTTGAAGAGTTAGTAGGGGGTGTTTACTTTTTTTTTTTCCACGGCTGTACATAAAAAATTTGTAAATTTGTAAACCAGTGTAATTATTATAAATACATAAATGAACATAAAATTGAGATATATTAGTTATTAAAGTTATATATATGTTCAGTTATAGAAAACCGATTCTAAGCCTCAAGTAAAGCCCGTGCTAATCCCGTGTATCTGTACCCTATTATTGATAGCAAAAAAAAAAAAAAAAAGTTTTACATATCGTTACACTAAAGCACACAAATAAATAAGTGCTGTGTATTAAAAAATATTTTTTACTGGAGATGCCGTCTATTCGTTAGGAGGCATATAAACGTTATATAAGGCATATAAATGCATATAAAGGTTAGGGTGGGCCGAAAAATCTTTTTTTTTAAATTGATTTTGGCATAGTACGCAAAAGTTGTGTAATGGGCCAGTTAGAACTTACAAAAATTTTCACCAATATTGCTCAATTTTTAACCGCGCCCCTCTAACTTTGAAAAACAGAAAAAAGAGAAAAATCGTTTTTTGTGAAAAAAAAAAAAAAAAAAAAAAAAAAATTAAATTTTTTCCAAAATTTTTAATACCACACAGTGAAAATGTTACAAAATGGGTCAGTTAGAACATGCAAAAAGATTTATCAGTTTCTATCAATATTTAACCCGCCCCTCTGACAACACAAATTGGAGAAAAATGAAAAATATATTGGATTATCTAAAAAACTGTACTATGAAAATTATTTTTCGAAATTGGTACTGACATTAATATTTTTTCATATTAATTTGAATTAAGCATATTTTTATTGAATTGCACACAGACAGAATACAGATCAGAACAAAATTTATAAATTTGAAGTGCATTTAATAATATCGTACTTCAATTAGAGCAGTGACCAAAATTACTGCAGATTACTGCTTATTTCGATTTAGTTTCACCTGAGAAACAAGTACATAGGTCATATATCGGTAACTGCTGGTGAAAATGCAAAAGAAATAGCCCAATTTATTACCACATTTACAAAAACGTATAATTTGAGTTTTCAGAACCTATTTGTTATCGAATGTGATGGAACAAATATGAATACGGGATAGAAAGGCGGAGTAATACGTTTCCTTGAGACATACATTGGAAGACCATCACAATGGAATATATTTATGTTACATACTAATGAATTGCCAGTAAGGCATCTTCTTCTGGAAATGGACGGTTGAACAAAAGGACCGTATTCATATTCTGGACCTATTGGATTGTTTCTAAAAGATTACGAAAAAAATCAAGTGGCCAAATTTGATCAAATTTACTGTATTCGTCACACTATGGATCTGAAAGATATCCAAAAGCTAAGTGCTGACCAACAATATTTGTATAGTATCTGTCTTTCCAAATTTGATCAAATTAAAAACATGGTACTTGCCCTTCTAACTTGAGTGACAATAATCCAGGTAAACTCAGTCATGGACGATGATTGACTAATGCAAACCGTTTGGTACGGTTATACATTACCACTTCAAGGTCTTCAAAAAATTTTATAATACTCGTGAAGTATGTAGTGAAGCATATATGCTCCAATGTGGTTTGAGATAAAAATGAAATCGAATTGCTTGTATGGTGACCAACATTTCTGAAAAATAATTTCCCTTGCAAGGTAGTTTCCAGATAATCTTAAACAAATTATTTGCGAAGTATTCTCAAACAATGCATATTTTCCGCATCCTAAACACTTATTATTAGCAATGCTACATGATTCTAGAAATCACATCCAGGAATTAGCAGTTAGGCGTATTTTCAGCGCCCGAGATAAGAAGACGAATGACTTGGGTGGATTGCGTGTTCTTCAAGCTTCCCAAACTCGATTTTAAATCAGCTAATTATATTGATTTAATTGATTGGTCAAACACTGTTGTAACAGAGCCATCTCTTACAATGCATATAAAGGACAAAGATTTGAAAGAAATGTACAAAGAAACAGTTTCCAGTACTATCATTTGAGGAATTTCCACATCGCACGCAATCTGTTGAACAATGTATATCTGAAGCTGCAATTAAAGTTTGTGGTGAGACTGCAATAGATGGATACGTGCCAAACTTGAACATTTTCACCAAGTTAGGGAAATTAAAACACGTTAGATTAATTTAACAATTAAAATCATACTGTTAAAGTTAATGTAGAATTATCTTTTGATAAAACTACGTGCAGTATAGGCACAATATATGTAGCAAACAGATTTAATCTGAAAACCTTCGGTATAAATGAAGGCGATACAAATACTCCTGACATTACGCTTTTGGTACTTCCTTATTATAGTGGAGCATGTGCATATATGATTACACCAAGCTTTCAGTTGCAATTTTGCCAAAATCGTAGTTAAACTTATATAAGTATATACATACACTGTTAAAAATTTTGCAGCATTCTGGCAGGTCATTCCAACATTTTTTGAAAAAACGGTTTTATAACCATAATTTAACTATATTCTGACCATAAAATGGCCAATAATATGGTCAGAATAATGTTAAATTCACGGTTGTTTAACCGTTTTCGGAAAAAACGGTCAAATGACCTGCCAGACTGCTGCAAATTTTTAACAGTGTACATACACACACACACATATATATATATATATATATATATATATAATGTATCGCTCTTATATATGTTGTATATGTCATATTGGATATATATGCCGGTGATGGACACCATTACGGACTTTCTTAAAAAACTATTTTTAATTAATAGTTATAATTATTATATTCCAGTTTTTTCACTATTATATTATTCTATCAATAATATTTAACTATTCTCATGATATAATTCCCTAATATTAATCAAAAAAATTATTGTAAATAACAAAAATATATCAAAACACCCAAAATTCAAGTAATGGACATCCCACAAAAAAGTAGTACATATAATTGTTTTTATGGTTGTATTTAGAACCAGAATTTAATGAAAGAATATTATTGAAACAAAGCAGTTTTTTTCCAAATAAATTTAAGAGTTAGGATATCAATAATTAACAAAATATATGTGAGACCTATTCACTGTTTAAATCAGTATTTGTGACTATCACAAGATACATATTTTAATTATTTTAGGTGGGTGGTTTAAAATAATAAATGTCAGGGAATTACAGTTATCAAATGATTGAGACAGTGGAGAATTTAGAAAGGTAATAAAATTTGTTTTGGAATATTACTGGATAAATTCGTATATTTACCACTATTTATAACAGTTAAATGCTCCGAAACTAATTTATATATTACTGTAATAATGAAAAAATAATACCGCAGGTTGAATATTCTACTTATAAAATAAAATAATTTCAAAATAAAAGTGCAGTACTGACATTTGAGAGCACTGATCTGCAGATTTATTAGTTTCATTACTACTATAAATATAAATTTAATTACTTATATTAGAATTTTTTTGGTTTTGTCAGAGATGATTAAGAAACATTAAGGACAGGAAATAACAAATTTATTTTTAACAACTTCTGTAACTTGTTTTTATGGAGGGGGATTGAGCCCTATGATCCACTCTTTTCATTTTTCCCTTAAACAATAATCTGTGATTCCTGATTTATTTTATTGATTTCCAGATTATAAAACATATATAGAGTATATATGTATGAGCTGAGTATAAAAAAATAATTTGATTTTAATATGGAAAATTTTTCTAACCACTCAAAATTAAATAAAAGCAGCTATTTAAAAATATAAAATGGTGTTATTACATTCTGTCAAGTGCAATATAAATATGTATTAAATTCGATGACAGGTTTTCAGTTAAGTCAAGAGATTTTTATGTGCTGTGAACATTACTGAAATTTCATTTTTAGCTATGTCAACATGGGATGTCCATTACTGGAAATTGTGTAGTTAAGCATTCCAGTAATGGGCACGGGTCTTAAAACCTTAAAAAATTAAATTTTTATATATATAATATTATAATATTCAAAGTTTTCTATTACTACCGAAACAGAAACATGGAAGTTTTGCCAGAAAATAAAGAATATAGAAATTTATTAAGTGAATTACGCTCTTAACATGTTCATTATGATTTTCACTGAAAAAGCAGTGAAACTTCGACACAACATTTTCTGTTCCCTGATTGCTTTGATTAAGAGTGTCAACAATAACACAGATTATAAAACAGAGAGTTAGGAAAAATAATAATAGCTAAATCTTTATTGATTATTTTTTTATAAACCAAAAACATTCAAGAGTCTCCATTACTTTTACACCTATCCTATATAATATTCATAGGTTTTATTATGTGATATGCTTCGTATATGCCTTATACACGTGTCATGTATATTAGGGCGGGTCGAAAAAAAATTTTTTTTTTAATTTTGAAACGCCTATGGTGGGAAAAGTTGTGTATGGTGACAATAAACTCACACACAAATTTTTATCAAAATCTGAATATGGTAAGGCCTGCCTCCGGGTCACTGAAAATTTCGTTATTCCTATGACGGGAAATATACGATTTTCAGTACTTTTTGCCTACTTTTCTCGATTTCTGCAAGGGATTTTAAAGTGTTTCTACTTTTGGAGTTTTTTTAATGATATTGTTTACAAGTGGACAGTATTTTCTCTTATTTCAAAATTTCTTAGTCTTCATAATTGATCTTTGGAGTTTAAATTTGACCATTTTTGGGATTATTTTCTGATTTTCTTTTGAGTTTTTAACTGTTTCCTGAAGATAGCTGATATTCAATATCATTTTTTAAACCTGTTTTGATATATAATTATGTAATTCAATATCTTTAAACTTTTGTAAAGAATTTTTAATACTCCCATCATTAAAAAAAAATAAATCTTGTATCGAAGTTACTAATAATTATTATCTTAATATTGCTAATTGGACATTACTAACACATAATATCTTGTTTCAGACTAGGTTATAGAAGTGATCTTGTTTCTTCAGTGTTGAAATGAAGGTAAAGGGGTTTTATTAACCATGACAAAAGCAATGTTATCAAAAACTAGACAGTTATCGTATGATCCTGTTTTGGGTTACCCAAAGGAACTTAGTATGAGTAACCTTCCTTCTTGTGAGAATGTACTCCAGTCAGGGCCTAATTACCAACGGGCACATTCCCACCAGTAAAAATAAACAGAATTTTGTGCCTCATTTATTTCAGAAATTTTACATGAATACGGCGTTTAGGTAAGGCGAACATTTATTTAAAAATTTATTGGTGTAAATGTGCCTCTTTGGTAATCAGGCCCTCGCTCCAGCATTACCTATATGATCAACAAATCCTTTTGGCCAAAGATCATACATTTGTGGTGATATCCAGCGTGGTGGTTGAGAATGTTAAGTCCATTTAGAAGGGGGCATCTCTTCCAATTGTATCTCACAAACAATGTGTCTCGCTGCTAAAATCATATCAGGAGAAGTTATGGAAGTGTGGTGAAAAGTAATTGGAAGAAACAATCTGGCTACACTAAGGTCCATACTTTTCAAAAAGAGATAAAGGAAAGGTTGCTTGATATTTCCTCCTGCAAACGTATGATCTTCACCTCATGTACCTGTGAAAAATCACGAAAAGTGCTTGTTTTAGAACAGGAATTCCTTCTTGATGAGATATCAGGCATAAAAATGTTCATTGGTAATGTAGACATGAAGACTACAATGAATCAGGTGAAAAGGGCAAGGATGAAACAATTAGCAGCACAGCTAATTGCGAAAAGTGAATACAAAGTCACAGAAACACAGTCTGCTGAATTTCAAACTGGAAGAAATAGTTCATCTGAATCTGACGGCTTTGATGAATCAGACCCCCATGACCAAGATTTCATTCCATTGCCATCAACAATAATAAAGACACGTTGTGGAAATTAACAATTGAGACTTTCCTTCCCGACAGTGGCAAAAACTGCTGACCAAATTATCTTATCGAGCAGCAACAATGATTAGTAATGCTGTATTAAAAGATTTTGGCATCATCACACAAGGCAACATATCTAAAGTTAGCGATAAGAGCAAGATGAGACGTAAGAGAAAGAAGTCGCGCTTATAATTGCAAACAGGACAAACAGAAAAGAGTGCCACTTCGTAAGTATTGTACTTTGATGGGTGCAAAGACAAAACATTAACATAATGGGTGGGATCAAATACATCATATCAAACACATATGGTGAAATACAATTGGAAGAGATACCTCTTTCCAAATGAACTTATCTTTCTCAACCTCCACACTAGATATCTCCACAAATGTATGATTTTTGGCCAAAAAGTTTTGTTGAACATATAGGTAATACTGGAGCACATCCTCATAAGTAGGAATGTTACACTTACTAAGTTTCTTTGGGTAACCCAAAACAGGATCATATGATAACTGTCTAGTTTTTGATGGCATTACTTTTGACGTGGTGAATAAAACCCCTTTCCCTTCACTCCACTGAAACAAGATAATGTTTGTTAGTAATGTCCAATTAGCAATATTATGATAATAATTAATAGTAACGTTAATACAGGATATATTTCTTTTAATGATGGGAGTATTAAAAATCCGCTACAAAAGTTGAAAGATATTGAATTACATAATTATATATAAAAAAAAGGTTTAAAAAATGATATTAAATATCAGCTATTTTCAGGAAACTGTTAAAAACTCAAAAGAAAATGAGAAAATAATCCCAAAAAATGGTCAAATTTAAATTAAAAAGACCAATTATGAAGACTAAGAAATTTTGAAATAAGAGAAAATACTGTCCACTTGTAAACAACATCATTAAAAAAACTCCAAAAGTGCAAACACTTTAAAATCCCTTACAGAAATCGAGAAAAGTAGGCAAAAATTACTGAAAATCGCATATTTCCCGTCATAGGAATAACGAAACCTTCAATGACCTGGAGGCAGGCCTTACCATATTCAGATCTTGATAAAAATTGGTGTGTGAGTTTATTGTCACCATACACAACTTTTCCCACCACAGGCATTTGAAAATTAAAAAAAAAAAAATTTTTCGACCCGCCCTAATGTATATGCGAAGTGACGAAAATTTCGTCATATGCATAATAAAATGTTATGTACGTAAATATTAAATCGTTTTAAATCAAATAGTTATTTTAAGCGCTATTTAATCTTGAAATTACTGGGGAAATTCGAATACATCATTTTAAGCATATGAAAACAAAAATTAAGCATGAAAAAATATTGGCTACAGAGTAACTTTTTTGTTTGCAATAAACAGAAAATTACAAACTACTCATAATACTGCCAATTTTTTAATGTAAAATTGTAAAGAATACGAACTTACCTTTGTAAAAAATATATTTTTGGGTATCACCATCCTTTTTAATTTTATAAAATTTAAGAAGTTGCTTTTAGCAATAACAATGTGAGACTGCTCAGATGATAAATAAAACATCGATGTGAAAGATTATTCGCCGTATCGCTGAATGTTGAGATATAATTCTCAACATTGATTCTCAACATGAACCGCCTTCGCTACGGTATGCTATTTCTTTCTCCCAGCTTATTTTGTGTCGAAAAAATAACGTTACCTTACAGAAGCTAGCCGTAAAACAAAGCATTACGATTAAATACTCTTTAGCATTTTTTAAAACTTCTAAGCATCGCACATTTTCAATTTTTATACCGTCGTATTGGAAAAAAAAATGTTCTTTTAAATACATTTTGTTTGAAAACCGTATCTCCAATTATTTTTGAAATATTAATTTTTTTGTAGTTTTTGGAGCCATTTGCTTAATATTGGCAAGGGTAGTACTCCATTTCTGTCGAAAGTAAAGGAAAGATAGTTTTAAAATAGTAATTATATATATTTTTTTTTGCTATTTTATCGTAGCAACTGAAAGAAAATGTAATTAAAATACGTGCTATTTTGAAAAAAATATAAACGAATGATTTCTGTTAAAACAATGTACCTATTATATACTATATTTAATTGTAAGTATCTATGAATCATTAGGTAGCCGGGTTTTTTTTTTTCGATTTTCTTGAATCACGGAACCTTTTTGCTACATTTGTGCATTATTTCGCCATAGTGATGTTCTATGCATGCTTTACTATAGATGTTTAAGAGTAGATCGTACATGTGCAATTCTTAAGCGGTTGCGAATGACGTCATTTTAAATAAAATAACACGTGTGCTTTAAGTCTTAAAATTGAAATATGTTTTGTACTGCAGTGGAGTCCCGCTTAACCAAGTTATTTTCTTCTGATGAACTGGTGGCTTCTATTATTATGAAACAGCCATTATAAATGAAGTGTTAGGTGAAGATGAAAGAGAGCCGTAAAACAAAATTATGGTCATGTTTGTCCCCCATTCTGGCCAGAAAATCAGAGTTCTAAGTTTTTACGGCTGCTCTTTCATCTTCACCGAACACTTCATTTATAATGGCTGTTTCATAATAATAGAAGCCATCAGTCCATCAGAAGAAAATGAAATAACGGAAATGCCGGGGGCGACACTAAATTCTGAAAAAGCAGAATTCCAGTTCTCTAGTATTAACAGCTGTTTTGGAAGCAGCAAAAAAATCGTCTTTTTAAACGCACTGTATAAGTAAATTTGACTTCTGGGTATGTTGCAGATATGCAATACGGTTGTGTTCCATTCTGTCGACAAATTCTTATCGGTAAAAATTCACATTCTGAGCAGATGCCCATTTTTTCAATAAAAACATGCAATGCAAATTGTTTCAGACCATTACTCACAAAATTGAAAATTTAAATTTGGAAACAATTTTATTCTATAAAAAGGTTTTTATTCCGTAATTTAAATGATTACTAATTATGTGAACTGTACATTATAATGTTTTTAAGACTACGAAAATATTATTTTAACCAGAAGGAAAAACAAATGTGATTAAAATTCAATTTAAATGAATGATATTAATCATATGATTAAAATCGTTGACATATTGTGATTTATTTCAACAAAATAAACATTAAAGTTATTGAGTTAATTAAGTTTATTGAACTGATAAAACTTAAATTAATGACATTCATTGGTTTTATAACATGTTTTTGTGTGAAATTAACAGAAATCGTTATAAAACAAAGCATGAAAATCATTTTTTTCCCATTTCTTAATGCATCGTCCTCTGTAACTCCATTTTGATAGTCCAAATAGGAAAAATTTCATTGGAAGAATTATGTCCGAATCCAGTAAAATGACATTGGAGAACTCCTATTAACATACGCCCATGTGTAATTTTTCCGGACTGACATTTTATATAAAATATTTTCTGGCCGCTAAGAGATATTCCTATAATGTTAAATTACGGGCGGTGGTAGAAATAAGGGGCAAATAGTGGTCAGAGCATTTTTAAAGGTTGACTGCTACCTATTCCATGTTCTAAAGCATATGTACACTACAGCCAATTTCGTTCAAATCGGTCAAAAATAGTCAGGGGCCGTTTGTCCCAATCCCCCTCCCAATAATAATAATAAAAAAACTAGAAATCAGCTAGTATGTTTTTATCAAAATGATTATAAATTACAGCTACAAAAGCGTCATATCTGAAGGGGAGCTGGATATTTGCCCCAAGTCCCCATGTAGGATTAGTTAGAATTTGAAAATCTTTACTTTACTGAATTAACTTTATAAATATGTTATTCTTGCAGTAAAAAGAATTTATGGGTCTTTTTTTTTATTTTTAAGCTAAATAAATTTAATGGTTTAACTAATTTATCTGTTGAATTTAAAGCTTTAGGAATATATTTACTTGTTCATACAACCAGACAGTTAATATATTTGTATATCTAACACACCGTTTCACAAGGTATAGGTTAGAAGCGATGTTTTGGCGAGTATCGGTCACGGGATGATCTATATTAAAAAATAATACTATTAACTTTTATTTCTGTAAAAACATAATAAAAATGTTTGTTTTATCATTAGACCACATTATTATTTCAATTATTACTTTAAAAAGGTCTATAAGAGCTTTCACGTACATCTTTTTTTTATAAAAGTTCGTTTTACTTATGGTATAGATTATGAAAAAAATATATATATAATTCAGTACAAAACTCAACTGTAAAAAGTCAAGATTCGAAATATTACTTACCTTAAGAATAAAAATTCAAGCAGGATTCAATAAACGAAACAGTTAATATAATGGCGCAGTTTATATCACAAAGACAGCAGAAGCAGAAGTGTTTAAGAGAAGAGCTTCTATTCCGATTTTCCCTAACTTGCGTTTTAAGCATTCGTACTGGTAATTCAGCAGCTATTGATGTTCCCCTGATGCTTATGAATGGTTCGTCTCGATTCTGACATTCTCTGGATGTCCAAATTATATATTGTGTAGGATTTGACTGTTATAATACCATTCGAGTCTACATGGAATGTCCAGACTTAGTCTTTGGTTGTACGGGTTTAGCCTCAGTGGATCCTGATCTGCCATTGATCAAGATTTGCCATTGTAAAGCAAGACCGGTGTTAGTGCCCTTTGAGATTGTAATCGGTCCACGTGTTTCTTAAAGAAGATAATATTTTTGGTAAGTAAGGATTTTTGCGTAATTCAAAAAACATTGTGGCAACCACGGTTTGACAATATTGAAAGGCATTTAAATCAGTTTGCTGAATATGTGCGCTAATTAATTACTTACCACTAAAGCAGTGTTTGCTCACAAAAGCCTACAATGGAAATCGTTTAACCTTTTATGTACTGAATTATGAATTCATGAAAATTTAATCTTTTAAAGCATTTTTTGTGAATTGTTTGAACTACATTAGGAGATTTACATAATCATTTCATAAATTTTAGAAGGATTTTAGAAGATTTGAAGGATTTAGAAAGATTCATTAAATTTGAATTTATAGGGATGTTGGGCAATATTTATAACCCCAATGAAATTTTTATTTTAAACTTTTTCTTAGTATTTTGTAGAATTTTGAAATGTACAAATATAATGTTCTTACAATAGAAATATAGAAACATTTCCGAATTGAAAAATACCCCCTCCCCTTTCCCAACGCCAAGAAAGCTGAAAAACTGCAAAGACAGAAGAAATCATCTTTGAAAAAATATTTTTGTTTTGTGTAACCAACAAAGCTTTTGGGACAAAATAAAGTAATGTATATATAACTCATTCTAAACTGTATTATAACCAATCAATGTATTAAATGAATTTCATAACAAGTTATTTTAATGGCACTTATAAGTATCGTCAGTAGATAAAGGGTTAAGGAGCCAGCCTTCCATGTGTAAGTAAGTTAAGTTTGTCTTAGTTATTTTTCATTATCATTGTTTTATCATCGATTTAAGCATACGAGTGCTTTTAGTTCATTGTAGTGTAGGTTAAATTGAGAATGCCCCACATCGCAGTCCATCCTTATGTTGATTTCGATTAGCAGTAGTTAAACTTTAAATCTGACCATGTTTCTTTTATAATGTGGTCACCTTGATGGAGGTGTCACAAATAATACTATAGGCATTTGTCACCGTACGACACTACTATCAATGTAGATATTTATGGTGTCGTCTGGCGCGGTTTGCAACATATTGTCTTTGAAACAAGGTTTTGGCATGCCCAAAACATTTTGCCCATCGTGTCCTTTGACACATTTACACTAATGTTTTTCATTAATTTGATTTATGATGTTTTAATTTTTTTACAATAATTTTCCAGTGCCCGACGAATTAGAACACTGGTGTAACGCTAGTTAAATGTGAACGTCTGCATCTTGGATTTCCGACGGAAAACTTATTTCTGGCAATAGTTTGGCATATGCATTGCTTTGTACGAATTAAAATTGTAAACATTTTGATAGCGAACATCTATTTAGATTTCAACATATTTTTTTTTTAATTTACTATACCGTGAGTTATGCATTTTTAAGCATTCGAATTAACAGAAGGAACTTGAATACCTGTTTTATGCCACTGCCGTCATTGAATTTATTGTGACCTTTTAACTTTCTTGACACGTAATAATAAAACTAGTTCATATAAAACACGTCAACACATAGATAACTGTATGACAAACACTTTTTACACTCAACCTAGTTCGTGTATGTGAAAATGGTATTTTGCAATCGATTTTTAAGGCAATCCCAAATATGCTAGAATTATACAAATTATGTATAAATGTGTGTTCCCTATGACTATACAGTATTTTACTATTTTTAAAACTTAATTATACATTACATGATTGAAGGCATGTTTCAATAAATCGTCACAGGTGATAAATCGCCAAAAGTTCTCTGTAACTCATACAATTGTTTAATGATTGCAAAAATAATGCATTTAATGATGCGCAAATAAATATTCACAAAAATATGACAAATCGCTTTGAAACTGCAACAATGAAACATTTTAAAGACTGAAAAGTAGAAAATAAATTACAAGTATAAAATTAAAACAGTGATATTCTTTTCTAAATACGATTTTATCAATAAACTTTATAATATACTTATATCTACTTAAAACGTGAGAAAAACATATAAAAATATTATTTAATGTAACACGAGATCTTTCGAACACACACGCGTTCATTTTCAAAGGGAAAAAAATGATTGACTTAATAGAAATACATTTTAAAAACAAAAACAAAAATAGTACGCATGCCCAAGCGGAGTTCAGTCCTTTTCTCTGCAGAGGGAAAAGATCAGTTCATATTATCAGGAGGTCGTGAAATATTTAGGACATTTTCGGGAATATTATAGGAAAGGACATCATTACAAACATTATCACTTCTAAGTAAAATGTCAATGGATTCACGGATTATTGACGAGTAGTGGTTAGACGTTGAAATGATAATTTTAGCTTTTTCGAAGTTTACCTTAATATTTTCTGCTTGATGCAATCTGGATAAAGCTGTATTTGGTCTGTTAAACTTGATATCAGAAATGTGCTCTTTTAATCTTTCCTTAAATTTTCGACATGTCATACCAATATAAAATAAACTCTTATGCTGTACTGTGCTGAATGGGATGATGTAGACTACTGCTTTTTCATAATCGGGTAAAGGATCAATTTTGCTTTGAATCAAATTTTTGTTTTTGTTTTTTTAAATGTATTTCTATTCAGTCAATCATCTTTTATCCCTTTAAAAATGAACGCGTGTGTGTTCGAAAGATGCCGGGTTACATTAAATAATAGTTTTATATGTTTTTATATGTTTTTGTCAGCTTTTAAGTAGTTATAAGTATATTATGAAGTTTATTAATAACAAGGGGAAATTTTCCTTCACGACACTAGTGCTTAAAACAGTGTCTTGACTCTATACGATTTTATCATTTAATAATTTAATACTAATTTAAGATTTTACGTTGAGAAACCAATAACTTTTATAACTTTTTAAAGGATAGTTTAAATAATGTTTCATTTTTATCATGTTGGCACATTTTAAAAAAGAAGCAAAGCAAAAATTAAATATTTTTTTTAATAAATTCACTTGCTTTCGCATTATACTAAACTAAAAAAATCAGAATTTTTTTCATTATCGAGTTCGGTGCCCACGTCTATGTAAGGCATCGAAACGGAATTTTTTGGGATAAAATATGGAATGCACTGAACATATTATACGTGAAATTTAAAAATGAAAATCATAAAAGAAAAGTTTTAAAAAATATATATTTCTACATTTAGACTTAGTAAATCAAAGAATTATTTTAAGAGCTATTTAATGTTAAAATTGGTTACAATAGCTATGTTGAAAAAAATATATATATAAGATCACAAACAATGGTTAGCAGGCTATAAAAATATCGCAGACACACACTTCTCAAAATTCTGGTGTACAGTGTGTACAACATATACATATATATATATATATATATATACATATATATAATTTGTCTATTATTTTTTCTTATATAAATAATAATTTAATTCATAGTTAAAAACAATTATATTTATCTACAGTTGCCATATTTGAAAAGCCCAAATAATAATATTTCCAAACGTTTTTCAGTTGAAAAATATATTTATACGTCATTTACACACACATATATATATATATATATAAATAAATAAATAAATAAATAAATAAATATATATATATATATATATATTATTGAATTAAGATATTACGTGAGAAAAGTATTAAATTTTGAAAATTACGTGATATTTAAAACGATACTTTCAAATCACTATATTTAAAACGATGTATTTGAAACGTCATATTTAACATCATTATCTTATAGCATTTCCAAACACCATATTTCAAATTGAAATATATTTTTACACCTGACTATTTAAAAGGATGAAAACTTGAAAGTAATTAAGTATTATGCGTGAAAATTATTTAATGATAAATAAGAACGTCCTACTTAAACTGGTTTATTAAAAAGTCACTTTTAAAACGATCATTTGTAAGCTAAGAAATAAGTTTTCTTCTAAACATTACCCAAAGTAAGCTCCTTGTTTTATTTAAACTGTTTTATATGAACTGATTTTCAAATTTGTAATAGATCATAATCAATCACGAAAACAGACACCAGCTGTAACGAAATTGGTGGATGTCACCCTGGGAAGCGAACAAACTTACAGTCAAAGGTAAAATGTGGCAACGCTGTAACAGAAGATAATACTTAAATAATTTTTCAAATTCAAAAATCGTAATTTGAGAAACAAAGTAATATTGTGTTCAAAAGTTTGAGTAACCATACTTCCTTTGAACTCAATATTCAGAATTATTGTGTAAAATTTCGTTACAACTTATTAGTGTACTCTTAACGTTTGAAGATGGACCATATTATTATTTCGAGTTTGTGTAATTGAAAATTTAGCTCAGAATATTTATTGATTTTTAGAAACTGCAAAATATTTAATTTCCAATCATTAAAAACTATTGTTCAATAAACATTGCATTTTAATTTTTGAAACATAAATATATATAAAATAGTATATCATTTACACAGGAATTATTTTTAAAAAAGGTTGCATTTTTCTTCTTTGGGAAATATACTAAATTATTTTTAATTGTTACTATAAGAATTATTAAATATAAAATATTTTCTAAACTTACGGATTGTTGCTACAGTATGTATAAGGCCGGCATATTGTACGTCTTCGATCTGTCTTTATGAATATCCATATTATCTGGATACTCAAATACATGGTTCAGAAAAGTTACACAATGATATATAAACCCTGTAATGCATAGTGATGAAAAAAACACTTTGAAGAATCTTCTGTATTTGCTATGCGTTGTCAAAATACTTGATACTATTCCAACAGTGGACTCTTGAAATACTCTAGTTGCATATGATTTTACAGATGGCTTGTGAGAAATGCCACTGTTAGATTTTTCGTCGGAATAAGTGATGACTGGCGGTAAATATGAGTTTGTGAGATCCATTTTCTCTGTAATATAAATAAAAAGAACAGTTTTATACAAAAAAAAGTTTTCTTTAGTAATTACATTATTATTTTATGTTACTTTATAAGTAATACTAGCACACCCGCCCGTCGTTGCCCGGGGTCTGTAAATAATACCTTTAAACAAAACTGAAGTTAGTCTTATTTTATATCTTTTGAAATTCTTTTAAATGAACCTAATTTCGAAGGCCCATATTGCCTTCCGCAGCGTCTATAGTGTTCCCAACAAACTACTTTCCGAACAAACCTGTAACCTATGTCTTCGTTACATAAGGCAACATTTACCTGAAGTGTTCCGCACGTGACGGAGACAATCGAAAACACAGTTGAGTGAACCAAACCTCGTAGTAATAAAAAAAGAATGCATCATTAATGTTTAAAAAAATGCTTGTAACTGAAGTCTAAGGTAAAATTTCATAGCACAGAAAGTAGCCGAATTGTAATCTAAGATGAATGAACCAAATCCTGTTCAAACTGGGTCCTTATAATCCGAAGAAAGAATGTGCCCCCAGCGATGGAAAATGCCCCCTCCCATTGTAAATTTCAAGAATTACATTAATTAATGTTGTATATTCACCGATGCTGGGTTCATTTGCGTCTCATGTTACGCCACTAGATTGTGTGCTCATGGAGACTTTTCCATCTAGTGCTACGGTAGCAGCCTTACCGACTTATATAAGTGAGAGATGCCAAGCTGGGCATCGTCCTTGTGGTTTAGCGGTAGAGCACTAGAGATCTATTCCAGGGGCCCGGGTTCAACTCACGGCTTAGACATTTTTCAATAAGTTGGTTTACTTATTTTGTTTGCAATGTGATAATTCACGTCTTTAATATTCAATAATTTCAAGCGTAATTTCACTACTGAAAAGTAGTTGAAATATTAATTAAAGTTGTATATTCACCGATGCTGGGTTCATTTGCGTCTCTTGTTACGCCACTAGATCGTGTGCTCATGGATAGTGCAGCGGTAGTAGCCTTACCGACTTATATAAGTGAGAGATGCCAAGCTGGGCATCGTCCTTGTGGTTTAGTGGTAGAGCACTGGAGATCTATTCCAGGGGCCCGTGTTTTATTCCCGGATTGGGCAATTTCAACTAAGTTGGTTTACGCTTTGTTAGCAATGTGATAGTTCACGTCTTTAATATTCAATAATTTCAAGCGTAATTTCACTGCTGAAAAGTAGTTGAAATATTAATTCAAGAATTACTTTTAACATTTGTTGGTAACTGAAGTCAAGGTATAATTTCATAATACAGAAAGTAGCTGAATTGTAATCTAAGTTGAATGAATAAATCCCGTTGAAATTGGGTCCTTATAATCCGAGGAAAGAAGGTGCCCCCAAGCGGTCGAAAATGCTCCCTCGAATTTCAAGAATTACTTTTAACATTAACACGATATTTAATTAACAGAGGAATTCCCTTATCTAAAGTTACCTTTAAAGTAACGCGATTTTTAATTTACGGCTGTAGTTTGTAAACGTAAGTTGATGCTGAAAAGGGAGATTAATATTTTTAAAAAGTGGTTGCTTAGGTATAAAGAAAGAGTGGACCCTGGGGGACAGGGTCTTAACTGAGATATAGTTGGATATAAGAATTTTTTTTGTAGTTTTAAAGTAACTTGTGGACGCTGAAACTATGTTAAAGAAAATATTAATAGAATCGGATAGTTTTTAAAGAAACTGCAACAAGGGTTCGAAAAAGGAGGTTACTATTCAAAATCGGTTATGGCTGATGTCTGCGAATTTTTTTTTTATTAATGTAGTTGCAGGAGGACTTAAGATGTTGTTTAAAAAAAGAAGCTAGTGAATCGGACAGTTTTTAAGGGCCTTATAACAAGGGGTTCAAACAGGGCCAACTGGTAGTAACCCAGCTAGAAAAAGTTTGCAAAAAAGTGTAAAAAAATGTGCACAAAAAGCGAGCGTATTTGGCACCTCTGCTTATGCATAATGAGTGCACACTGAATTGTGCACAAAAAGTGTATACCTAAATTGTTCACTTTTTATACACAATCAGAGGTGCCAAATACGCTCGGATTGTGTGCACTTTTTTGTTTACACTTTTTTTGCATACCTAAATTGTTCACTTTTTATACACAATCAGTGGTGCCAAATACGCTCGGATTTTGTGCACTTTTTTGTTTACACATTTTTTGCATACCTGAGTTGTGCACCTTTTATACACAATCAGTGGTGCCAAATACGCTCAGATTTTGTGCACTTTTTTTTTACACTTTTTTTGCCCATCTAAATTTTACCACAAAAAGGCTTAATTATTGCAGTTCCTGGAACAGATGTCATAAGTTCCCACGGCTGCCACCTTGGAATTTTCTTGGCATGAAAACCCCTTTTCCGCCAAGTAGTAAATGTCGCCAAGCACCAGTTTATATGCATGTTTCGCTTAACGAAAATAAAATGTAAATAATAAACAAAATTCGCTAAAGTGGCAATCAGTAATCTTGTATGAGCGCTTCGTGCACATTAACTGAAAAAAAACCATCACTGCATTCAGCAGTTCTTTCGGTGTAGCATTCTCAAAATTCAGCAGTTCTCGCTTTCTAGCAATCTCAAAATATAAAAACTCTTAAGGCAGCAGAATATACATAAAAAATGAAACTCGCTAAAGTGGCAATCAGTAATCTTGTATGAGCGCTTCGCGCACATCAACCAGAAAAAAAAAAAAACATCACTGCATTCAGCAGTTTTCCCGGTGTAGCATTCTTAAGATTCCGAAGTTCTCACTTTCTAGCAATCTCAAAATGTAAAAAACTCTTAAAGCAGCAAAATATACTTAAAATTATCAACATACCTTAACAGATATCTGCTTTCTTGAAAGCTCCAGTACGAAATCTTTCTCATAACACCACCATCATTTTCCAAAATAGGCTTATGAATATGCATTGAGACACAATAAACAAACCTACTTTTCTTCTCAAAATTTCCTCATATTTCTTAATTACTTCAGCAAAAGCTTTTAAACAGACTACAGAAACCATATAGTCAGTCAAATCCATCCAATAAATTTAACATAAAAATAAAATGACAGAGCGATACAACACAATATCAAAATCCATCCACAAAATCCACCACTTCTCAGTGGTTGCCAGAACACAACACGTCAGAATACATATGTCACACGGGGTTCCACATATCGAGGTTGCCATATTTTAAACACCGCCAACACACCAACAAAAAATCGCCAAACAATTCAAAACAACGGCTGAGGGAACATAAGGCATCTAAGCCCAGTTCAGTTCCCTTAACCAGAAACGTACCATCTGTGAGATGGTTTCGTCGATATATCTGCCCTTAATATTTTCGCACTCCGGCATTCAAAACTTATTTTTATGCTGTTATATAAAAAAATTGCTCCTATTAATGCATTACTATTAAAGATTAAATGTTTAAGTTCACTATTTGATAAATTATTAAGTGGTCTGTTTGTGCACAGGATTTTCACATTTCCGGTTAAGGGTTAAACATATTGCTATCACATACATAATTCACACTGCAATATCAATACGGCAAAATGAATAATAAGACCAAAAAACAAGCATAAATTTATTGGTGTACCTGTAATGGAACTGTGGCACAACAGAGAGCTGAGCAATATTCTTATAATAGTATGAAATTTAAAAAAAAAAAGATTTTTCTATAAATATAACCTAAAATTGAACCTTATAACATACGATGAAGCTATATTTTAAATTTTAAAACATTATGATGAATTCTTCACAATTTTTTAATTTCTAATTACAGCTGAAGGAAGGTTAAATGCTTGTAATATTTGGTACTTTATTTCGGTTAGCCGGGCGCCAATGTTATAGATACATATATAAGTCTATATACATGTTTATATAAATATATATACTACATATATATGTATATAGGTGATATAGACAATATATGTATATACATATGTGTGTGTGTATACATATATATGTATGTATATATAACACTGGCACTCGGCTAAACTAAAACTACCTAATATTTTTACGAGTGGTGCACCAAGTACTCCTGTGAGTACCAAGTAATTGTGTGCAAGAAAAAAGCACTTATGTGCACATGATGTGAGCTTAGGGGTAATACTCCTCTGTGTGCATGTGTTTATAAATACACATAAACATTCATCATGAATCAGGGTTGCAAAAAAGCCGGCTAAAATTAAAAAAAGCCACGCCGGCAGCTTTTATTGTTTTTAAACGGCTTTTTTTGGCCAAAATTGGCCTTTTTTGGCCATAATCGGCTTTACAATGAAGCATTGTAATTATAAACTACATATTTTAAAGTGTTTTTAATTAAGAGGGCAATAGTTACTTAGTTACATGTTTCATTACTTAATTAATTTTAAGAGCTATTAATATACAAGTCTTATTTTATTTCTAATAAACATTTAAAATTATACATAGTCATATAATAAAAACATCATTTCTCACTATTAAAAAAACATTATGAATAGCATATACATGAATATGCTTAACAACAAGCTTTTCGAAAATTTATTTAGAGAAATTTTATTTATTTATTTATTTTCTTGTTTAAATGCTCTATTTTTTATACACTTATGTACCTAACTCTCCTCAAATATTATATCCTTTCTAATTTTTCTTTTAACATTTATAAGTTAACTCTCCATATGGACACATAAGAATGTTTTCATTTTGATGTGCTACATTTTGTCATTGTTTAATTAAATATGATCTTTAAAATGTGTAGTATATGTGGAGCTATATAATGTAATATAAAATTTCAAAACACCAGTTTGGAGTCTAACTTAATATTCTTTTCAATATTTATTTATATATATATATATATATATTTTTTTTTTTTTTTTTCAGACATAATGCCTTCACAGTTGCCTTCTAGCAGTTAAAGACTTAGTTATTTGACAAAATTTAATAGAAATTTATAATTTTCTTAGTAGAAAATATTTATAAGTGTATTATAAATTAATTGATCCAAATTTAAAACAAATTAGTTAAAACAAATTTTGTTAAAACAAATTTAAAACAAAAAAAGCCAGCCGGCTTTTTTTGGCCTGGCTAAAAGAGGGCAACCCTGTCATGAACATATAATATTTTTTTTAATTAACTTCAATTCAAAGTTTAATTTACTGTATACCTTTTGAAGATAATTTTTGTAAATTTCCATGCCCTATAAAAAAAAACTTGGGATATTTAGACACCTGATCGACAAAATTCACAATTTTTTCAAAACCAATCGATAAAATTCCAATTTTTCCGCACCCAATTGACAAAATTCGCTATTTTTTCACACCCGACTGACAGAATTTACTATTTTTCTACACCCGATAAAACACAAAATTCCCTTTTTTCCGTGCCTGATCGACGAAGTTCGCTATTTTTCCGTGAATCAACGAAATTTGTGATTATTCCACTCGTAATCGACAAAATTCATAATTTTCTACACCTGTTCAACAAAATTTCCTTTTTTTCCAGCGCCTGATCAACGTAGTTCACTATTTTTCCATGAATCAACGAAATTTGAGATTTTCCCGCACTTTATCGACAAAATTCGCACTTTTTCTATGCCCGATCAAACAAATTCGCAATTTTTCTACGCCAGATTGACAAATTTCGCTATCTTTTCATACCCGACCAGTGAAATTCGCTATTTTTTCACACCTTATTGACAAAATTCACTATTTTTGGACACCCAATCAACAAAATTCCCTTTTTTTCACACCTGATCAACAAAACTCTCCTTTTTTCCCGCACTTGATCGACGAAGTTTGCTATTTTTTCGTGATTCAATGAAATTTCGAGATTTTTTCCATTCCTAATCGACAAAATTCATGATTTTCTACACCTGTTCAACAAAATTTCCTTTTTTTCCATATCCATTCAACAAAATTCCCCTTTTTCCTGCGTCTGATCAACGTAGTGCACTATTTTTCAGTGAAACAACGAAATTTGAGGTTTTTCCGAACATTATCGACAAAACTCGCTCTTTTTCTATGCCCGATCAAACAAATTCGCGATTTTATCTACGCCAGATTGACAAATTTGGCTATCTATTCATACCCGACCAGTGAAATTCGCTATTTTTTCACACCTTATTGACAAAATTCACTATTTTTCGACACCCAATCAACAAAATTCCCTTTTTTTCACACATGATCAACAAAACTCTCCTTTTCCCCGCACCTGTTTGACGAAGTTTGCTATTTTTTCGTGATTCAATGAAATTTTGACATTTTCTCCATTCCTAATCGACAAAATTCATGATTTTCTACACCTTTTCAACAAAATTCCCTTTTTTTCCACACCCGTTCAACAATATTCCCCTTTTCTGCCGCGCCTGATCGACGAAGTTCGCTATTTTTCCGTGAATCAACGAAATTTGAGATTTTTCCGCACATTATCGACAAAATTCACACTTTTTCTATGCCCGATCAAACAAATTCGCAATTTTTCTACGCCGGATTGACAAGTTTCACAATCTTTTCATACCCGACCAGCGAAATTCGCTATTTTTTCACACCCAATTGACAAAATTCACTATTTTTCAACACCCAATCCACAAGATTCCTTTTTTTACACACATGATCAACAAAATTCTCCTTTTTTCCCGTGCCTGCGAGTGAAGAAGTTTGCTATTTTTTCGTGAATCAATGAAATTTGAGATTTTTCCGTACATTATCGACAAAATTCACACTTTTTCTATGCCCGATCAAACAAATTCGCGATTTTTCTACGCCGGATTGGCAAGTTTCGCAATCTTTTTATACCCGACCAGCGAAATTCGCTATTTTTTCACACCCAATTGACAGAATTCGCTATTTTTCGACACGCAATGTCATCAACATATATATTTTTTTAATTAACTTCAAAGTTTAATTTACTGTATACCTTTTGAAGACAATTTTTGTAAATTTCCATGCCCTATAAAAAAAACTTTGGGATATTTAGACACCTGATTGACAAAATTCACAATTTTTCCAAAGCCAATCGATAAAATTCCAATTTTTCTGCACCCAATTGACAAAATTCGCTATCTTTTCACACCCATCTGACAAAATTTACTATTTTTCTACACCCGATAAATCACAAAATTCCTTTTTTTCCGTGCCTGATCGACGAAGTTTGCTATTTTTCCGTGAATCAACGAAATTTGAGATTTTTCCGCTCCTAATAGACAAAATTCATAATTTTCTACACCTGTTCAACAAAATTTTCTTTTTTTCCATATCCAATCAACAAAATTCCCCTTTTTTCCTGCGCCTGATCAACGTGTAGTTCACTATTTTTCAGTGAATCAAAGAAATTTGAGATTTTTCCGCACATTATCGAGAAAACTCGCACTTTTTCTATGCCCGATCAAACAAATTCGCGATTTTTCTACGCCAGATTGACAAATTTCGCTATCTTTTCATACCCGACCACTGAAATTCGCTATTTTTTCACACCTTATTAACAAAATTCACTATTTTTCGACACCCAATCAACAAAATTCCCTTTTATTCACACCTGATCAACAAAACTCTCCTTTTTCCCCGCACCTGATCGACGAAGTTTGCTATTTTTTCGTGATTCAATGAAATTGAGATTTTTTCCATTCCTAATCGACAAAATTCATGATTTTCTACACCCTTTCAACAGAATTCCCTTTTTTTCCACACCCGTTCAACAAAATTCCCCTTTTCTGCCGCGCCTGATCGACAAAGTTTGCTATTTTTCCGTGAATCAAGGAAATTTGAGATTTTTCCGCACATTATCGACAAAATTCATAATTTTCTACACCTGTTCAACAAAATTTCCACTTTTTCTATGCCCAATCAAACAAATTCGCAATTTTTCTATGCTGGATTGACAAGTTTCGCAATCTTTTCATACCCGACCAGCGAAATTCGCTATTTTTTCACACCCAGTTGATAAAATTCACTATTTTTCGACACCCAATCCACAAAATTCCCTTTTTTACACACATGATCAATAAAATTCCCCTTTTTTTCCACGCATTATTGAAGAAGTTTGCTATTTTTTCGTGAATCAACGAAATTAGAGATTTTTCTGTACATTATCGACAAAATTCACACTTTTTCCATGCCCGATCAAACAAATTCGCGATTTTTCTACGCCAGATTGACAAATTTGGCTATCTTTTCATACCCGACCAGTGAAATTCGCTATTTTTTCACACCTTATTGACAAAATTCACTATTTTTCGACACCCAATCAACAAAATTCCCTTTTTTTCACACCTGATCAACAAAACTCTCCTTTTCCCCGCACCTGTTTGACGAAGTTTGCTATTTTTTCGTGATTCAATGAAATTTTGACATTTTCTCCATTCCTAATCGACAAAATTTACGATTTTCTACACCTTTTCAACAAAATTCCCTTTTTTTCCACACCCGTTCAACAATATTCCCCTTTTCTGCCGCGCCTGATCGACGAAGTTCGCTATTTTTCCGTGAATCAACGAAATTTGAGATTTTTCCGCACATTATCGACAAAATTCACACTTTTTCTATGCCCGATCAAACAAATTCGCATTTTTTCTACGCCGGATTCACAAGTTTCACAATCTTTTCATACCCGACCAGCGAAATTCGCTATTTTTTCACACCCAATTGACAGAATTCGCTATTTTTCGACACCTGATCAACAAAATTTCCTTTTTTTCTGCACCTGATCGACGAAGTTTACTATTTTTCAGTGAAACAACGAAATTTGAGATTTTTCCGCACATTATCGACAAAATTCACACTTTTTCTATGCCCGATCAAACAAATTCGCAATTTTTATACGCCAGATTGACAAGTTTCGCAATCTTTTCATACCCGACCAGCGAAATTCGCTATTTTTTCACACCCAATTGACATAATTCGCTATTTTTCGACACCTGATCAACAAAATTTCCCTTTTTTCTGCACCTGATCGACGAAGTTTGCTATTTTTCAGTGAAACAACGAAATTTGAGATTTTTCCGCATATTATCGACAAAACTCGCACTTTTTCTATGCCCAATCAAACAAATTCGCGATTTTTCTACGCCAGATTGACAAATTTCGCTATCTTTTCATACCCGACCAGTGAAATTCGCTATTTTTTCACACCTTATTGACAAAATTCACTACTTTTCGACACCCAATCAACAAAATTCCCTTTTTTTCATACCTGATCAACAAAACTCTAATTTTCCCCGCACCTGTTCGACGAAGTTTGCTATTTTTTCGTGATTCAATGAAATTTTGACATTTTCTCCATTCCTAATCGACAAAATTCACGATTTTCTACACCCTTTCAACAAAATTCCCTTTTTTCCACACCCGTTCAACAATATTCCCCTTTTCTGCCGCACCTGATCGACGAAGTTCGCTATTTTTCCGTGAATCAACGAAATTTGTGATTTTTCCGCACATTATCGACAAAATTCACACTTTTTCTATGCCCGATCAAACAAATTCGCAATTTTTCTACGCCGGATTGACAAGTTTCACAATCTTTTCATACCCGACCAGCGAAATTCGCTATTTTTTCACACCCAATTGACAGAATTCGCTATTTTTCGACACCTGATCAACAAAATTTCCTTTTTTTCTGCACCTGATCGACGAAGTTTGCTATTTTGCCATGAATCAATGAAATTTGAGATTTTACCACTCCTAATCGACAAAATTCATGATTTTCTACACCCGTTCAACAAAATTCACTTTTTTCCCACATCCGTTCAACGAAATTCCCCTTTTTTTCCTGTTCTTGATCGACAAAGTTCACTATTTTTCCATGAATCAAAGAAATTTGAGATTTTCCCGCACATTATCAACAACCATTAGAAGAGAAGACATGGCACGTTGTTGCAGATCTGCAACAATCAAAAGTTTACGCTTATTTTATACATATTATAAATTTCTTAGCTCGAAAATGGTCTTTAAATAAAGAATTTAAACTTACCTTTGTAAACAATATACTTGTCTGCAGACTTTTTTAACTCCACTATTTCAAAGCTTAATTCAGCAAAAATCACATTTAGCTGATCAAGCGATAAATGAAACTTTGCCGTGAAAAAAAAATAAATATTCGCCATCTATTGCGGATTTAATGACATAATTATATTACTAGCAGTGTAGTAGAATAACAACATTCAACAAAATCGTGTTTTGATTTTTACTGTCAAAATATCATTGACTTTTTGGGTATGTTGCAGATCTGCAACACAGGGATACAAAGGGTTAATTTCTTTAGGCAAGTAGGTACCTATTTTAGTTATCAACACAGTTTTGGCAGGAACTATCTGACCTTCTATCTTCGTAGTAAATTGATGAGTTTCCAAGCTATAAATTCCAGTTATTTCTTCACACGATACATCTGTGGGGATGCCATGCAGCAGGAACCACGTGGTAATGCTTTCATGTTGGAGAACAGGTGATACCGGTATTTCTTCCAATTCTTGGATGTCTAAGATTTGTTGCGCTGTTTCTAGAGAGCTTGTCGTTGCTAAGATTTTCCCTCGCCAGGTTAGTTTCAACTCATTAATTTGGTCATGACTGAATAATTTCTTGAATTCCGTTCTTTAGACGACGCGGGTGTATGCTTGGGAGAGCCCCATTTGCTTCCAAAAAGATTATAGGGTACTTTTCAGTTAGCCGGGCGCCAGTGTTATGTACACATAAATATATGTATATACACATGTATGTATACATATATATATGCACATGTATGTATATACATATATTGTATATATACACATATATGTATATCTATACATATGTATATATACATGTATACATAATACTAGCACCCGGCTAACCGAAAAGCACCGATTTTAATTTCCTCGTACATATCACTCTGCAGCACTTGTATTCAGGCCCTGTTTACGGAATAGGCCCATGAAGCCCGTGCTTACCCACTGAGATACGAAAGGGCCCCCAATTTTACTTTTCAAAACTAATTATTAGAAAAAAGAAACTCAATCAGGGTAAAAAATGCATTATTTTTCTTTTGAAATTTTTTTGTTCTTACTATGTGGCAATTTGTAAATCACAAAAGATATTTTGAAGTTCAAATACTGTAGTTCCATATTTGTCATTTACAAAATAAATTGGTTATTTACAATTAAAAATATAATAAAATACTTTTTCATAGTATGTATATATAGGTAGTTAGTTTTAGTTTAATATTAAGTGTTATTTACTCTAAACTTTGATGGTAAAATTTCAAATTATTTAAGCATACGAAAAAGGGATTTAGTAAATAAAAAAGCAATTTGTAGAGTAATAGGGGACCCTGTGTGACGTCGGGCTTCCCCTACTTCCAAGTGTTAAGCGGGCCCTACTTGTATTATTTCCTTTGGTGAGATATCCAAATAATAAACGTTGTTTTCCTGAACTGAAGATACGCCGTTTGCTACGGTATCATCCTCCATCTTGCTGTCGTTCATTTCTCCATTATTTTCAGTGAGGGCATTTGAATCCATTGCATTTTCTTCACTTTCATTTTTAGAAGATATCAATCCCTTTTTCCTAGTATTAGGCTTTATCCTTTTTGAAGTCCAAGTTATACTCTTCTTACAAATTTCGCTACTAATAACGCCCGCCACGCAGCTCGATGCATGTAAACACAAGGAAAGGAGTGTTGAGTTGAATTGCAGCTACACATGCGAAAATAAAAATCAAGGCCGTGATCGAGATAGATTTTCGCTGTTAGCGAAACGAGATCCACTAATCAGAAGCCTGTATTTTTGCGACCTTTTCATTGTTTGCAAATATGCAGGCTTCTGATTGGTCAATCTCGTTTGGCTAATATCGAAAAATGTATCTGGATCTCTGCCCAAATGTTTAAATAGAAATTTGAAAGAAATTAATAAGAAATAAACGTTTTTCATTTGATTTTTGAAAGCAGAAGTAATTTTCATAATAACTGGAATTTATGCTTGATCGATGATAAGGGATGCTATTAGTAATCATCAAAAAGAAGAGAATTTGCGTGAGTGTGTGTGTGGGGGGGGGGGGGAGTCCACTGCCCTTCCCTCGATTTTAAAATTTAACTAGCTAAATTTTTTTTTTGATAATTTTGAAAACTTCATAAAATGTATTATTTTCGAAGAATTTAAAATAAAAGAGGAAGTAAGGAATTTTCTGATAGGGCATGGGAGGGCCATTGCCCTCCCTGCATTTTAAAATTTGATTAATTAAAATTTATTTTTTTCCTATTTTGAAATACAGAGTCAAATTTATTATTTACGTGTAACTTAAAATAAAGATAAACTAAGAATTTTCCTTTGGGGGAAGGGGGCTTAGGAGGGCCATTTCCCCTCCCTCGATTTAAAAATTTAACTAACTAAATTTTATTTTTCTCCGATTTTGAAAAAAAAAATAAAATTTATTCTTTCAAGTAACTTAAAATAAAAGTGGAACTGTGGATTTTCTGTTAAGGAAGGGGGGGGGAGGAGAGGTCCATTTTGCCCCTCCCTGGATTTTGAAACTTATTTAATTAAAATGTGTTTTTCACCAATTTTGAAATGCACAGCAAAATTATTTATTTCGAGTACATTAAAGAGGAACTAAGAACTTTTACTTGGGTAGAAAGGGTCATATGAGAGCCATTGCTCCTCCCTCGAATTTGATTTAATCTAAATTATTTCTAAATTTTATTTTTAATGATTTTGAAAAACACAGTAAAATTTTCTCTTTTCGAGTAACTTAACATAAAAGAGGAATTAAATATTTTTCTGTAAAGTTAGAGTGTTTAGGTGAACCATTGCCCGTACCGCAGATTTTAAAATTTAATTAATTAAAATTCTTTTTTGCTTATTTTGAAAAACATAGTAAAATTGATTTTTTTTCAAGCGACTTAAAATAAAGGGGGAACTCAGGAAATTTCCGTTAAAGAAAGAGGGGGGGGGGAGCCCCATTGCCTCTTCCTGGATTTTGAAATTTAAATAATTAAAATTTGTTTTTTTCTTATTTTGAAAAACATAGTAAAATGTATTTATTTCGTTTACCTTAAAATTAAAATGGAATTGAGAATTTTCGTTTTTTTTCCGGGGGGGGGGGGGGTAAATATACTATTTAAAATGAAAGTACTAATTATTACATCCATAAAAAATATATAATTTTTGGAAAATTGGAATCTACAGTTTTTTTTTTTGCATAAAAAATGCACACTTTTCGCGAACACGGAATATTAATTTATTTTATGCAAAAAATGTGCACAGTTTTTGACAACATAGGATATACACTTTTTTGTATGTATAAAAAATACAGACAGTTTGCACAAAAGTTGCATACTTTTCGAAGTGTTCAAAAATAGTCACTTTTTTTGCACAAATTGTGTACAATATATACTATTTTGCAAAAAACGTGCAGACATTTTCTAGCTGGGAAATAGCAGGAACCTAACATGAAAACTTGTTAAAAGATCTAAGTTTCTAGCACTTTAGATTTTCAATTAGTCAAAAGTATGCATAGTGTATGATTTAATTATTAGAATAAAGTTTTAAAGAAATGCGCAAAAAATGGGGTCTGTTTATCCGGGGAGAAGAGTGCAAGAATCAATTTTAAAATTTTGCACTGAAAATGTGATAAATTTAGAGGGTGAAAAATTCATGCCGCACAAAAACTGCAAGTGGCCCCGGACCGGGCCGTTTGGAACCCTATGGTACCCCATGGTCATAACTGGAATAAAGTAACAAGAAAATAGCTAATTGGAAAAAGGGTTCCAAAGATGAAGATCGGAGTAAGAGGAGGCAATTTATTAACAATTTATGGTACAAAAATGTTAAGGGGCACTTTACCGGGACCGAAGGGGACAGGGACTTAAGTGCTACGCAGTTGCGTATAAAGATATATTTTAATAGATTTTAAAGTAGTCAGAGAATGCTAGAGATATGTGAAAAAAATTGCAAGAAATTCCGATCATTTTTAAAGAAGCTGCACCAAGGGTCCCCCTTGAATTTGATTAATAATCAAAATTGGTTGTAGCTGAAGTCTGATTTTTTGGTTGTTGTTCATGTAGTTGCTGGAGAATCTAAGAAGTTATTAGAAAAATATGTCAATAAATCGGACCATTTTTAAGAGAGCTATAACAGGGGACCCAAACGGGTCCAACTGATAGTTGAGAGCAGGGCCCTAACATGTTAAAATGTTTTAGTACTTACCGTGTTAGATCTTCAAGTACTCAAAATTAAAGTAATCGGACGACGCTAGAACTATGTTAAAGAAATTTCCAAGCAATTCGGATCATTTTTAATGAAGCTGCACCAAGGGCCCCATGAAGGTGACTAATACTCAAAATTGGTGGTAGCTGAAGTCTGAGAAATTTTTTTGCCGCTTATGCAGTAGCTGGAAGGCCTAAGAAGTTGTTAGAACAAAAAGCTAGTGAATCTGACCATTTTTAACGGAGCTGTAGAAGGGGGCCCACCGATAGTTAAAAACAGGGACCTAACATAAAAACATGTTCAAATAGTCTTAGTACTTAGAGCGTTAGATCTTCAATTAGCGAAATCTAATCATAGGGTATACATTATTCGTTAGAATAATATTTTAAAGAAATGCACAAAAATTGGTAAATGTTTAAAAAAGAGCCCTAGGGCCCCAATAAAAATATGAGGGTGATGATCCAAGAAGAAGAGTCCAAGACGCAACTTTAAAATTATGTACTGAGAAGGTGAGAAAATCAGGGGATAAAAAATTCTTGTCGCAAAAAATGTCCAAGGGGCCCAGGAACTAAACTGGAATGTAGAAAAGTGAGAATAACCAAATAGAAAAAAGATCTCAAAAATGGAGATCGGATTAAAAGGAAGCAAATTATTAACCTTTTACGCACAAAATCTTCAAGGGGCTCCAGGGGGACATAGTCTTATCTGGAGAGTGGAATGGCGAGAATAACTATATGGAGAAAGGTCCCCCAAAACGAAGAAGATCGGATAAAAAGGGGTCAGGCTATTAACAATTTAGTGCACAAAGATTAAAGAGGGGCTCATGGTCTCCGACCCTTAAAATATTAAATTTCTGAGGTGTATCAGGACCTGGCTTGGAGTATTCTAACCTAAATGTTCTGACTTTTACATGCAGGAGATTTAGCTAGCCATTGCACACAGACAGACAGACAGACACACACACACACACAGACAGACACACAGGCAGAGCGAAACTTTGCTTTATTAGTAGCTTATTAGTTCATTAAAACTAAATCTTCGAGGTTTTTTTTGTTTGTTTTTTTTTGTTTGTTTTTTTTGGTAAACAAAGATTAGATTACATTGATAAAAGAAAGAAAAAAATGTGAGTTTCACTACATTAATTGGTTTTAAAAATTAAGGTAAAGGAACTTATTGCTTATGTAGCTATACAGTGTAAATAATATCAGCCATTGAGAAAAATTGGGAAACCTGCATTTCTGTTATTGTTATCATTACTGCTAGAAAAATAAGACATGAGTTTTTTTTAATTATGAAAAAAATCGTATATTAAAAAAGGGTACTTATTGATTATAACGTCGACCAAAAAAATGTCGCCAAACTATAAGATTAAATGTCAATAATGGTTGATTGTAAAAGTCACAATCTCTTGACATTAAACGCGATACACCTACTTGTTCCGTCATCAAGTGATTTTTAATTCGACGTTTTATTTGTGTTTTTATTAATGCTTTACTAATTTATTTGTTCTTTCGTTAATTAAAATAGAAAGTATGCCAATTTGTATAATTTGTCGAATAGTTTGGCGATTTGTATAATTTGTCGAAATTGGTCGACAGTATAACCAAGTAGTACCTTAAAAAGTATCAGAAAGCAATCGATGATGCGGGGGAAAATCTGCAATGTGGAAATCAGATATCTCTCCAATCAATTGAAAAGAATCAAGTTTTTAATTACACATTTTAATTTACGCACATGAAAAATGAAAACTTCTATTTGCGAAAAAATAAACGCTATTAGCGAGATTGTCGACCGGCTAACATAGAAATAACGATATATCTGGGTTCACACGTATAATTCGGGTAATAAGACAGATCGCTAAAAGTGGTTGCCAATTGCCCACCTTGTTTATCGTTGCCAATCATGTTTAAAACAGTAATTTAACATTATTTAATACATAAAATTGTTAAAAATGTTAAATAAATAAATAAATAAATAAAAAGCAATTTAACAAATTCAACGACCATTTGGAAAATGATTTTTTCAAAGACTAAAATTTAAGACATAAAAAATCGCACGGAGTTGATCATACATTACGTACGCCATGAATTAAACATTAATAGTGGTATTACACGTAAAAATTCCAAGCGAGAAAAATCGCCTGCGACTCGTACCTATTATCCACCTGAAAGTTACGCATTATCCAAACATTTCATTGGCTGTTCGGGAAAAGGCTTTTCCATCGTCGGATTTTCAAGAAATCTGACGACCCATTTTAAACGAAATTTCATTCTTAAACTTCTAAACATCGCACAACATTACTTTTTACACCGTAGTATAGAGAAAAAAATTTACTTTTAAATGCAATTTGTTTGAAAGCTGTATCTCAATTTGTTTCTGAGTTATTAATATTTTGTAGTTTTTATTACTTTTTTGTCATAGTGGCAACAGAAGGTATCCATCTCTGTTGAAATTAAAGGGAAATAAAGATTACTGTATATACCAATCATAAAACGAAAAAAATGCAGATTAAACCAATCAAAAGCTTCAGATATGCTTTTGATTTCCGACTCTGACGAGGACAATAACCATTTTCCCAAATGTTTAATAAATTGTAATAAACAAATAAATAAAACTACAAACCATAATAAATAAATAAACTATATTAAGTATTCTTATATTATAGCTCTTGTTACGTGTGACCTATACTAATATTATAAAGAAGGGAAAATTGTTTGTTTGTTAGAGGTAATATCTGGAGCTACCGAACTGATTTCAAAAGTAATGGTATCAAAATGATGGTGTTAGTCCAATTTAGAACATAGGCTATATTTTATGCCGGTGCCACTACCCCAAAGGGGGTGAAGGAGCAAAAAAGTTCTAAAAATGCAATTTTTGTGTTATGGAAGGGCCTAGAATCATGAAATTTGGAATGTAGTTACTTATAAGATTTAAATAATATCTAAGAACACTTTCTAAACAATTCGAAATTTAAAAGGGGTGAAAATGCGCAAAAAGCATTCTGAAAAACGTTCTAAATGGTGGTTTCTACACAATGTCAGGAAATACCAAACCTATTTAACCCATTGAGCGTTTCACTAGATTATAAAAATGTACCTTAAAAAGGCCTTGAATAGGAAAAAAGAACTTGTTAGAAAAGGTAGAAGGGGTTATGTGATTTTGTAGTTAAAAAGTAATAAGGGATTTAGTTTTTTCCCCTTCTTTCCGACACTGAATGATTGAAACGGCTGTCCACTGTCTTTTATGAGGCGTGAAAGGGCGTTTAAAACTAGTTGACTAATAGCTTTCGAAAACGATTGTCTAGTTAATCCCAGACAACATCTGAAAGTTGTAACGAAATAGCAGTTTTCAGGAATACAGGTGTGTGTTCCGTGTTGCTTAGAATAATGTTTGCAAACTGTTAATGTAGTATAATTTGCTTTATATGCTATTAAATTTTATCTAAATTTGAAAAGAATTTATATCTTCGTAATAACAAGCATGTTTCATTTCCTCTAAATGCATTCTTTTTTTCTAAACAGTTTCTGTTACATAAACTTGTAAATTTTATTAATTTGTAATGATTTAATTACAAAATTAAACTGGAAGTAATCGATTTTTTAAATAAATTTACATTTTATAAAACGCACGCATAGCGATAGATCTCACTATACAACGAATCTCAATTAAACGTTTAGTACACTTTAGTTACACTTTTAGATAGGGTTATTCATCGTATCTCAATTTAAATTGATGCTAATATTATTTTTTTTCTTTTATAAATAATAATAATAATAATAATAATAATTTCTCATTATGCAAATTAGTGTAACATCTGCTTTCTTTGATTTTCTATGATATAAATCTGAGATAGCTGATATATTGTACATTATCCTGATGAATATACCAGTTGAAAATACATTAAAATATTCTAACACCCCCCCCCCCCCACCAAAAAAAAAAGTGATTTATTATAAAGTATTTCAAATGCGCATTCAAAATAAATGGAAAAAACTTCTTCTAAATGATAATTCTTCTAACTTATTTTTTTTGTGAGCAATAAAAGAATTAAAACAAATTTTAATAAGATTTTCAAAATGTGCAAATTCCTGTTTAAAAAAAGAAGAAAAAAATACAAACTGACAACCTTTTTTCCAGCCATACATAAAAAAAAAAAAAAAAAAAAAAAAAAAAAAAAGAAAGAAAAAAAAAACAGGCGGATTTTTGGATCTTATAATTTAGCTTCCAGATAACAAATTTGAATTTTTATTAATTCCTATTATTTTACTGATAAATGTAGAACATTAAAAGAAAAACATTTATTGATGTAATCAAAGTGGCAGTAATTATTTCAACCTTTCCTTTCGTCTCGGCAGGCAATTGTTTTAGTACAGTAAAACCAAACATGTTAAGGCGTTTCTTTTTTATAAAGTACACTATTTCTTATACTTAAATCATGTTTAGCGGTAGTAAAGATATATTATTTAAGTTTTACAGAATTAATTAATCAGTAACACTGCACAGTACCACTGTATATTACAATATAACCGGTTAATACGAGATCACTAGGTACGAAAACAAATTCTGCTTTAGACAGGTTTTACTAGGTGTAATTGTGTAATATTTTGTATTTGGGAATATAAAATTCTCCGTTTAAGGCAGGATTGTGTTATACATGGATTTCATTTTTACAGGTTTTACTGTAATTAATTAGTGATCATAGTATTGCATCATTAATGAATTATAGGTGTAATACTTGTGCATATGTATAATAGTCCTCCCCACTTAATCGGGTCACGGATAATCGAATACCCCGCTTATTCGAATGGAATTCTCCGGAACCGAATTTATTCCTATTGGTTCTATGTTATTTTCCCCCGCTTAAACCAAATAACTTTTACGAACCTCCCCGCTTAATCGAATAAGAACCGTGTGACCGATGTTTGAAAATAGGCGCAGAAAGCCCGTTTCAGCTAGAATTTCCTTCCACTTTTTGTCATTTCCGGTTCCTTTACGCTGAAAACAAATTTTTAGTTCTTCCTGCAATGATTTTGGTCGGCAGGTATATAATGGACAGGTCAAATGATTTCCCCACCTTGATCTCACCACCATCGCTTCTTGCTGTTAATCAGGCTTTAATGGCAATTCGTCGTCACTTCGAGACTCGAGATGGTCGTTGTGATATATTGCACTCATTCGAAAAATAACTCTATATTTACTCCTTTAAAATTTCACTTAAACAAACCACTTTAAACGATTTTTTAAAGGCAGTATAAGTAACATAAATTAGAAGTAGCAAAGTTTTGACCAAACTAAAACGAGCTGCATTAAGTGTGATGTAAACCATATGAATGAATATACTGACGTTAAATTAATAAGTATTTACTTTATATTGGCATTCGTATATATTTTAGTTTATGTTATTCTATTAAAGATTTATTATTTTGTTAATTAAACTTACCGTAGATGGGTATTTTCCCTTTTTATTACGCATATTACAGTTATGATTCCCCGTTTAATCAAAAACCCCGCTTAATCGAATATTATTTCTGGAACCAAAAATAATCGTTTAAACGGGAACGACTGTATTACTGATTAAATGCAAGTTTTAATTTTAACAATGAAACCCTTTAAAACGAAATGATAAGGGGCAATATAATAATTTTGAATTAGAAATTTTCCAAAGAACTTTGGATTTTTTTAAGGCAAGATTCCGCTTAGTACAGGTATTACTATGTATAAATAGGTCAATGGAGAGTCTGCATACTAGTCTGCATACATAGTCTACAAAATAAATGTGCTTTTTGTAAGTTCCATTGTAATAAAAGTGCCCTTTTTTTTTCGGGTGTCATTTTTCTCCTTCTCACCACCTAGGAAAAATAATTACATTTAAAATTTTCCAATAACAGGAATTATTTTAGGTACCTAATATATTCTCCTATTGAAAATGAGAAAAATACAATCCATTTCAAATATCTGTGCAGAGTAATACCTCCCCCCCCCCCCTCCCATAAAACTTCCAGCGTCCATCGGCCATAAAGAGATAAAAAGGATTTAAACTTTACAACAATAAGTTCGCAACTCCGCGGGACACAAGTTGAACATTCTTAGACCAGATGGAAACTAAGCACTATTTTTAATAATTTCGAAATGTATTCATGTATTTTTTCTTATATTTAGTACAGTAAGACTCCGTATTTTTTCAAAAATTCTTTGGAGAAATTGAAAAAGAATATTTGTAAAAAGAAACATGAGCTAAAAATCATGTGTCTAGCATAAATTATGAAACACTTTCCAATACATTCAGAATATTGAAACAAAACTTTACAGCTTATTACGGAGAAAGGTGGTGTCTAAATAAATAAATTAGAAAACACATAACGCATTTGAAAACCCAATTTCTGCAATTGCTGTCAGTTAGTTGGAAAAATATCTATTTTTTGTGCAGCCCTGTATATGCTCTATAACTTTGTATGTATGTATACAAAAATTTAGTTCCGCAGGAAAATTCCCATTCAGCAATTTCTGTCAATAAACGGAATTGTACTTGCGATAGTGATTCCCAGTATATGATCTATTGAATTTATAAACACCACATAATATAAAAAAAATAATAATAACAACAGTCAAATTTAAAAACGTATACCGCAACTGATAACGAACTTATAGCAATTATTGGTCATAGGCCAAATTTTTTTGTGTGTCCCTGAAAATGAAATATAAATTCTATGCACATCATATTCTACAGTAATCGCCGTGTAGTGTACAACTCCTTAGTGAAATATAAAAATTCCAATATGTTTAAAATAGTGTAATATCATTAAACTACACCATACACGATTTTTCTAATTCACCGTAATGTGACGGCATTCTTTTGGGTGTCCCTGTAAACGAATCTTACATGCTACACATTTCATTTTCAATAATGAACATGCCAAATTAAACAAAAATAACTTAAATCAATTTTATGGCAATTGGACTAAATTTATGTGAATTAGAGCACGGACAGAAGGAAAGACAGACAAACCGAATTTATAAACGCTTTTCAACTATACTGGAAAGAGTTAAAAAAAAATCAAATGACACTTTTTATCACTTTTTAAGATTTATCCTTTTTTTAAGTTTTAGTATTTGGATGAAACCTGTTTTAATTTTCCTTCTCAAGATATTTTTATTTTTTTCATTTAATTTTTAAACAAATAATATTAATAAACAAATAGTAGTAATTATTATCTCTGCGTATTTGTATGTATGGAAACTTTGAAAACTTTCTCCAGCATAAAAAATAAAAGCTCATAAAAATAAGAACGAAGAATAGATTGTGAGAATAGATTTCAAGAATAGATTGTGAAATACTTTCCAACACATTTATCTATCTATAAAACTGTACTGAAATTTTACCGGTAAATAAGGCGCAAGATATGTGGCAGGAAGATATGTGAGTAAACAGTATGGTAAACATATAACACATTTAGAAATCCAGTTTTATCAATTACCTTCTATAATAATTTAAAAAAATAGTCAATTACGCACCCAAACGGCCATGTATCTTGTTGGTTTGCGTATCCCTGTATAAAATTTTTTATGTTCCACAAACTTCTATTGGCATACAAATATAGTTCAGCGAGAAAATGCATCACACAATTAAAACTATTCTCTAAGCAACTTCCATAGTCAGTAATACTTATATTTTTTTTTACTGCGTTTCAAGTAAAGCAGGTGTATCTGTTCTTTCAACGCGCTACTTTGATAGCTTATGTATAAGAACAGCGAGTTTTATATATTTATGGAATCTTTGACCAAGGATAGTCTTTGGGGTGAGAAGGAAGAGAGTGGGGGAACATAAAAAAACTTTACATACAGATATTTTAAAGGGGTTGAAATAAACATGTTGACTAACAAACGGAAATTTTATCATCTTGATCTTTACAATGTAGGAGAGGGCAGAGTTAAAGGGGTCGGGGGGTAACAAAGTATGAGTAAAAAATTCAGTATTTAGCGCAAGGAAACACAATTTAGGCAATACATTGCATAAATAAAAATGTTTTACAAAGATCTTTGAAAATAAAGTTTAATATATAAAATTATTGGTTATGGTGGTCCATTAAATACATATATATATATATATGTATATTACATATATATTGTCAGGGCCCGACTTATGTAGGTGCATGCGGGGAAGCTTCCCCGGGTCCCCCTTTTTAGGGGACTCCCATGAGAGTAGTCAGGATTTTTATTTAAATGGTGTCAAATGTTAAAAATTAAATAAAAGTGACCAAAATTCATACATTTTCGAACTTTTAAGAAGGAAGTGCGGTCCCCTTCCCCCCTCCGCTTTCAGTAACCTCTCCACCTACGCAAATATCATTAGAAAACTAATGATTAATATTTTATTATGACAATTTAGTATTCTGTAGTTTTCAAAAGCAATTCTTTATTAACGTTTTTCTCTTAACGTGGCAAGTTAAAACCAATACTTATAACCAATTTGGGACGTTTTCTTTTAGACATCTTATAACGTACGTAGATAAGCAAAGTAAATGTTTGCAAAGAAATACTCGTATCAAACAGTCTATCATTTTTTTCTACTATTTTCCTACAAGTATTTTTTTCTTAACGTTTTGATTATCTTTTTGTGACACTCTGTATACAGATGTAAGCAGTACCGGATATAAAACTTATGCATATAATACAATAGTATGAAGTTTATTACTAGCTACTTCCACATTATTCACAGAAAAATCTATAGATAGATAGATAGAGGGGGGGGGGGCAGAATGATTCTTACCTTTCCCCCCCATAGCCTAAGTCGGACCCTGCCCTGTATATGGTGGTTAATTAATGCTCTTCCGCCTGCCCTACCGCTAACTTTTGTAAATATTATTTAGATGAAAAAAAATTGGTCGTTTAACAATAAAAACTTTGGCACATTAACGAATTAATATATAAGTGTAAAAGCTTGACAAATGCAGGTATGACTATGTAAATGATTTGAGAGCAAATGTTTTTGTTTTCTTTCACTTTTTCTTTTTTTCACTTTTCGACAAATAAATTACATGAGAAATACAAGCGTTTTCCCATTGTAACCTTTATCGGGCTTCCGTGTGCAGAATTTTTTTTCAAAACGCCAACTTTAACAGCATTTTCTAAAAGACTTCCTTCCTATGTTTATCGAAAATTGAAAAAAAATTGTTCGACTTTATAGTTTCTGAATAAGAGTACCTGCCAATTCCATGTGTTTATGAACAAAACTGAATTGAGGAATGTGCCACAAAAAAAATCAATTTGGAAGATTATGCAGTTTTTGTACGGGGCATTCGCCCAGAGCCCCCCAAATTTAGTGTCATAGACCTTGAAGCAATTGCAATAAGTTGGATTTATATGATGTAACAATTATCAGTCAGCATGAGCAGGAAAGAAATCAACATTAATTGTAAAATATATTTGTGATCTCTAAGTAATCTATAATTAAAAATGGATATTTAAATACGTTAAAATAAATGTGCATTATACAGTATTAGTGTAGTATAATGCATTAAAATAAATGTTTTCTTAGTTTAATTCTCATGGTAACGAAATGAAAAGTTCAATCATCAAAATCTAGTTTAACTTCTTTTTTTTTCCAGTTTCAATACATTCATTTCATTATGATTGTTTTAATCATACTTATCATATAGTATTAGCATTAATTCTGATCATATAGTATTAGTCTATATGAGATATATTTATAAAAAAATAGATTGCCATGATTTAATTTGTCATTTAACAAACATGATTGTACAAAGTAAAGTAGTAATAATAATAATAACAATAAATTTAAAAAGATAATGCTTTATTTGCATTATTGTAAGAATCTTTTAGATAATGATTCTTACCTGTTTTTAAAGACATATACTACACTTAATCATATCTACGGCTTTAATTGCATCCATTCTATTGATATTTTTGAATAATTCTATACTTGTACTGTTCATTGGTATCTTTTTAAACAATATATAGTTACACTTGAATATTTTAGGCTAATTGTGAGCTTGGTGTGCCATCGCGGAAAAAGTCTAGTACTGCTTTTCCATCTGACCTTTGTAAATATTACTTGCATTGTCATGAAATCGATATATGATATGGAGGCCTGTTCACTATTGGAAATAGTGAGTGTGGCCTTTATTGTTGGTTTACATGGATGTATAAAATAATTCGAATAAACTCGAATTACGGTGCGCGTAGTGTTTACTGAACATTAACAGAGGAATTCCAAGACAACCGAAGAACAGTGCACTAAAAAAGGACGGTTGAAAAAGGGCACTTTTGTGAATATTTAAAATATTTTTTAGGAAAGGGTGGATTGCTGAAATTAAAATAATTTTAATATCTATAAAGAAAACTGTCTTATTTTGAAATTTGGTTTTCACACTCGAGTTCAAAATTTAATAAAACATTACTTTCATTATATCTTTCTTAATTTTTCAAATGGTGAAGAAAAAAAAAGTTTTTACTTTCCAGTTCTTTTTTTTTTTTTTTTTTTTTTTTTTTTTTTTTTTTTTTGCGTGCGCGTAAAAAATTGGAGGAAAATCAAATGATTAAGAGGAAGAACGATAATAGTCCAATTGTGGGAAATTTTGTATGACAGTTTTATTTAATGGCTTGAACGACGCAATATCGTTTGCTAATCTTAGATAGAGGAATAAGATGAAATAGTCCTTTGACAATGTAGTTAAAGATAGGTCGATACACATCTGAAGATCGTATATTCACAAATGTAAATTGAAATATAGCTCTGAATAAACGGTCTATGACTATCATAAATTTTCCCTTCGACCTACAGATCCCATTTTTGTAATATGTCTGTTAAATTGTATTAAGACAAGCTTAATAAAACTAGTTTCTAAATTATTTAGATTTTACAATTTTCCTTGTGTATTCAATTTTTCCATTTCTTTAAAAACTGTTATTGTATGCAGATTTTTCAACAGAAAAAAATATTTTAGAAATTCTTTAAAAAATCGTGTCAAGCCGAACCGGACCCGCAAGAGACAAAACCTAACCCGAAACAATGGATATCAACCCGATTTGCAGCAAAATTGTAGAAGTTAATCCAACCCCCGACAAAAAAAGAAAGGTTTCCCGACACGATGCAGGACTCTACGCCATACTCAATAAATTTAGATCCTAAGTATTATTTAAATTATTTTCGAGAAAATATTTTCATTTCTGCTGTGCATTCCTTAAATTTTGTTTTCTTTGTTGAAACTTCAAAATTTTGACTGCCACTTATTGTTACCCCCCTCCATACACACACACACACACACATGTACACACCGCTCTTAACTCTGCTCCCCTCTTACATTATAAAAATCAAGATAATGAAAAACCTTCACTTTTGAAAAAAGTACTTTTGTTTATGTTTTGACCCCTTTAAATGTATGTAAAAATTTGTTTCTTTTAATTCCATGTCCTCCCCCTTTCTCTTCACCAAAAGGCTGTCTTTGGTCAAAGTTCCCATAAATATATAAAAGTTAATAGCCTTATACATAAGCTATCCATGTACTAAATTGAGAGAATCTATAGATTGCATTTTCTGTTTACCACCCCGCCCTTTCTAGGGGCTTACTAATGAACAGCCGGCGTCTCCAGCAGAATATATTTTTTCAATACACAGCACCTATTTGTTAGTGTCCTTTAAGTGTAACGCTATGTATAATATACTTTTTTGATATCAATAATAGATATGCGGACTTAGCACGGGCTTTAGTTGAAGCTTAGAATTAGTTTTCTATAACTGAAAATATATGTAACTTTAATAACTAATAGATCTGAATTTTAGGTTCATCTAAGTATATATAATAATTATTATTTTTACCACTGATTTTTTTTGCTAAGACCTTTTCACCGTTGACCTTTTTACCTAAATTCATTTGAAATAGAGTATCTACATTAAAATATACTGCAAACGATTTTCCCGCGTAGATCATTATGTAACGGAATTCTTTTGTGCGACTCTGGAAATGAATAATAAATTCTTTGCATTTCATATTCTACAGAAAGCATGTTTTAGTGCTGCACTTGAAACGATTTTTTCCCATTGGTCGTAATTTAACGGCATACTTTTGAATGCCCCTGTAAGGGAACTGTACATGCTACATATTTCATTTTCAATGGTGATCGTGCGATAGTAAATGTCAATAACACACAAAATTTCAGGGAAATCGAATTATGTTTGCAAAAGATAGAGCACTGACAGACAAACTGAAGTCATAAACCCTTTTCAACTATGTTGGAAAATGTAAAATAAATAAATTCCTCATAATTTAGAATTACAAATTGTCATTAGTGTGTGACTTAATCGGAGAAAAATTTTCTTGATTTTACGATATCGGAGGTAACATGCGCATATCAAATATCACGAATTTGATTTTTTTTAAGTAGACCATTGAAAGTGATTATTTAAAAGTATTTAGGTAGAATAACTAAATTACTAAATTCTTCTATAAGCACGCTTGCGGAATGGGGCAGAATTTGATAACATACAGAAAATGTGCAACAAAGTTTTTATTATTAAAAATAACCATAAGTTTAATAATAATTCTTAGGCTATAATAAAGATAACTCTTCGGCTATCAGTTTTTATTTTCCGTTGGGGAGGGGGGGGGGGAGTTATTCTAAGATTTCTGCTGTGATGTCAGAAAAGATTTTTTTTTTTAATGATGCCCTACTTTATTTTTATATCAACAATCTTTTATGTTACATTGTGCAATATTCATGATTTAATAATTATTGATTAATACTAATTTTAAAAGAACTAGTTTAAAACATAAACATTTCATAATCCTTTTATTAAATAAGCGACAATGAAAAAAATGTGTAGCAAGCTACCACTATTTGGAATTTTACTGTTCCTGTGAACTGTTTTCTTTAGAAATCATCTTTACAAGGGAAGGTGTGGGGCTGTCAATCATAGTTTTCTCAAAGCTCAAAGCGTCACTTATAGGTAGTATTTCGATGTCATTCATGGGTTGCAAGAGTTTGGATTAGATAACAATGGGAGATATTTACTCTCTTTCAAACCTTACTTCAAAGAAAACTCATAGAAACTTTTAAAGTATCATTGGAATTAATTACACTGGAATATTCGGTCAACTCTGTTGTATTTAGTAGAATGATTAGGTAAAAAATAATGATAATTGTAGATATCGTTCAGGGAAGTGTAGTCTCATAAGCATTTTTCTGGCTACACCTCTGGTTCTTCTCTGTGAAACACAACTGTGAGAATAAATAAGATTTAGGGCTTTTTACTATGACAGTTTTAATGTAAGAGTCGCTATATTGGGACTCGTTATATAAAGAAAGCACAAATAATACACAATGTTTTTAATTTTCCAAGCGGGCACAGCCAGTGATATAAACATAAGAATGGTTTTTGGATTCTCTCCCCCCCCCCTCAACTTTCAAAAGAAATCAAGCATCCAGTTATTCAAAAATATAAGTAGGTCGAATATAATGAAAACCACACATATAAATATGTGTAAAAATACACCTTTATTTATTTTTTAATGCAAGTAAAAACAAGGAAGAGTAACTTTTGTTAAGATTATCTGTCTTTAATGCATATGAATGCATTACCTATCTTAAAATGATTATTATTGTTTACTTTGCTTAATCATATTGGTGAGATGATAGGTTATATCTCCCAACCTGAGAAGTACTGTGTAAACATCATTTTATTGATTGAAATAATTCTTTCATGCCAAATCTCTTTGTATGTAAACTGCAATATAAACAAAAGGAAAATCGAGATAAGAACAGGAAAAAAAATATGATACGTTTGTAGAGATTTTGAAATACAGCCTTCACGGTAGAATTATCATTAACTTTGTCTCATATGATTAAGGAAAAGTTTCAAATTGAAAAATAAAATTACTTTACTTTTGCTCTAAAATATTAAAAAAGCATTGCAGATTACTGCGAGCAATTGCACTTAATAAAGCCGTCTATGATGTTTAATTGCGTGGAGTTTTTGATCTACTTCCAACAATTAATAGGCTACTTCACTCACGCGAAAGCACCCGCTCGCTAATGTTTATTTGTTGGAAGAATTTTTTTAAGATACCTCGTTTTTATTTCCATTTTTTTAAACGAATCTTTTGCATTGGCTACCTAAGATCGATCTATAGAAAGACCGTTTTTTTCTTTTTCGATTTTGTTTAAAGTTTTTTTTTTAATTTATTTAGGATACATTTGCTTTCGGAACCGGTTTCGAAAGTAAAAGTATCCCCATTAAAAAACCTTGCAAATAAAATAGAAGGAGTAAAAAAGTCCTTTGTACAGATCGACCTCAGCTACTCAAATCAAAGAAAATCGTTTGAAAATACTGAAATGCAAGCACGCTATCTTTAAAAAATTCTTCCTTAGGAATAATATTGAATCTAGGAAAAAAGGTGACCGGAAAAAACGTGACAGAAAAAACAAGAGCGGAAAAAACGGGATAAGGAAAAAACGAGACCGGAAAAAACGTGACAAGGAAAAAAAGGTGACCGGAAAAAACGTGACAAGGAAGTGTTAAATATTGAACTTGTCGATAAATAAATGCTAAAAACTAAAGTAAAGTTTTTCCACTGTCAGTTTCTTACAGCGTAGGGGGGGGGGGGCAGAGTTAATGGGTGAGTTTGACAACTCTAAGATTTGGTCCAAGAAAATACAATTTTAACATTTCATTAAGAGAAGTTTATTATGACTTCTACAAAAGACAAGTTAGTGCTATCCACGGAGGGGGGGGGGGGGGTATTAAGGAAATACAATTTATTGATTCTTTCAATTCGCTATTGATAGTTTATATATGAGTAAAGATGTTTTATAAGGCGGAGGGGAGGGAAAAAATTACATACACAGCCTGTAAAGGGAACGAAATAAAGACCAAGAGAGGAGGCATTTTCTTTAGAGGAATTTTTTCATTATCCTGCTTTTTGCTCGCAGGCTATCAAAGCCAAGGATTAATGTGTACGCAGGTTCTGTATGTATGTATGTATGCACTTACGTCTGTATGTACGTAACGCGATAACTCTTGACAGAAACATCCGATTTGCTTTAATTTTTTTTCCAGGTTCATTGTTTCCAAATTCAATATTTAACACTTCTTGTCACGTTTTTTCCGGTCACCTTTTTTCCTTGTCACGTTTTTTCCGGTCCCTTTTTTTCCGGTCACCTTTTTTCCGTTTACCAATCTACCTATAATGAAATTTAAAACCTATATACATCGATGCTTTTTCTGGCCCATTCAGCGTCATTATAGACAGGTTTCACGGTGCTAGTTTTAAATTATGCTAGAATTTGAATAAAATTTGCGCAACAATAATAAATAAAAATATTATTTTTGAAGTGTAATGTTAAATTGGATATTTGAGATTTTTATTATTATTACACAACAAAAGTGCTGTAAGTAAAGAAAAAAAAACAGTTTAGTTATTTAGTATTATAGTTAAATGAAAAAATGACATACATTTGGAAGTAAAAAGGAAAGAAAAGAACGTTTATATTCATTAAAAGAGCAAAATAAATAAATATTACATAATAAATAATGAACATGCAAAATAAATAAATATTATATGGCAAATGATATAAAATAATAATTATTATAGGAATGAATTAGAATCTTATGGACAGAAATAATAAAGTAAAATAAGTAAACGATGATATTCTATAAAATTGCCTAGTATATGGTTCGAAATACAATGCCATTCTTAAGCATTAACAGAAAACGAAATCCCCTAAGGCATTCGACTTAAAATACGGTAATCCAGTTGACAAATAGTCTGCCTAACGCCTATTGTGTGCGTGGAAAGAGGGGGTGATTGATAAACGCCTTCTTTAACTCCCAGTCTCGAGAAGTGGGGGGAAGCACAAACGCGCAAACGCGTTCATAACCATCTACAAGTAGAATATTTTGACCGCCTATACGCGCTTGTGACCATCTACAAGTACAAAAGTCTGACCGCCTATATGCGTTCACGACTACTTACAAGTACCAAAGTGCGACCGCGTATACGCGAGCGTGACCACGAAAGGGTTAAAAAATAATGGTGTTAAAAATGATGGTAACAACCCTTGCTCCAAGATAAGCTATATTTTATGTCGGTACCACTACCTCAAAGGGTGTGCACGAGCAAGAAACGTTCAAAATTACGGTTTTAGTGTTACTGAACGGCCTAGAAATATGATATTTGAAATATTAGTTACTTATTAGATATAAAGGTTTTCTAAGTACAGTTCTAAAAAATCGAAATTTAAAAGTGGCGAAAATGTGCGAAAAGAGTTCTAAAAAACGTTCTAAAAAATGGGTTTTTCTACACCATCTCAGGAAATATCAAACCGATTTAAAAAATAATGGTGTCAAAATGATAGTGACAACCCTTGCTCTAACATAGGCCATGTTTTATGTCGGTGCCATCACCCCAAAGGTGGTGCAGAAGAAAAAAACTTTCTAAATTACGGTTTTTGCGTTACTGAAGGGCGTAGTAATATGAAATTTGAAATATTAGTTATTTATTAGATATAAAGGATTTCTAAGAACAGTTTTTAAAAAATTCGAAATTTAAAAGGGGTGAAAATGCACAAACAGCGTTCTAAAAAACGTTCTAAATGTTGGTTTCAACACAATCTCTAGAAATGCTAAACCGATTAAAAAAAAAATATTGGTGTCAAAATGATGGTGACAACCCTTGCTCCAGGATAGGCCGTATTTCATGTCGTTGCCACTACCCCAAAGGGGGTGCACGAGCAAAAAACTTCTAAAAATGCAATTTTTGCATTACTGAAGTGCCTAGAAATATGAAATTTGGATAATTAGTTACTTATTAGATATAAAGGATTTCTAAGAACAGTTCTTAAAACATTCGAAATTTAAAAGGTGTGATAATGCGCGAAGTAGGTTCTAAAAAAAATTCTAAATGATTCTAAACAAACAAAAAAACTAAAAACATTCTAAGTGATTTCTACTCTATTTTGAGAAGTATCAAATCGATTTCAAAAGTAATGGTTGTAAATTGATGGTGGCAGACCTTGATCTAACATGGCTCTGTTTTATTTCTGTATCACTACCACCTTGGGGTTGCAGGAGAAAAAAACGTTCTAAATTGCGATTATTGTGTTATGGAAGGGCCTAGAATCATGAAATTTGGAATGGTAGTTACTTATAAGACACTAACGATCTCTAAGAACATTTCCTAAAAAAAAAATCGAAATTTAAAAAGGGTGAAAATGCGCGAAAAGCGTTGTAAAAAACATTCTAAATTGCGATATCTAGGCAACGTCAGGAAGTACTGAACCGATTTCAAATATAATGGTGTAAAAATGATGGTGACAGCTCTTGCTCCAAGATAGGCCATATTTTATGTCTATTTCCACTACCCTAGAGGAGATGCAGGAACTAAAAACATTCTAAATATGCGATTTTTGAATTATAGGAGGACCTAGATTCATGACATTTTGCATGATATATATTTAATAGATATTAATGATCTCTAAGAACATTTCTTTAAAAATTTGAAATATAAAAGGGGTGAAAATGCGCGAAAAGCACTCTAAAAACGTCCTAAATGCCAATTTGTGAGCAATCTCAGGAAAAATCAAACTCATTTCAAAAGTCATGGTAGGCAAATTAATGCCGATAACCTCTGCTCTAACATAGACGCTATTTCATGTCGGTGTCACTATCATCTGGAGGTTGCAGGAGCAAAAAACGTTCTAAATTTAAATTTTTGTGATCGGTAGGGAGTAGCAACTTGAAATTAGTCATGGTACAAGTTTATTAGTTATAAATGGTCTTTAAGAACTGTTTCGAAAGAATTAGAAATTTAAAAGGGGTGAAAATGCGCGAAAAGCGTTCTAAAAACGTTCTACATAGCGATTTCTACACATCTCAGTAAATACAAAACCTATTTCAAAAGTAATGGATGCAAATTGATGGCGACAGTCCCTGCTCTAACATAGGCTATATTTTATGTTGCTGTCAATACCATCTGGGGGTGTAAGAGCAAAACCTGTTCTAATTTGTGTTTTTTGCATAACTGAAGGGTCTAACATTTTAAAATATGGCATGGTATTTACTTACAAGATGCAACTGCTTTCTAAGTGCAGTCGAAAAAAATTCCAATTTTAAAAGGATGAAGTGAGCGAAAAGCGTTCTAAAAACGTTCTAAATTACAATGTTTATGCAATTTCGTATAAAATACCAAACCGATTAAAAAAAAAAAAAAAAAAAAAAAAAAAAAAAAAAAAAAAAAAAAAAAGACGTGACAAACTGTTGGTGATATAACCTGTTCAAACATAAACTATATTTTATGTCTGTGCCACTACCATCAGAGGTTTGCAGGACCAAAAAACTTTCTAAATTGCGATACCTGTGATACTAAAGAGGCTAGAAACTTTAAATATCGCATGGTAGTTACTTATAAAATATAAATGCCCTCGAAGGACAGTCGAAAATAAATTCGAATTGAAAAGGAGTGAAGCGAAGGTGATGCTCGAAAAGCGTTCTAAAATAGTCCTAAATTACGATTTCTATGCAATTTCAGGGAATATAAACCGATTACAAAAGTAATAATAGCGAATCAATCTTAACAATCACTGATCCTAAGCAGGCTGTTTTTTATGCGGATGATTCTACCACCTGGGGTTCACAGGAACAACAGACGTTCTAAAAAAGGCCTTTAAAAGATTTCTAAATTACGTTTCTGTGGAATATTAGGAAATAACAAACCGATTTCAAAATTATTTTTGGCAAATTAATTTTGACAGTTCCTATTTCAACATAGCCCTTTATGTTGGGAGAGATGGTAGGACTTGGAATTTGACATGATGGTTAATTTCAAGATGTAAGAAGATGGTTTCTAAAAAATTCAAATCTTCAAATGAATACTGAAATAAGTGTATTAATTGAGCGTGAAAGTTTCAAAATATTTTCTAAATTTTCATTTATTTTATTTCTTTTTATTAATTTAAGTCTGATTTCTGCTTAATGCAGTGTAATAATGAAGTTTTGTCAAACTATGTTTTAAATAGTAATTTTTTAATTATTTCTAAAAGTATGATTTCTTTTAATAAAAATTAAACATATAAATATCACTTGGCATATTTCAAATATTACGCGAGCAAAGCCGCGGGGTTTGCTAGTATGCTATAAATAAAAAACAATAATAACTGTTACTGTAATTAGTATAATTGGCACCATGTTTGGCGCAGTTGCATCTGACATGGCATGGATAATGCATAACTACCAATATCTGTTAGGATTAATTTTGGAATATATATATATATATTTTTTTTTTCAAATTAACCGATCTTAAGATTTTATGCAATATCCATTTGTATAATAATACAGTTGGATTTTCAATATATAGACTTTAATATTAAATTAGGTTATAGTTCCACTGTCGGGTTTGCAGTTAATGTTGGCATCAAACATGAACATGTCAGCATCAATGTTGTTTGAAGTGTGTGACTTTATATAAATAGCTATGCGAAATATTAGAGAAGAGATCTATATCTTGCTCCCTTTTGTTCGGTAAACGTTTCGATGTGGTTGCTGTGATCTTCGGATTTTGGGATTGCTTTATATATTGGATTGGACTTTAAGCGTTTTTGGTATAATTTATTGTTTTTTAGCATATTTTTTGTAAACAGTTATAAGCTTTGATTTTTTTTTAAATGTGTTTTTCTGTATATGTAATATTATGTAAATATACTTTTTAAGCATTTTTAATATGCATATCTACCCTATATATATAAAATCCTAATAAATGGAATTTATGAAACGGATATATGAAACGACTGAAATGTAAAAAAAAATTATGAAACGATTCCCTTGAAAGGACGATTTCTTCTAAAATATGGAATACTTTGCGATGAAATTAACACCAAAAATTGGTATTGATCCGCAGACCTCAAAGCTGGTATTAGAATTTTTAAATTCAAAACAGTTTTCGAAATATTAATTTTTTTCTAATTTTAAATACTTTTTTCTAATGATGGCAACTCCAATTTTAATCATAACAGATATTTTTTTTCATATTTTAGTAAAGGTTATTATTTTAAACTAATTTGGCGACCAGTTTGGCCTCCCTTAAATGTATGCTAAAAACAATGCTTTTTTATTTCATTATCATTTCATTTAATACAAAATTTTCATTTAAAATTGAAAAGCTTAAAATTAATGGCTTTCACTTCTTTCTTTTTTTTTAAACGAAACGAAAACAAAAATATTAGGCGCAGGTGTCATATACGCACCGGGATACCTAAATGGCGCCAAAATGGAGTTATTTTGCCTGACATGGTAACCCGGCTATTGTTGCTTACTTATTAATAAAAGTTTATTTACATTTATTTTCTTTTTATTAAAAAAAAAATGTTGTAAATTGTTTTGTGCTATAGTTATTAATTAATTTTTTTATTTATTGTTATTTCATTTTAAAAATAATAGAAAATAATTTAAAAATACATATGTACCTGGTATTCGAAAACGAAGTTTTCGCCAAATTGTCGTAAAAAAATCACTCCAACCCCAATTAAATAATGCAGGAAATCCTGACATTTAAATTTAAATTCAAAGCAATGTTTTAATGGTTCTACTTAGTTATCCTGTCGACCAAATTCGACAAATTATATAAATCGCCAAACCACTCACCAAATTATACAAATTGATGTAATTTCTATTTTAAATAAAGAAAGAACAGATAAATTAGTAAAAGATTAATAAAAATACAAACTAGAAAACAGGAATTCTGCTTTTTCAGAATTTAGTGTCGCCCCTGATGAAAAAAAATATATATATGTATATATAAATAGTACAAAACATATTTCAATTTTAAGAGTGACAATACACTCTTTTATTTTATGTAAAATGACGTCATTCGCAACTGCTTAAGAATTCCACATTTACGATTCACTCTTAAACATCTACAGTAAAGTAGACATAAGACGTCACTATCGCGAAATAACACACAAATGGAGTAAAAGATGCCGTCATTAAAGAAACGCGACAAAAGAAAATGGCTGTCTAATGATTCATAGGCCTTCATTTGTTTGTAACATTAATATAAATACTTAAAATTTAATATACTTTATAATAGCTCAATGTTTTAACAGAAATCATTCGTTTAATATTTTTCCAAAATACTACGTATTTTAAATACATTTTTTTTCGGCTGTTATGAGAAAATGGCAACAAAAATATATAATTAGCATTTTAGAATTATTTTTTCTTTACTTTCTACAGAAATGGGGTATTTCCGTTGCCAATAATAAGCAAATGGCTCTAAAAAGTACAAAAAAAAATATTTAAAAAATAAATGAAGATACAGTTTTCTAACAAATTGCATTTAAAAATACTTTTTTTCCCAATACGACGGTATAAAAATTGAAAATGTGCGATGCTTAGAAGTTTTAAAAATTGCTATAGAGTATTTAATCGTACAATGATACATCTGCTTTGTTTTACGGCTGGCTTGTACAACGTAACGTTATTTTTTGAAGACGACACAAAATAAGCTAGGAGAAAGAAATAGCATACCAGGGGCTAATAAAACGTTGAATTAAAAAACACTTGATGACGTAATAGATACGTGTAATGGGTTTAATGTCAAGTGAAAGTGACATTTACGATAAGCCATTATTGGCATTTAATCTGATAGTCTTGCTATAGATTTTTCGTCGGTGGAATAACCAAGTCTTAATTTACCACTCGAAAAATTTAAAAAATGCTAACTGGCGAGTTAAAAAAAGCTATTGGCGAGATTTGCACTCGACTGACATACAAGTACCAATAATTCTTTGCGATCATGGTAACTTTTATGTAGTTTTATTAGAAAAAATAACTTTGATTCTTTATTCAAAATGGAAAAATTTCTTATGAAAAGAGAAGGGTTGTAATTGTTTGTGGCAGTTACTTGGTTGGCAGTTATGACTTGGACTATTATCATATAAGTGAAATGATGGCGATAGAACAATATTTGGCGACTTATCGCCTGTGGCTGGCTAACATTAAAGTATCAAAATGGCCGCCTAGAATATAAAAAGCGAAGGGATCCTCCCGGAAACGTTGATAATAGTCACACGACTTAGGCTATTACTATTAAGATTGTTTTCAATTCTAAAAACAGCGCAAAGAATAATATTTCCTAACGATTAAAAATTTATTTACACGCAACCATCAAAAACAAAAAAAAATATCCCTTTAAAATTACTATTAAATGAGTAGGTTTTAAAAGCAGGAAAATATTGAAAATTATGTCTTCAAAATTGCATTTACACGTGAATATTAAAATAGAAAGGAAACTTTAAAATAATAAATGCATTAATATGCTTTTAACTCTTTCAGGGGCAAGGTACTTCTATTCGTAAAATGTTTGAAATCAGTGAAGGGCACCAGAAATTACAAACAAATTTCGAAATACGAAAATGCTTTTGTTCACTTACTTGATCACCCGACCGGAGCACCAACCAAAGAATGGCATAGGATGTAACGCTCCGGTGGAAAATCCCCACAACAATCACCGATGCCGGACATCGGAAAGCACCCAAAATAACCAGGAAAAAGGCACATATTCTGACGAACTTACATAGTAAATCGTAAATTTACAAAACAATTGATGTTGCTTTCATCATAATAATAAAAATAAAAACAAAAGTGAAGTGACTTAAATGTATAACAAAAGTTAAGACTATAAATCCTTGTTCAAGATTATGAAGTGTAAATGTTCATAAAAGTTCACCGTTCACTAATGTTCAAATGAGTTCAGTGTTCGAAAGAAAAATGTTCATAAAAGTTTTATATAAGAAAAACTAACTTGAAGAAAGATCACCATAATGTTCACTTACTTAATAAAAGGAAAATTTTCATTCAAACATTCTGGTGCCAATGTAGCATTTAAGAATTAAAATTAAGTGGTGCAAAAATGAACCACCGCTCTTAAAGGGGTTAAAGCAATAAATAGTAGTAAATTGTATTATGTCAATCGTTTTAAAACGTTCTTAAAAAATACCGGGCGACAAAGACTCTCTTTACGTAATTCATTTTATTTTCGCTGCCTTTCAAATGTTTAACTGGTCTTCTTTAATCAAACACAAAAACAACCATTGGATGTCTTAACAGCAACTGATTCGGCCTTAAATTTTAGCAATCAAAGAGAATTGAATGGAAACCCGTTTACAGGGAGATCGCTATAGGTATTTTCATTATAATACAATCTCTAATCTTTTTAATACCGATCAAATTAGCGTGCTTTTAGATTCTGCGGTGACTGAACGGGGGTTGGCAAGCGTAGCTTGCAGGGGGCAGAGCCCCCTAGTATGACATATATAATTATATATATCTACACTATATACATATAATCATAAAGAAACGAAATTATGAAACGACTGAGTAAACAACTGATTATGATTCATGGCGATTTCACATAAAATATGGAATATTATGCGGTGAAATTAACACCAAAAATCCGTATTAATCCGCAGATCTCAAAACTGGTATTAGAATTTCAAAAAATTGATTTAGTTTTCGATATATTAATTTTTTTTTTCTAATTTGTAGTTATTTTCTCTAGTGATGGCAACCACACTGTAAACTGAAATGTCTTAAATTCAGACATTTAAGTGTCTGAAACGGAGTGTTCAATTTTCAGACGTTTTAAAGTGTCTTAATTTTTAAGACACTTGTATGCGTCTGAATTTCAAACACATCAAATGTCTGAATTGCATCCATGTTTGACCACTTCAACAAACATTTTCACCTTTTTTTTTCTTTCGTAAGCATTATACGGTGTAAAATATATATATCCCTAAAAATATGGAAACTGTAGCCCCTCCAGACTCCTGTATAATTTACATATTTTAATTGAAATTTTCTGATGTAAATTCCAAAGAAAAATCCATTTATTTTGCATATTTCTGTATTTAAAAATTTCCATTTAAAAGATAAAACATAATTTTTCAAGAACTAATCTCCATATTTTATATACAACCACTAACCAAATGCCATCTGAATTATATAGTATTCATTCCAAACTAGAGTAAACTTTAACACAGGTGGGATTCGATCCAGAGTCCTCTGCGTAGGGGAAGAGTGCGCTAACCACTCGGCTACGATTTCGTCGACAGATTTTTCAAAATAATGTTATTCATCAAGCACAAGCAATGTTTTTAAGGAGACCGGGAAAGCCCTATCTCCGCCATGTTAAATTCACCAACTTTATGTACCTTTTTCTCAGAAATTGTGAAAGATAGAGATCTAGATTTTTTAGAGTAGACAGAATAACATACTTTACGTATTTTAACAGACCATTTTCGTTCTATGTGAAACTCAAAATTAATTATTAATTATTTATTGAAAATCATTTTTAAATTAGCATTTTTGGTAAGATTTCACTGCCTAAAATAAATAATTTTCAACAAATCATTAAATCCCAGAGTTAAAGTATACAATATAACATAACACAAGTATTAAAAAAAAATCTGAGTTCTTAAGTTTAATAGATATTGAAAAAAAGAAACATAAACATGAAAAAATCCAAGTTTTGAGAAAAAGTCGTGAAATATGAAATAATGAATAATAAATGAATAATTTCAACACTTATTTTTTCATATATAAATATGTGTGACACATCGTTGGATATTTAATGATATAAAAAAGTAAAAATCGATTTTTTGGTTGAATTTTGCTTTCCCGGTCCCCTTAAGTAGCAGTAAGTTTTTTTCCAATTTAGTATCATTCTGAACAGTTTATACACAGTGCTGTAGTCGTGAAAAAAACACAGGGTACACGTATGGCAGAGGGTATACGCCAGTGGTTCCCAACGTGGGGCGTACGCCCCACAGGGGGGCAATATGGCTTTTCAGGGGGGGGGGGAATTTCAGATTTCTTATTAACAAATTTTCTGTCATTTTTCTCTAATGAAAGTGGTGTCTTAGTCTAAAAATAGAAATAATAGATGAAAAATTTTAAAAATAACTGAATAAAAATTAATTTCCGAAACGATCCCATTTAAAAGTTCAAAAATACACTGACACCGAAATAATTATATGGATTATCTTCTATAATTTGAAACCTTTTATTTAATAAAGAATCATTTAATTTCTCTGGTTTTAATACTATTTTAGTAAATTACACCTCTTTTTTTTACTATTTATTTTAAAAAAAACTTGTACATCTATTCATAGTGTAATATACCCCACGAGGGAAATTTTATATAGGAAATTTTGTAGAGTATATCTAAAATTGACTATTTGGGCATGTTTAATCTAAAAAATGTTTTGAATGATAAAAATGAGGTGCTACATTTATGAAATTAATAAAACCCCGTGTGCATCACGGAAGGAAAGTGTTGAAAGTAAACTTCTTAGCAGACCACATAACAGAATATGAAATTCATGACATATGCATTTTAAAATTTTAAATTGGAGAAAACATGGGGCCCAAATAATAATAATGGGAAAAACATCCGCTATCAAAGAAGTATGTTATGGGAGGAAGGGTAAGTAGTAACTTAAACTGGATAAAAGTGTGAAACCGGAAATGCTACTTGTGAATTATGTTATCCATACAGTCTTGGCGATAAACAAATATCACTTATTCTTAATGAAGTACTAAAATCCATTATAAAATATATCAATTCTATCAGATGTTATACAAAATATGAAAATGTTTTCAAGAAATTTTGCGAAAATAAAAATGTAGACTGTTTATCAGTTTTAAAATTTGAGGTAAGTTGCCAAAAAACAATAAAACGATGTAAATGCGAAGATCCATGGCATCACTGCATTCATGGAGTTAGGTTAAAAGCATATTTGTAATTAAAAAAAATATGATTTTGATAAATTAAAGAATGTGAAATCACTTATGATGGAGTTAATGCTATTTTCGGATCCATCTGGGAAAATGGAAGTTTATTTTTTATGTGACAATATTTATATAATATAGAAGGGAGGGGGGGCATCATGATTTTAGAGATGCCTAGGTGGGGCACGGCCAAAAAAAGGTTGGGAACCACTGGTATACGCTAAAGTCATTAACGTCATGTATCAAGTTTTCGCTGTAGTTTTATTTCCAGATAGTTTACTTTGACTACACGAGATGGCGCCACTATTCATTTTCAAAAATTGAAGGTTTAATTTCCACTCCAAATTGGAAATGTATAAATTTTAATTCTTATTTTTGTTCTTAAATCATGAAATTGGCAGATGATGTTATTCAGAAAATATGTGATCGAAATAAGTTTTCTATTTTTTGATGAATAAATTACCTATTGAATTATAAGCGATCCTCTTTAAACAGGTTTCTATAACAGTAGGTAACGCAAGTATTATGCAATCAAACTTTTTAAGAAGGAATCGAATGAGACTGGGCAAAATTTCGCTTTCAGCATGGTTATATCGTATATTTTTAAACGTACTACTAAAAATTATTTGCTAACTGTAACTCAATAAACAGTAAATAAAACTGAAATAAACCTCTGTATAACGGAAATTTGGCTGAAATGAAAAATTTCATGATTTCTTGGAAATAACACACTGGTATGAATATAAATAAATAAATCCTGTCTAATATAGGTGATTTTTGAAAAGGGGATTGAATTATATGGGTTTGTCCTAGAAAGGTTATATTTTATCTTTTAAATGGAACTTTTTAAATACAGAAATATGCCAAAAAAAAAATGGAAAATTTTCTGGAATGTACGGGAAAAAATTACATTAAAATAAATAACGTGAATGGGTGTCTGAATAGACAGTACAATTTCCATATTTTAACGGATACTTTTTACAGTGTATAAAGCTTACAAAAAAGTGAAAAAAACGGCTGCCTATTGCTGAACAGGCAGGTTGATCAAAGATGGATGCGATTCAGACGTTTGAACTGTCTTAAATTCAGACGGATACACGTGTCTTAAAAATTAAGACACTTTAAAACATCTGAAAATTGAACACTCCATTTTCAGACACTTAAGTGTCTGAATTTCAGACATTTCAGTTTACAGTGTTTATACCATGGTCATAGTAAGACACTTAAGTGTCTCAATTTCAGACACCTATGATGTCTGAAATTACATATTCAGACACTTAAGTGTCTGAATTACTTTTTCAGTCACATATGTGTCTGAATTTAAGACGCCTTTATTTGCAGTGCAAATAATCCATTTTTTGGAAAAAGGGAGAAAACGGATAACGATAGGAATTATTAGTTTTCTCCTTTTTCACCATTTTCAAATTAAAATTGAAATTATCTTTATTTCAATCGGTAGTGAATGCAATATTGCGATTAAATTATGTTTGTCATTAAAATTTGATAAAATAATATCTTCGTTTTCACATTTAGATCGTCAAGAAACTGTTTATTTCATAAACTGAAACTATTCTGTAATCTTCAACATTGACATACATTTCATATACATAAATAATCCATTTTTTACCGAAAAATGACATAAAAGGGGAAATGAAATGAATTAGTAGATCTAGTAGTCTTTTTTGTCGTAATTTTGAAACTGAAACTAAAAAATGAAATTATTAAAAACAGAATGATTTTTTTTTTAAATCAGAATTAAATAATCAATTGTTAAAAGCAGAAAATAGGATTGCGTTTTATTATTTACACGTAAATATTAAAAATTAACGATAACTTTAAAATAATGAATTTGTTTCTCGCGAAATGCAATTACAAGTGGTAATTACGTCATATGTAAAATTCCCAAATATAAATATCACCAAATTTAATGTGCCTAAAATAATTAAATTATTATGCGTGAAAATCTTTTAATAGTGAATATTAGGTCAATGTTATAAAGCCCAAACAATAACATTCCCAACCTTTTTTAAATTAAAAAAAATATACGTGCCCGTGCATGTTATAAGAAACAAAAAGTAAATTATTACATGAGAAATGCATTTAATAGTGAAAATTCCGTGATATAATAAAACGATACATTTTAAAACAATTTTCATTCCCGCGAATTTTACTGTGATGTTACCTGGTATAAAAAACAGTGGTTAGCAAATTTGTTTATATGTTATGTCAGGAAGGGTTCAATATTCTGTTCTGGTTTTCTAGGTGATAAATGTTTCGATGTAGTTATTGCGATCTTCAGCATTTGGTATTACTGTTTTAATTACTTTAATGCTACTGCTGGGTAAGTAATAATTTTGCGTACGTATAATTTTATAATTATTATTATTTTTTTTTTAATTTGTAATTTTCCGGATTTTTAAAACAATACCTTTCAGAAGATGTAATATTATGCAAATATTTTGTGTGTGCATTTTTATATGTTTTAAGGTGTATATATAATTAACCTTTATAATATAATATTATGTTTTAATTTCACATGGATAATGAATATATAAAATATGAAATATATGTAAGTATATAGTACTTATTTACATGTGTATGTAATATCTAATTATATATGTAAAAGGGGGCTCTTTCCCCTGCAAGCTACGCTCGCCAACCCCCTTCAGTCACCGCAGAATCAAAAAGAAAGCTAATCTGATCGGTTTTAAAAAGTTTAGAGAAGATGGAATTATAATGAAAAAACCTGTAGCGATCTACCTGTAAAGGGGTTTCCACTCAATTCCATTTGATTGCAAATATTTAAGGCAGAATCAGTTACTGTTAAGAAATCCAACGGTTGTTTTCGTGTTTGGTTAAGAAGATCAGTTAAACATTTGAAAAGAAGCTAAAATAAAACCAATTAATTAAACAGAGTATTTGCCTCCCGATATTTTTTAACAGCGCTATAAAAAGATTGACATAATACAATTTACTACAATTACTAAAATTTACTGCTTTAACCCCTTCAAGGGTGGTGGTTCATTTTTCTATCATTTAAGTTTAATTCTTAAATGCCACATTGGCACCAGAGTAGATGGATGAAGAGTTTTCTTTTATTAAGTAAGTGAATATAAGCATTTTCGTATTTCGAAATTTGTTTGTAAATTCTGGTGCCATTCACTGATTTCAACATTTTACGAATAGAAGCACCTTGCCCTGAAAGGGTTAAACGCATATTAATGTATTTATTATTTTAAAGTTTCCTTTCCCTTTTAATATTTACGAGTAAATGCAATTTTCAAGACATAATTTTTAATATTTTCCTGCTTTTAAAACCTTCTCATTTAATTGTTATTTTAAAGGGTTTTTTTTTTCTGGTTTTAATAGTGGTGTGTAAATAAATTTTTAATCGTTAGGAAATATTATTCTTTGCGCTGTTTTTACAATTGAAAATAATCTCTACAATAATAGCGAAAGTCATGTGACTATCAACAACAGTTCCTGGCGGATCACTTCGCATTTTGTATTCCAGTCGGACATTTTGTACTTCAATGTTAGCCAGCCACAGGTGTGATAAGTCGCCAAATATTATTCTATCGCCATTGTTTCACTTATATTATAATAGTCCAACTCATGTAACTGCCATAAACAATTACGGGCTGATCACTTCGCTTTTCATAAGAAAGTTTTCAATTTTGATTAAAGAATCAAAATTATTTTTTCGAATAAAATTACATAAAAGTTGCGATGATCGCAAAGAATTCCTGGTACTTTTATGTTAGTCGGGTGCAAATCTCGCCAACAGCTTTTTTTTTTTTTTTTAACTCGCCAGTTAGCATTTTTTTCATTTTTCGAATGGTAAATTAAAACAGTGCTACTTGGTTACCTCATCGACTAAAAATCTGTCGCCAAACTATAAGATTAAATGTCAATAATGGTTGATCGTAAATGTCACATTCACTTGACTTTAAGGAAGTTACACGTGTTTACGCCATCTAGTGACTTTTATTTCGACGTTTTATTTGTATTTTTATAATGTTATACTAATTTATTTATTCTTCCGTTATTTAAAATATAAAATTATGTCAATTTGAATAATTTGGCGGGTGGTTTGTCGATTTATTTAATTTTTTGAAATTGGTCGACGGGAGAAGTATTATCATTAAAACATTTCTTTGAAGTTCAAGTTAAATGTCACGATTTGTTGCATTGTCATATACGCACAGAGTTTGGCGTGATTTTTTTTTTTTTTTACGACAATTTGGCAAAAACCTCGTTTTCGAATACCAGTTACATATGTATTTTTAAATTACTTTCTATTATTTTTTAAATGACATAACAATAAATAACAAAAAGCTTAATTAATAACTATATAACAAAACAATTTATAACATTTTTTGTAAATAAAAAGAAAATAAATTCAAATAAACATTTATTAATCAGGGCTCGCAGTGTTCCTAAAATTTTCACACTTTCCTACCACAATTTTAAAACGATAATATTTATTGTAGAATTCTATTGTAGATGTTAATCGAATCTGCCATGAAGATTTTCGATTTAAAATACTGGTAGCAAAGTACGGAAATTTTAGGAACGCTGCGAGCCCTAATTAATGAATAAACAACAATAGCCGGGTTACCATGGCAGGCAAAATAACACCATTTTGGCGCCATTTATGTATCCCGGTGCGTATATGACAACTGCGCCTAATATTTTGGTTTTAGTTTCGTTTTAAAAAAGGAAAGAAGTGAAAGCCATTAATTTTAAGCTTTTCAATTTTAAATGAAAGTTTTTTATTAAATAAAATGATAATGAAATACAAAAAAGCATTGTTCTCAGCATACATATAATTACACATTAAAAGCATTATTATTCTCAGCACACAGAGGCCAAACTGGTCGCCAAATTAGTTAAAAATAATAACATTTTCTAAAATATGAAAAGAAATATCTGTTATGATTAAAATTTGAGTTGCCATCATTAGAGAAATGTATTTAAAATTAGAAAAAAATTAATATTTCGAAAACTAATTCGAATTTAAAAATTCTAATACCAGTTTTGATATCTGCGGATAAATACGGATTTTTGGTGTTAATTACATCGCAAAATATTCCATATTTTAGGAGAAATCGCCGTGAAACATAATCAGTTGCTTAATCAGTCGTTTCAAAGAATCGTTTCATAAATTCGTTTCAATTCAGCCGTTTCATATATCAATTTCATAAATTCGTTTCATTAGGATTTTATATATATTGGGTAGATATGCAGTTACATACATAATAAATATATATACAAAGGGTTTCATAAAAGGTGGGCGAAACTTTAGGAGGTGATAGGATACATCCAAACAAACACATTTCATCAAAGAATGCAGTGTCAAAAGAAAAACGCAAAGGTTTTGGCGCATTTTAAAACCTAATCCATGCAAATGTCAAAGCTAAATTCCTGTTGCGAAATATCGAGGGAGGAATGACAGTAAGATAATGCAAATGTATTAGAAGGAAGAAGGAGAATACATCTGCAAAATTTTGCATCGATTAATACCTAAAAGCCACTGATCCAAGAGTGCAACTGTCACTTGCGGTAGGAACGTATCGGAAGATGTTGTTCTTCCTTATTAGGAAAACACTAATATGAATTTTATCAACGGGACTGCAAATGAAAATGTCTCAGAGGATAAACGATTGTACGAAGAGCGGTTTCCCAACTTGTCTTTGTCAAGTAATCGTTCTTTGTGTGTTTTTGTCGCGTATAACAACATCACCTTCGGCGCAGTCCAACACATTTGCGTTTTAATTCCGACCATGCATTCTTTGATTAAAGTTGTTTGTTTGGATGTGTACTATCACCTCTTAAAGGTTTGCCCATATTTTTCGAACCCCCTGTATATATAAATAATAAAAATATAATGTTTATTATATGAAAATATATTTTCATAAATATTTAAAACCATCCTGAAAATTTTTGAAAGATGCTAAAGTGGTATTTTGGCGCCATTTTCGATTACTTCGCCAATCGCGCAAACCATAACAGGATACGGAACTCTTCCCATTATACACTTGATGCAGCAAAAACAGAGGTAAATGTATGCGCAAAATACATTCGATTTATTTTTAGGAATTACTATTCGATAAATATATATTAGAATTTTCGAATATTGTTATTAAATAATATAAACAATATGCGCTATTAAAATAAAATGAAAAAATACATCATGGAATATTAAAACAGAGAAAAGTACTCGAAGATTTAGCGATTTCTTGATTTGAAATATACCTGTGATGCTCGCCTAATCTGAATTTTAAAAATTTTTTAGACGAGCATCAGAGGTATATTGCAAATCCAGAAATCGCTAAATCTTCAATTGCATCTCTGTGTTTGACTTCCAATTATTGTTTCAATTTCTCCATGGCCAAAATTATTTCTTCCCCTGCCTCTCCCTCTCACTTGGAATTTCATGAAGCATATTTTATTTCTAAAAATTCTGATAATCTTGTCAATGATCTCTCATCATCTCCTTTCCTCTCTCCAGCGTTGAAATTACTTTTGTAATTATTTTCCCTCTTCTCTTGTTTCTTTTCTTTTTATTTTGTTTAAAAAAATAAATAAAAAAATGGTTCTTTTGGCTTTTTCTTGTTTTATTCTTTTATATTTCTTTATATATTATTATTATTTATATTTACATTTATATTTATTTTAATTTACTTCTTTTATTTTATTTTAGTTTATTTTATTTCTTTTATTTCCATTTTTTCCCTATCAATTTATCTTCTATGATTTTGGCAACACTCTCGTCTTCTGCATGTGTTCCTTTCAGCTAGCGCCATCTGTCGCATTCTTTGCAAGCTCTACTCTCTAACTTTCAGTTCATTTTTGACCTTGTCCCCTTAGGGACACGTGTTTACTTTAACTGTTGATGAGCTGTTAATATTTTTAGCTCGAAACGCGTCCTATGTATTGTTTTTATTTTATGGTGCCTTTTCACAAAGTTGTATTATTTTAATTGTTGCATATCGCCAGCTTTCGGTGCTGTTTCGCCATTATAAACAGTCACAAAAGTAAAACTGGTGCGAAACAAAATCTTCCTTATATGGCTTTTTTATACTATTTTATCTCATTATTTAAAATGTAAATACAAGTTTTCAGAAAGTGCTTTTAAGAATTTAACTTTACTCATTAAACTGAACGCTGCCATTTTACCTATTCCGCCATGATCCCTATAACAAACAAGTATCCGAATATTATTTTTTATACGTGTGTTTAAATTAAAGAATTGCTTATGATTAAATGCATAAGATAATTTATTTACGTTTGTATGTTAAACGACTTTTGTATATAAACGACTTCTGTACTCGAAATGACACTTTTATGTTAACCTGGTACAAATCGCGCCAATATATTTTTTCTTGACAATAACATACTTTATTTTACATGTATGCAAACTATAACAATAGTTTGAGGATTATTTTTTTTTTTTGCTTTATTTTATTATTTCTTATTTTTTATCTCCATATTTTCTGTATTTTAATTGAAATGCGTCAAAGGTATGTATTATAAATGTATGTAATTCTAAATTAAAGTTAACCCTAGTAGCAGCGACTGGTCGCATTTTGCTAGGCCTTTCATCAATTCCTCGAAAGTTGCTCGAGAAATAATACACGTATATCATTGCGAGCAACATATGAGAACCGGTTTTGATGAGGCTATATTTCATCAACTAAAGCTAACACTATGAGCTCATTTGCCGATGAAAACGTGCTGATTGGTAACTCACCAACGACATATAACTGCCCAATATCGAAACACGGTGAAATATGGGCGAAATTAGAGTTTTTCTGGAAGCGCAAATCTGATTGGTTGAAAGACGAAGGCTGCGCGAAGTCCCGGATGAAGTCGGTGTTGTTGTTTTGATGAACTCTCCAGCGAGGAAGGAGGAAGCGGACGCCATTGCTACGGCGACAGCGTGAGCTCCTTGGAAGTTGAAAAAATACTTTTTCTCGGAAATATGTAAGTACCTATTTCATTCATTCTGATGTTATTACTTTTTTCACAAATAAATGTTGTGAAAATATTATACAGACTTGCCAATATTTCTGATTTTCCACGTTTTCCTGTGCCCTTGAGTTTCATACACATTTTTTAATAGCTTGAAATTTTTATTATCATATCGGTAATTTGTCTCGAATAATAATGAAGTTCTTCATTATTGTTTCGTAATTAAACTGGTACAGAACGTGATTACATTTTTAAAATAATGTTTTTACTGGAAAAAATAAAAACCCGAATTCTGAAATAAAATCCGTTTTTGGGTCTCGGAGATTGGCAAGTCTGTATGTATAGTATGTTGTTTCTGGTTGCTGTATGTATAAATCCTTTTACATTTTCTGATCGAATAAAGAGAAAAAATATTTTAAAATAAGCAAAAAAAAAAAAAAAAAAAAGTACCAATCATTCTGGCAACCAAAATGCTTTAATATTATTAAGTCAGGATTTAAGAAAAACAAAACCCCCTTTTAACACCTTTTTTTCAATAACACCCAAAATAACCCCTACAGCTGCGATTTTCAAAAAGAAACAGGCAGAGGAGGGAGGGGGGGATGATATTAAAATCCAAAAAAGTTCATAAAATACTCTATCACTTAAGATAAAAAAATTTTTGGCAGGGTTCGCAAATATCAAAATAGTCAAATACTTAGTGCTGATTATAAATATTTTAAGATTTTTGTGTTAAAGGAAAAAAATGATTAATTGCTGTCAAAGCTTAATATATATATATATATATATATATATATATATTTTAAACTGAAAAAGGGTTATTTTGTATACTTAAAAGTAGGTGTGTGTACATTTTTCTTATACAGAAAGTAAAATTATTACAGTGCAGATAATGTATGATTTTTTTTTTTTTAATTTGTCTATTTTCTGTGTTTTAAAATGTGTATTTTTGCTTTATTTTGATTGTCGCCATTTTAAAATGCACACTTTTGCGTGTTGTCTCCTAGAGTTTGGTAATCTGGGAGACAAAACGAAAAAACATGTCGATTTTGTGATTTGGTTTGGAAATGCACCAAGAAGGGGGGATCAAAGTTTAGTTAAAATATTTTTGTTGGTTTTCAAGGGGGGGGGGGTCATGACCTCTGTCGCCTCCCCCTTGGATCCGCCATTCTAAATTACGTAGTTCAGTATTACATATTTTATGATTTCATATTTTTAATTTTAAAATAAGTCTGATATTAGAAAATTAGTAAAATTATCTTTCTAAATATACTTTGCAGAAGAGGGGGGGGGGGGTTGCCCCGCCCGTTCCATGTTTGCACCCGGTGCAAAAAAGTCTAGTTTCGTTCCTGATCCAAGAGGGTGTGATGACCCCCCTCCCCCTGAACAACATAAAAATGCTAAAATTTATTTAAAAAATGAAATAATTTTTAATTTTTTTAAAATTTTAATGTTATTTTATTAAGTATTAAAGGAAAAAAATGATTAATTGCTGTCAAAGCTTAATATATATATACTTTTTAAACTAAAAAATGATTGTTTTGTAGTATATAACCTTTACCGGTGCAGAGTAATTCTGTTCATAAACCGATGCAATAATGGACTGACACCCAAATTTATTAGAAAATACGAACTTGCTTATTTTCACGTACATTATAATAGGAAAATTTTAATTAAATATTCTTGATGCCATTTGTCAGTTTTGGAATTAAATTTAGGTGTCCTTTTTTAAGGACGCCACCCTCGAAATTGTTAAAAGTAGGCGTGTGTACATTTTTCTTGTACAGAAAGTAAAATTATTACAAGACTCATAATGTGTGATTTTTTTTTTTTTTAAATTTTCGTATTTCCTGTGTTTTAAAATATGTATTTTTGCTTTATTTTTATTGTCGCCATCTTAAAGTGAACATTTTTGCGTGATGTCTCCTAGAGTTTGGAAATTCTGGGAGACAAAACGCAAAAACGTGCCGATTTGTTGATTTTTTTGGGAAAACACTAAGAAGGGGATCAAAGTGCAGTTTAATTTGGGTACTCTAACTCAGTAGCAGAACGGCACCAGGCACTGCATTTTTTTATGCCTGGTAAACAATGGCGGATCCAAGAGGGGGGATAATGACACCCCCCCCCCCTGAACAACAGAAAAATGCAAAAAATTATTTAAAAAATGAAATATATTTTTAACTAGTTTTGAATTTTAATGTTATTTTATTATGTATTAAAAGAAAAAAAGGATTAATTGCTGTCAAGTCAAAGCTTAACATATATATATATATATTTTTAACTAAAAAAGGGTTGTTTTGTATTTAAAAGTAGGTGTTTGTAGTACAAACTGTACATTTTTCTTGTATAGAAAATAAAATTATTACAGGGCGGATAATGATTTTTTTTTTTCAAAATTTGTGTATTTTCTGTGTTTTAAAATATGTATTTTTGCTTTATTTTGATTGTCGCCATCTTAAAATGCATACTTTTGTGTGGTGTCTCCTAGAGTTTGAAAATCTGGGAGACAAAACGCAAAAACATGCCAATTTGGGGATTTTTTTTTTTTTGAAACAGACCAAGAAGGGGATTAAAGTAGAGTATTTTTGTTGGTGTTCATGGCCCCCCCCCTCTAACGCCAGTCATCTCCCCCTTGTATCTGCCATTGTAGATTACGTAGTTCAGTATTACATATTTTATGATTACATATTTTAAATTTTAAAGTAAGTCTAATATTAGAAAATTAGTGAAATTCTCTTTCTAAATATACTTTGCAGAAGAGGGGGGGGGGGAAATCCATGTTTGCCCCGGGTGACAAAAAGGCTAGTTTCGGCCCTGATCCAAGAGGGGGGTAATCCCCCCCCCTTGAACAATAGAAAAATGCTAAAAATTATTTAAAAAATGAAATATATTTTATATTCTTTTTGAATTTTAATGTTATTTAATTACTATGTATTAAAGGAAAATAAAAATGATTAATTGCAGTCAAAGCTTAATATATACAGTAGACTCCCTCAAATCTGCAAACCTAAAATCCACGCATCATTAGAGATGTAAACAATGAATGTTTTAGTTCAGATGCCAGAACACAATTACAGAATTTTTTAGTTTTATATAATTATTCTGCATGTATTTTAATATGTAAATATAGATAATATGACTGAACTCATGGTTTTTCATGAAATAAGTATAAATTTATTTCTGGTAAAAATCAAGATATTGCCAATATCATTGGTAATAATCACAATCTTTTTACTAAATATATATATGTATCAATCAAACTTTTTTGCATATTAAATCCGACTAAACCTTAAATAAACTTCCTTACTTTGATTTTTATGTGAAATTATTAACATGGTACCTTTAAGAGGAAAGTTTCATTCAATAATTCATCTTTATTATGCAAATTTAATTATACATTAATTTTTAATAATTTAACTTTATTTTTATTTAAAAATATTAATAATTTTTTAAATTATCTTACTGTTTATTATTTTAGTTTAATACTTTACTATTTTAATATTTTTGCTATATTGCAAGCATTCATATAATTTCGATTACATCATTAGCTACATTCAAATTACTGTTTTAAAAATGTAAACAAAACAATAACCAGAAATCTGCAAAATTATAAAATCCGCACAACCTCTGGTCCCAAGCTGTGCGGATTTGAGGGAGTCTACTGTATATATTTTTTAACTAAAAAAGTGTTGTTTTGTATTTAAAAGTAGGTGTGTATACATTTTTCTTGTACAGAAAATAAAATGATTACCAGGCGGATAATGTAGGATTTTTTTTTTTTTTTCAAAATTTGTGTATTTTCTGTGTTTTAAAATATGTATTTTTGTTTTATTTTTATTGTTGCCATCTTTAAATGCATGCTTTTGCATGATGTCTCCTAGAGTTTGGGATTCTAAGAGACAAAATGCAAAAACGGGCCAATTTGGCGATTTTTTTGGAAATGCACCGAGAAGGGGATCAAAGTGCAGTTTCATTAGGGTACTCTGCAACTCAGTAGCAGAACGGTAGCAGGTACTGCATTTTTTTTTTTTGTGCCTGGTAAACAATGGTGGATCCAAGAGGTGGGTCATGAGCATGACCCCCCCCCCCCCCACTATCACCTGAACAACAGAATAATTCTAAACATTATTTAAAAAATGAAATAATTTTAAATTCTTTTTGAATTTTAATGTTATTTAATTATGTATTAAGGGGAAAAATGATTAATTTCTGTCAAAGCTTAATATTATATGTACTTTTTAAACTGAAAAAGTGATGTTTTGTATTTAAAAGTAGGTGTGTGTACTATATTTTTCTTGTACAGGTAGTAAAATTATTAACGAGCGGATAATGTATGATTTTTTTTTTCAAAATTTGTGTATTTTCTGTGTTTTAAAATATGTATTTTTGCTTTATTTTTATTGTTGCCATCTTTAAATGCATGCTTTTGCATGATGTCTCCTAGAGTTTGGGATTCTAAGAGACAAAATGCAAAAACGGGCCAATTTGGCGATTTTTTTGGAAATGCACCGAGAAGGGGATCAAAGTGCAGTTTCATTAGGGTACTCTGCAACTCAGTAGCAGAACGGTAGCAGGTACTGCATTTTTTTTTTTTTGTGCCTGGTAAACAATGGTGGATCCAAGAGGTGGGTCATGAGCATGACCCCCCCCCCCCCCCACTATCACCTGAACAACAGAATAATTCTAAACATTATTTAAAAAATGAAATAATTTTAAATTCTTTTTGAATTTTAATGTTATTTAATTATGTATTAAGGGGAAAAAATGATTAATTTCTGTCAAAGCTTAATATTATATGTACTTTTTAAACTGAAAAAGTGATGTTTTGTATTTAAAAGTAGGTGTGTGTACTATATTTTTCTTGTACAGGTAGTAAAATTATTAACGAGCGGATAATGTATGATTTTTTTTTTCAAAATTTGTGTATTTTCTGTGTTTTAAAATATGTATTTTTGCTTTATTTTTATTGTTGCCATCTTTAAATGCATGCTTTTGCATGATGTCTCCTAGAGTTTGGGATTCTAAGAGACAAAATGCAAAACCGGGCCAATTTGGCGATTTTTTTGGAAATGCACCGAGAAGGGGATCAAAGTGCAGTTTCATTAGGGTACTCTGCAACTCAGTAGCAGAACGGTAGCAGGTACTGCATTTTTTTTTTTTTTGTGCCTGGTAAACAATGGTGGATCCAAGAGGTGGGTCATGAGCATGACCCCCCCCCCCCATCACCTGAACAACAGAATAATGCTAAACATTATTTAAAAAATGAAATAATTTTAAATTCTTTTTGTATTTTAATGTTATTTAATTATGTATTAAGGGGAAAAAATGATTAATTTCTGTTAAAGCTTAATATTATATATAGTTTTTAAACTGAAAAAGGGTTGTTTTGTATTTAAAAGTAGGTGTGTGTACTATATTTTTCGTGTACAGGTAGTAAAATTATTAACGAGCGGATAATGTATGATTTTTTTTTTTCAAAATTTGTGTATTTTCTGTGTTTTAAAATGTGTATTTTTGCTTTATTTTGATTGTCGCCATTTTAAAATGCACACTTTTGCGTGTTGTCTCCTAGAGTTTGGTAATCTGGGAGACAAAACGAAAAAACATGCCGATTTTGTGATTTGGTTTGGAAATGCACCAAGAAGGGGGGGGGGGGGGATCAAAGTTTAGTTAAAATATTTTTGTTGGTTTTCAAGGGTGGGGGGTGTCATGACCTCTGTCACCTCCCCCTTGGATCCGCCATTCTAGATTACGTAGTTCAGTATTACATATTTTATGATTTCATATTTTTAATTTTAAAATAAATTGGATATTAGAAAATTAGTAAAATTATCTTTGTAAATATACTTTGCAGAAGAGGGGGGGGGGGTTGCCCCGCCCGTTCCATGTTTGCACCCGGTGCAAAAAAGTCTAGTTTCGTTCCTGATCCAAGAGGGGATGATGACCCCCCTCCCCCTGAACAAAATAAAAATGCTAAAATTTATTTAAAAAATGAAATAATTTTTAATTTTTTTAAAATTTTAATGTTATTTTATTAAGTATTAAAGGAAAAAAATGATTAATTGCTGTCAAAGCTTAATATATATATACTTTTTAAACTAAAAAATGGTTGTTTTGTAGTATATAACCTTTACCGGTGCAGAGTAATTCTGTTCATAAACCGATGCAATAATGGACTGACACCGGAATTTATAAACATATTTATTAGAAAATACGAACTTGCTTATTTTCGCGTACATTATAATAGGAAGATTTTAATTAAATATTCTTGGTGCCATTTGTCAGTTTTGGAATTAAATTTAGGTGTCCTTTTTTAAGGACGCCGCCCTCGAAATTGTTAAAAGTAGGCGTGTGTACATTTTTCTTGTACAGAAAGTAAAATTATTACAAAACTCATAATGTGTGATTTTTTTTTTTTAATTTTTGTATTTCCTGTGTTTTAAAATATGTATTTTTGCTTTATTTTTCAGCGGTAGAATTCATATAAAAAAGTCACTGGTCCCAAGGACCAGTAAGCATAAGAATTTACTGGTCCGCTGTAATCATCACTAGCCTGCTACATAAAATTCTATTACGTCCCTTTAACCCTTTGAGTGACCCTCTCCCTTCCTAGGGTGAAACTTCCTTTGCAGTTATCCAAAATTTTCATCATAATAAAATGTAAAATAATAATTTGTTAAAAATTAAACAGTACATAAAGAAAAACTATAAAATTATTAATTAAATATTTCATTTCAGATTATCTCTTTCAACTAGAGCCGTACCGAGTACTCGGTAAATACTCGGTACTCGGCCAATTTGCCGAGTACTCGGTACTCGGTGAAATTTTGGCCGAGTAGTTGTAAGAATTTCATTTTTTAAGCATATGAACTTATAACTGATCTGTAAAAAGTTATTCGAATATCAATGTATAATGTATGCAATAATTCATAAAATTATTTACTCTGTATTTAACAATATGTCTACAAAATATAGAAAAAGTTAAGAACAAAACCCCTCATAAAATAATTCCAGATTAAAATTTAGTTTCACATTTATACAAATAAAAATAAGTTTTTTTAAATATATAGGAAAACAGAAAAGACTTATTTTGGATAAAGAAACTGAAAATGCAATTAAAAAATTAATAATTAAATTTATTATATTTCAAATTATGGTGCAAAAACACCAAACGCCAGTAAACAGGGCATTTCTTTTACTACTGTAAATTTATCCTGCCTCTGAAAATATACGTTCAGAATAAACAGTGGTTGAAGGTGCACTAAGAATTTTTTTGCAAGGCTGCACATAATCTGAAATCCTCCCCCCCCCCCCCTACCATGCAAGTGGAGCGTCAGTTTTACATAAGTCTTCTGTTAAGAAAGTCTGTATCTCTTTTTGTACCCTTCTTTTTATTTTTCTCTTTTTATTTTTAATCAAAAGAAAATAAGGTACAGTTACAAAATAAATATGACATGTTTTGCATTATTCAATGAATTGTTACAGTAACCAACAAACATTTTTATTTTTCATAAACAGATTTCAGGTATCAGAATAAATTGAGGGTTGAAGAATGTTTTAATTTTATATCGGTTAATAATTGTACTTGTTATGTGTCAATTCTCTTTTTTTGCTACCGTTTTGAATTGTCAAAAATTGTCTTTAAAAAGTGCACAAATAAATTTCAAATTTAATTAGTTAATTTATATATACTATATATGTATATTATATGTATGTACACACAGGTGTATATATATATATGTACACACAAGCTCACATTATGTGCACATCAGTGTTTTTTTCTTATTACACAACTACTCGGTACTCCGCTACTCAACCAAAGTACCACTAATTTCAACTGACTAAGGTTTAATGCTATTTTTTAAAATTTATTGTTTTAAATAAAATTATGCGATTTGTGTTTGATTGCAGTTTTCTCAGGGACAGGAAAGTTTATGTTTACCTTTCAGAGAGGGGGGGGGGAGGGGAAGTTACTGGTCCTGCGGACCATTAAATTTTTCAAATTAGTGGTCCGATTGAATTTTTGGTGGTCTCGGACCAGCGGACCACCAAGGATTTCGAACGCTGTTTTTATTGTCGCCATCTTAAAGTGAACGTTTTTGCGTGATGTCTCCTAGAGTTTGGAAATTCTGGGAGACAAAACGCAAAAACGTGCCAATTTGGTGATTTTTTTGGGAAAACACCAAGAAGGGGATCAAAGTGCAGTTTAATTTGGGTACTCTAACTCAGTAGCAGAACGGCACCAGGCACTGCATTTTTTTATGCCTGGTAAACAATGGCGGATCCAAGAGGGAGGGATAATGACACCCCCCCTGAACAACAGAAAAATGCAAAAAATTATTTAAAAAATGAAATATATTTTTAACTAGTTTTGAATTTTAATGTTATTTAATTATGTATTAAAAGAAAAAAAGGATTAATTGCTGTCAAGTCAAAGCTTAATATATATATATTTTTTTTAAACTGAAAAAGGGTTGTTTTGTATTTAAAAGTAGGTGTTTGTAATACAAACTGTACATTTTTCTTGTACAGAAAATAAAATTATTACAGGGCGGATAATGATTTTTTTTTTTCAAAATTTGTGTATTTTCTGTGTTTTAAAATATGTAATTTTGCTTTATTTTGATTGTCGCCATCTTAAAATGCATACTTTTGTGTGGTGTCTCCTAGAGTTTGAAAATCTGGGAGACAAAACGCAAAAACATGCCAATTTGGGGATTTTTTTTTTAAACACACCAAGAAGGGGATTAAAGTAGAATATTTTTGTTGGTGTTCATGCCCCCCCCCCCCACCCTCTGACGCCAGTCATCTCCCCCTTGTATCTGCCATTGTAGATTACGTAGTTCAGTATTACATATTTTAAATTTTAAAGTAAGTCTAATATTAGAAAATTAGTAAAATTCTCTTTCTAAATATACTTTGCAGAAGAGGGGGGGGGGAAATCCATGTTTGCCCCGGGTGCAAAAAAGGCTAGTTTCGGCCCTGATCCAAGAGGGGGGGTAATCCCCCCCCTTGAACAATAGAAAAATGCTAAAAATTATTTAAAAAATGAAATATATTTTATATTCTTTTTGAATTTTAATGTTATTTAATTACTATGTATTAAAGGGGAAAAAAATGATTAATTGCAGTCAAAGCTTAATATATACAGTAGACTCCCTCAAATCTGCAAACCTAAAATCCACACATCATTACAGATGTAAACAATGAAAGTTTTAGTTCAGATGCCAGAACACAATTACAGAATTTTTTAGTTTTATATAATTATTCTGCATGTATTTTAATATGTAATTATAGATAATATGACTGAACTCATGGTTTTTCATGAAATAAGTATAAATTTATTTCTGGTAAAAATCAAGATATTGCCAATATCATTGGTAATAATCACAATCTTTTTACTAAATATATATATGTATCAATCAAACTTTTTTGCATATTAAATCTGACTAAACCTTAAATACAACTTCCTTACTTTATGATTTTTATGTGAAATTATTAACATGGTACCTTTAAGAGGAAAGTTTCATTCAATAATTCATCTTTATTATGCATATTTAATTATACATTAATTATTTAATTTTTAATAATTTAACTTTATTTTTATTTAAAAATATTAATCATTTTTAAAATTATCTTACTGTTTATTATTTTAGTTTAATACTTTACTATTTTAATATTTTGCTATATTGCAAGCATTCATATAATTTCGATTACATCATTAGCTACATTCAAATTACTGTTTAAAAAATGTAAACAAAACAATAACCAGAAATCTGCAAAATTATAAAATCCGCACAACCTCTGGTCCCAAGCTGTGCGGATTTGAGGGAGTCTACTGTATATATTTTTTAACTAAAAAAGTGTTGTTTTGTATTTAAAAGTAGGTGTGTATACATTTTTCTTGTACAGAAAATAAAATGATTACCAGGCGGATAATGTAGGATTTTTTTTTTTTTTTTCAAAATTTGTGTATTTTCTGTGTTTTAAAATATGTATTTTTGCTTTATTTTTATTGTTGCCATCTTTAAATGCATGCTTTTGCATGATGTCTCCTAGAGTTTGGGATTCTAAGAGACAAAATGCAAAAACGGGCCAATTTGGCGATTTTTTTGGAAATGCACCGAGAAGGGGATCAAAGTGCAGTTTCATTAGGGTACTCTGCAACTCAGTAGCAGAACGGTAGCAGGTACTGCATTTTTTTTTTTTTGTGCCTGGTAAACAATGGTGGATCCAAGAGGTGGGTCATGAGCATGACCCCCCCCCCCCCCTATCACCTGAACAACAGAATAATTCTAAACATTATTTAAAAAATGAAATAATTTTAAATTCTTTTTGAATTTTAATGTTATTTAATTATGTATTAAAGGGAAAAAAATGATTAATTTCTGTCAAAGCTTAATGTTATATATGCTTTTTAAACTGAAAAAGGGTTGTTTTGTATTTAAAAGTAGGTGTGTGTACTACATTTTTCTTGTACAGGTTGTAAAATTATTAACGAACAGTTCATGTATGATTTTTTTTTTTCAACATTTGTGTATTTTCTGTGTTTTACAATATGTATTTTTGCTTTATTTTTATTGTTGCCATCTTTAAATGCATGCTTTTGCATGATGTCTCCTAGAGTTTTTGATTCTAGGAGACAAAACACAAAAACGGGCCAATTTGGCGATTTTTTTGGAAATGCACCAAGAAGGGGATCAAAGTGCAGTTTCATTTGGGTACTCTGCAACTCAGTAGCAGAACTGTAGCAGGTACTGCATTTTTTTTTATGCCTGGTAAACAATGGTGGATCCAAGAGGTGGATCATGAGCATGCCCCCCCCCCCCCCCCCCCTATCACCTGAACAACAGAATAATGCTAAACGTTATTTAAAAAATGAAATAATTTTAAATTCTTTTTGAATTTTAATGTTATTTAATTATGTATTAAAGGGAAAAAAATGATTAATTTCTGTCAAAGCTTAATGTTATATATGCTTTTTAAACTGAAAAAGGGTTGTTTTGTATTTAAAAGTAGGTGTGTGTACTACATTTTTCTTGTACAGGTAGTAAAATTATTAACGAACAGTCCATGTATGATTTTTTTTTCAACATTTGTGTATTTTCTGTGTTTTAAAATATGTATTTTTGCTTTATTTTGATTGTCGCCATCTTAAAAGGCACACTTTTGCGTGGTGTCTCCAAGAGTTTGGAAATCTGGGAGACAAACTGCTAAAACGTGCAATTTGGTGATTTTTGTTTGGAAATGCACCAAGAAGGAGATCAAGGTTTATTTAGAATATTTTTGTTGGCCATCACCCCACCCTGGGATCTGCCATTGTAAATTATGTAGTTCAGTATTACATATTTTATGATTTCATATTTTAAATTTTAAAATAAGTCTGATAAAAAAACAAAATTAGTAAAATTCTCTTCGTAAATATACTTTGCAGAAGAGGGGGGAAGGTGCGTCAAAATCCATGTTTGCCCCGGGTGCAAAAAAGGCTAGTTTCAGCCCTGATCCAAGAAGGTGGATAATGACCCCCCCCCCCCCTGAACAACAGAAAAATGCTAAAAATTATTTAAAAAATGAGTGCAAATTAGTGATATTTTTGCGCAACCGATTGTTGATACATTTGCAAGTTTTTTACTATGAAAGGTTGTTGAAATTAAATTTTTTTTCCCTTGACCGATCAACAAATTTTGTGGGGTTTTCCCCCAAGATTGATTGACAAGTTTTGTGTTATTTTTCATGGCCAATTAATGAATTCGGGTGGGGGGGGGGGGCTGATTCTTATCCGAATTTTTAGAAAATTTAAGGCATTAAGTTCAAAAAATTATGAAAAATCAGTCATCAGTCTGGAAATTCAGACATAAAAAATATATAACTGAAAAAGTGACAAATGGTCACCAAAAAAATTGATTTTGTCAGTTGTTCGCAGAAAAAACATTTTAATCAAAGCATCATGAATAAAACACAAATTTCATCAAAGAATCACAGAAAAAACATGAATCTCATTAAAGGATTGCGAAAACTTAAATTTTGTCTAAAGATCGCGAAAACTCAAATTTTGTCAAAGGATTGCAAAAAATCAAATTTTGTCAGAGGATCGAGGAAACTCAAATTCCTTCGAAGGATCGCGGAAACTCAAATCTCTTCAAAGTATGCTGAAAACTCAAATTTCTTCGAAGGATGTCGAAAACTCAAATTTCTTCGATGGATGTCGAAAACTCAGATTTCTTCGAAGGATGTTGAAAACTCAGATTTCTTCGAAGGATGTCGAAAACTCAAATTTCTTCGAAGGATGTCGAAAACTCAAATTTCTTCGAAGGATGTCGAAAACTCAAATTTCTTCGAAGGATGTCGGAAACTCAAATCTCTTCGAAGGATGTCGGAAACTCAAATCTCTTCGAAGGATCGCGGAAACTCAAATCTCTTCGAAGGATCGCGGAAACTCAAATCTCTTCGAAGTATGCCGAAAACTCAAATCTCTTCGAAGTATGTCGAAAACTCAAATTTCTTCGAATGATGTCGAAAACTCAAATTTCTTCGAAGGATGTCGAAAACTCAAATTTCTTCGAAGGATGTCGAAAACTCAAATTTCTTCGAAGGATGTCGAAAACTCAAATTTCTTCGAAGGATGTCGAAAACTCAAATTTATTCGAAGGATGTCGAAAACTCAAATTTCTTCGAAGGATGTCGAAAACTCAAATTTCTTCGAAGGATGTCGAAAACTCAAATTTCTTCGAATGATGTCGAAAACTCAAATTTCTTCGAAGGATGTCGAAAACTCAAATTTCTTCGAAGGATGTCGAAAACTCAAATTTCTTCGAAGGATGTCGAAAACTCAAATTTCTTCGAAGGATGTCGAAAACTCAAATTTCTTCGTAGGATGCCAAAAACTTGAATTTAGTAGTCAAAGGTCCTCTTAAAAAATACAAATTTCATCAAACGTCATCGTCGAAAAAACGCAAATTTTGTGAATGGTTTGCAGAAAAAAGTTGCGGTTTCTTTAGAGAACAGCACACACACACACATACAAATATTTGTTTATTATTATAGGTATAGTTTTTCACCCCTTGGTGATGAGAGCCCTTTGAGGCTTAATTTTAATCTTTTACCACCGGTTTTTAAAAACAGAAAATTTTCTTTAGTTGAATCGCGAAAATGCTCTGATTAAATAAGGTAAATTTTACATTAAAAAATAACTGGTGAGAATAATGAAGGATTCTGAGTACCTTAAGTGGCACATATACCGATCGCTCGACCCCTAGGGGTTAATCTGAAATAATAGACTGAACTAACTTTTGAAAAATTGGTTTTAACCTGAACCCAACTTGCAGGAATGTATGCTCAGCCTGAAATCGACCCGAACCAAAAACAAAGTTTACTCAACTTGCAACAAAAGTAATTAGCTCCAGAAGAGGATTGATTGCTCTCCCTTCCCCCCCTCACCTATCTGCTGTAACCTTTCAGAAAATTTGTTGTAAATTTCAGATTTTGATTTTTTTTTTTTTTTATTCTGAATCAACTGCAAATTTAACGGTTACTTTTTGCCATAGATTGGACGAAATTCTGTTTTTTCAACAGTCAGTTTGTTAATCAAAGAAAATGCGAGGGAGTCCTGTTTTGACTATAATTTCGTTAAGGATATAATAAAACAATTTCATTCTGAAATGGATATTCATGATGCCATCAGCGAATATACATTGTTCATGCAAGTAGTTAAAAATGGAGGCACGTTAAATATTGCAAAGTTTCCTGAAATTTTTTAAAGCGAGCATAATCATACGTTTTCAATAATTTCCAAAGTTATAAATGTTGAGCTTGTGCTGTCTGTCACAATTTTACCTTCTGAAAGGAAATTCAGGGCACAAAATCGAATAAAAACTAATTTCTGAACTACATTTAACAACCCCATTGTAAGAACTCATGACATTTGATTGAAAGTTGAATAATAGACTGTATAACAGCTTGATTTTCTTCCTTATTGAAAAAATTTTGCATAGTAATTATTCTGAATTGTTGATTTAAATTGCTTCAATGGTATTTTGTCATGTCCGTGTTAATGTATTACTTTAAATAGCATGTAAAATAACAGTGAATTTTAAAGATTTTTCCCTCCCCCCCCCCTTCCTCCCTTAAACAGCTCAACTCCACCTCCATTTATAAATGTTAGGAGGGAGACTCTCTTCCTAGGAAAAATTTAATTTCAAGCCCTGTCTTGACCAATTATCAAATTTTTCGACCGATTTATAAATCCTGCCATTTCGTCTTCTGACTGATTCACAAAATTACTCTGTTTTTCCTCTGTTGCATTGAAAAATTGCATGATTTTTTTATTCTGAGGTGGATAGACAATTTGATATTTTTTCCCCATCAATCGATCACAATTAATTGATTTTGCAGTTATATTCTTGCATGGAGTTGACAAATTTCTCGATTTTTCCCCTTCTCTATGACCAATTGATAAATTTCGCATTCCCTTCCCATATTCGATGAATTTTGCTATTTTTTTTCCCTCAGCCAATTAGTGAAATTCAAATTTTTTTATTGCAGCCGATTGACGTACTTTGCAATGAAATTAAATAAAAAGGGTGCATCCAAAAGAGCAGTAAGGACCACTGGGTGCATAACGTAGTTTGAAAAGGTTCACCGTGCTTTACGCCCTTCCAAATTATCCTAGAGTCAATACTATTTGTACGTTAAAATTCCTTATCTTTAAAAAAAGAATTCTATTTTATGGTTCTTAACTTTTAGCGTTGCACCTGAAAAACATCAAGAAATCCAGAAATTTTATGCAATTGCTTTTTTTTTTGTGTCTCGGTACTTTAATGAAATGCAATACATTTTGTTTTTTTTATATTATTTTTTTTTTATCCTTAGGATGTTCTTGAAATTCCTATGAGACCACTCTCTGAGAATGCAAACAGTGTTTCCTTGCATCGTGATTTTTAAGAGAAATCTAAGGGTAATTATAATTATGTTTATGCTAAAGAAACTACTTTTTGCAGCAGATGCTGCTTAATGTGATTATGTGTAATATCAGCCTGTTAGTGTTATCAAAATCATCATGTCCCGACCTAACAATTCATGCTAAAAGCATCACTCTGTGTGATAAATACTTTGTTTAATGGTATTGCCTTTTCAGCAGCAGTTACAAGCGAAGTTCTGTTAAAAAGCCCTTTCAAGGCATGAATTCTAAATAAGAAAAAATGTAGCAATTTATCCCTATGAATTTTTTGTGATCACGTTGCAGATGCATGCATGACATGGGAATATGCAGTCAATTAAGGAATGTAGGTGAGTAGCTCGCAACAGCTGCTGCAAAGGCAAAGCTTCAGTAAACCTCGGAATGGGAACAAAAATTATGTACCTGCTAGCAGCGTCACGTAACCATTTATTTCGTTATCAAATAAAGTTCTAGTCAGACAATAAAGGTCAAAATTAGCACTAGCCACCGGCCACAGGTTCCAGTAAATGAGAAAAAGTGGCCAGTGAAAAATTGTCTATCAGCGGCCACCTTCCAGTCACTTTTTTACAAGGAAAGAATAAAATTTTCTTGCATTTCATCAAGGATTCTGCTTTTTTGGGGTTCCAATATATTTACATTAACATATTTATTTGGGCTGTTCAGTTTTAGATGAATATTTATAGAAATTTTACTGTTTAGTATATTTTAATAAAAAAGTGGCCACTTAAAAAACTAGTTCTACCAGCCAGTGGCCGCTAATGAAATTTCCCAGTTTTGACCTATATCAGACAACCAGTTGTGGTAAGTTGTATATTGTTCAATTATCTTTGAAAGTCAATGGCAACGGCTACTATGAATAAAAAGCAAATGGATTTAAGTATTAAAAAAAATTAGATTTTACATTGTTATATTTTACCTCAAATGAGCGAACACAATGCTGCAGTTCAATTAAAAATTATTCAACCTCTTATGTGCAAAATCTTTAAAAATCGAAAGTTTTTTAATAAAAAAAAAAGAAAAGAATGGTAATACAGAATATTACAAACTGAAGTGGAAAAGATGATGACATTTTTGTTTTCAAACAATCGGCAAAAAAGATGCAAGAGTCAGTGGTCTACTCATGTGACAAAAAGCAGATGATTTAGCAGAGAAAATGGGAGAAAAGTGGATTTGTTGCAGTTGATGGCTGGTTTCAGCATTGGCAGAAAGAGAAAACATAGATTAAAGCAGATGGCTTAGTAGAAAATAGGAAAAAGTAGATTTGTTGCTAGTGACGACTAACTTCGATATTGGAAAAAATGTGAAAGCATTGTTTAAAGCAGTTAGTATAGAAAAATGGATTTATTGCAAGTAATGCCAGCTTCAGCATTGGAGAAAACATGAAAAATAATATTTTAAGAGTCCATAGAAAACAAAAAGATGCTAATATGACAGCTACAGAAAAATTGGTAAAAGGGGAGTAGCCAAAACTTATGTTTTCATATATAGCGTTTAACCCTTTCGAGGGTGGTGTCATTAAAAAAGGACACCTAATTTTGGTTGAGTTGGAAATGAGTTGATGAAAAATGAGTTGGAAATTTTGAAATGCGGTTTACAACATTGGTCGGACAATTTTCAAACATGGTACAGATATGAAAAATTCATTATTAAAATTTTCAGGGAGAATTGTAAAAAGCAAAAATTACCGAAACCCTTCAATATATTTTATCCCTTTTAAAGTCATAATTTCAACAAGGATGAGTAATACTTTTCTACATAATAGTATTACTGGACATAGTATTATCTTAAATCACTTATTCTTATCAATTGGAAGGTTTGCGAGCAGGCCTACTTGAAAAAATCCACTGTCGTTTTTTTTTCAAATTCTCTCATGCTTTCACAACTATATCATTATTTAATCTAAGTAAAATAATGAACATAATTTTAACAAGAGTTTATTAAAAGTAATTTATTTGATTTTTAATTAATTAAAGAATATTTTTAATTAATCAATTCTTGATTGAATTAAAGTTTTAGAAAATGCAAAGATAAATGCCAATTTGGGGGTGGGGTGGGGGGCTAGCTTTTTCAAGTGTTTCTCTGAAGGGCATTATTTCCACTTAGAACTATTGATTTTGAAATATATTTTAAATTTTATAACACAAATTGTGAAAATTTGGCCATTTTTTTTCTCCTCGGGTTTGCAAGAATAAAATTATACAAAATTGCAGATTTTTTTTGTTTGTTTGTTTGGTTTCTGCACATGGGGCCTGAAATAAAACAGATATTGTAAAATTTTAATCTGTGTGACTGAAAATAAAGCCAAAAATGTAAAATTTTCGCTTCAAACTGTCTGCAATCTGTCTCGAATCGAAAGGTGTGTGACATAAAATAACAATGGTGGTGTAAACTTTTTACAAATTTTACAGGAGCTCATTGAAATTTAATTTTTTGGTGTGTGTGTGTGAGGGGGGGGGCGGGGGGGGGAAATTGTTTTTAGAAAAAAGTGTCATCTTTTCCAACCTTTTTTCTCTAACTGCAGTGTAGCTCAAAGAATATATTATTATTACAACAAAATATTCTGCTATTTCCAAAAAGAAAAAACGTGATTGGTTGATCCATTTAAACTGTATATTTTACATGCCAAGCTAAAAATGTTGTATATGCAACTGACAATATCTCTATCAGTTGTAATAGTTGTTGTTGTATAATAAAAATATCTGTTATACTACAAACTATGAATAATAACTGGGTAAATTCAGTTTTTATGTTACTTTATTCTTTCTATGTAAAAAAAGAAAAGAAATTGACCTACTTTTCAACACAATGAATGGTATACTGCCTTTAAAGAAAATTATAGAAAATCCAATGAAATCATAAAACCACCTTTTCTTCATAGCAAAAAGCTGTTTTTTTTTGTTGTTGTTGTTTGAAATAATATTTTGGGTGAAATCTGTAGGGTATATTGATATAAGTGCCAGGTTTCAATATGGAGAAAATCTCCATCTTGCTTCTTTGTAAAATGGTTAATAACGCTGAAACTGTTTGTAGAAACAAAGTGTAATTTTGTATATGAAGTCTTAATTTTTTTTTCTTTGTAAATTTGCAGGTTGCTATTGGAAAGTTTTATCTTTGTTAATTTTAGCTTGTATATAGAAAAATTAACAGATGTTAAATAACAGTAGGCATTAAAGGTCTGCACAGACCAAAATTTTTACAATTATTTCAAATTGTGCAGACCCAAAAAATCCAAGATAAATAATTAAAAAAAAAATGCTAAGCTGGGGCCAAAATCATAAATCCACCTTCAGTTTCTATTTTTGAATTAGTATTCAACCATCTCAAAAGATATTTTTTCTTTCTTAAAAATTTCAAATTGACTTTTTTTTTTTTTTTTTTTTAGAATGACCCCATATCTCTCCCATGGAAATAAAATACTACAAGTGTACTTAATAAAGCTAACTGAAATAAACCACACTTTTATATGTATATACATACACATGATTATGCATAAAAATTTACTATTTTGTTCTCTTTTTGTCTAACTTTGTGAACTGCATTTTACATCTGCTGACATTCATGAGATCCCCCTCTACACTGCAGAAAATGGAATATGTTACCTACGCTTAAGAAAAGGTACCATTCCGTACAGTTTGATACTTTGACCAGAACACTTCTAAAACAAGATACTTCATGTAATTCTCCAGATACAAAATAAAGATCAATTTCTCTTGAGAATTTTTTTTCCAAAGTTATTTTAAACGCATTAGTTTTTGTTTGTTCCTGTTGGAACATTATTTATAAATAAAAACAGTGTAATTGATGCACTTATATATTTAATCTTACTTTGAATTTCTTTTGATGTGTATGTTATGTGTTATTTAAAAATAAATAAATCTTAAATTTATATCAAATGAGTTAATTCATGTTTGATTTGGAAATTATTAGCTATATTTGAGTATGTGAGTTTCAAAATTTGCCTTATCCAGTAAATCAAATTTTGGGAAATCGTGAAAAACCTCTGATCGCGTCCATTGGTTTTCATTGTAAACCAAGATTTTACAATGCCAGAAATACACAATAAAGCTAGTGTTTTGCAGATGGTATTGTTTTCCAGATTCATGTCCACCAGTACCAGTAGAATGGAATGACAGAGAAAACTCTATTTTTTAACTTTTAGATAAGGAGTTTTGAAACTGGTGTCCTCATTAAATTCTTATGCATGAATATTCAATAAATATTTTATTATTTCTACTTTTTATGGGATGTGAATGTACAAAGCAACATTTGAGTCATCTGTGACAATTAATTGCTTCAGAAACTTTTTTAACTTGGAAGATTTTTGTTTCGATTTATACGAAGGGTTACAGGAAGAAGCAACAACATTTTTTTTTTCTGTCATTGTTTAACCTTAATAAAACTTTCAAATAATACATTTATATTAAATGAGTAAGTTAATTGAACAGAATTTAAGTACTTTTTGTGTACGCTAATTTCAGATGTACATAGTTTGCAGCCAATCAAATAAGTTTTAGACCAATAAAGTTTATTTAAATATGTTGCATAATATGTAAAAAATAGAAATAACATAAATCTTATTTATTAAAATTTCTCAGCAGATTATGCACTAGAAATTAGGGTATTTTATTCATTTAGTAATTAAAAAATGCAGATAGTATATGTAGATTCTTAAAACAACACTTCAAGTTTAGAAACAATAAGATAAAATAGCTAACATTAATGTGATATTTTATATAGGCATAGAGATATAAAACTGAAAAAAAAAACTAATTAAGATAATGTATTTTTTTCAGTTATCTACCCTAATATCTAAACAGAAAGTAACAGGAGATGGCTGTTGCTATTAAACAACAAAAAGTACATTCAAACCTCATTAACATGTACAGAATTAACCTGGTGTACTTTTAATATGAATTTTTCCTACAATGCCTGTCAAAATTAATACAACGGTTTTATTAATAATAATATAAACTATTGATGATAACATGGGGAAAAAACTTTTAATTTGCCTTGAGATTTATGTTAACGAGGTTTGACTGTATAACTACTACAATAGTATTTTAAATTTTGTTTCAATCAGAAATTTATGGATTAATAAACAAAATCAGTTAAATGTTAAACATTTTAAATATCACGAGCATTAAAGCCTTTGCTTATTCCACTTTGTGTGGATTTGTCCGCATTCAACTATTGTGACCTATGGGGATGCATAAGTCTAGGTGTTGAAAGTATTTTTTCCTACACTTCCAGAGAATGTTGATCCTGTGCTGCTTAACCCTTTGAGCTCTGGCGGGTAAATTTCTTCAAAATTCCAACTGTCACATTGGCACCAGTATCTTTCTAAGAAAAAATTCGGTTTACGAAATACATGAAAAAAGGCATTAAACCTTTTTCAAATAAATTTGGTCGAATATTCCGGTGTCATTGTGACATTTTTTAATTAAAATTAAGTGGTAGAAAATTCAACCATCAGAGCTCAAGGGGTTAATGAAGCCCAATTCCATAATAAATATAAATTTATGTAAATGTTTTGAATGAAAAAAATCATAACAGCAGTGTTGTAAGAAAAAAATTATCAGAAAGTCTCAAAAAGTTATTTTCAAATACTTTGACAATTAGATTGATCAATAATTAGTAAAATATTAATTTAAATAGTTTTTCTGTCAATTTTTCTTAAATCATATTAAGATACAAATATTTCAGAGGGGGAAATCCCCTACCTTCCCTACAGTTAGGGTTTTCACAGACAATACAATCGTGAAGTATCAGCATGACATAAGACTAATAGAAAAGAAATTAACCGTAGGTGTGAAAGTTGTGAATATTAACCCCTTGAGGGACGATGGGATATATTTTATCCCACCTAAGTTTAATCGAGATTTGCACCGGAAACTTTTAAATAAATTTTATTTTTGTAACTTTGATGGAAAAAACTTGTAAAATTGCTTTTCTTTATTTTGAAACGGAATTTTTCAAAGATCCCGGTGTGAATTCAACATTACAGGAACGCAATCACTTGCCTCTCAAGGGGTTAAATGAAATTGATTTGACTTAAAAATGGGACTTGCAAAGCTGAACCTAATTCATACATTTGTTTTAGAAATATAATCTGTTATTACAGTGTGCTTCTTCAAGAGTTTTATTTTTTTGCACTTTACAGATATGAATTATCAAATATTTAACAAAGAAATTGTAATAAGTATACTTATTACCACCTTCCCACGTAGTGAAAGAAGAAAAAAACTTTAAACCAGAATTTTATTTAATGAAATAAAGTATATTTCAAATCACTACTAAATAGAGGCAAGGCACATTTAATTAAATAATTTTTCTGGTTCAAAGTATTTATTTTTGGGAAAAACGGTTTATTGCCAAATATGGGTATGTGTTTGGACAGTTCGTGTGATAAAAAATGGTCTTTATTTAAACGAGGAGGGTATGATGCCCTTTGCTTTTGTACGCCTCTTGTCAAGAATCTCTGAACAGACCGAAATTCTACCTAATTAGACACCTGAATCCCCCCCCCTTTCCAATAAATATGCTTAATTAAAAATATATACTCTTTTGAGTTATGAGTGTTTATACAATAGTATAACTTACTGAATTATTCATGTACCTTGGTAGAAAAAGGCCCAATTGCATTTTTCGTCTTTTAAAGTCTAATAAAATGAAAGGAATAACCTTTCATATTTTATAATGAAAAATTTAAGGGGCAAAAACTTATCAAAGCAGAACAATAATTTAGAATTAATAAAATTCTTTTAAAATATTTCTATCAAACATAATGATAAACAATAAGAGTGGTAATTGTTAGTCGAATATTAATATTTAAAAAATGCATTTGATTTTTTTTTTAAATCAGTTTGTTGAAAACAAGCAAACTTAATTGATTTATAATAAAAGGCTTTAGGAAGAGGTTAAATAATAGAATTTAATAGGATTATTTAAATGAAAGAGTAGTATTTGTTAAGAAATAAAAAAATATGGAACTCTTTCTAACTCAGCTCACCCCTCCCCCTCCTTCAAAAAATAAAAATACAATTTGGATAATTTTGTTTAAATATTTTGTTTCAAACGATTGTAGTAAAGCTAATAGAAATTAAAAGAATGTATTTACATTTTTGACGCTTAAAATTTTAATGTATGTATATTTCGAAAATAAATATTCTGAAATCGCTTTCATTTATACACCCAACCAACCAATCTATAATTCATCGCTTTCTAATCAGAATTTGCTTGATAACACATCTAAAAGTCATCGCAAGTTCATCGTTATCAAATCGTACTCCTCGGTGTTTCATCATATATTTTTCTAAAATTCATCATATTACGATCATCCATAGATCTCAGGCCAATGAGACATTTCTGAGTAATTGCCGATGAAATTCATCCCTCTCCGATGAGAATGCGATAATCGGCCACTTATCGTGTCATCGGAATTCGATAAGCGGCCATTCAAGGGCTATATACATTTTGCTACTAGGGAAATGAGTTAATGGCTTATATTTAAATTGAAATGAAGTAATGCAGTGCGAATGATGACGATAGGAACAATATTTCGCGATTTATCACATGCACCAGGCTAACATAAAAGTATCCTACCTGAATATTTGTAAACATTGATAAAATTTCTTATGTGTATGAGACAATGAATTAATTGACAGAAAGTACTTATGAAAATGTCCCTTCGGATTCCATGGCCATTTTCTATATCACGCCCATTACTCTATAACAGTAAAACATTGACTTGAGTTTGATACGTAATTAGTCTTTTGATTTTAATAATCAAGATAATAGCGTAAATGTTGCTGTGCAGGAACGTGCGGGAGTGAGATTGATCTGAATAACAAGCAGCTCAGTTTGCTTTGTCAAAGAAAATAAAATGTTTAAAATTTTATTGAAAATAATCTTCGGCAATTTCTTTCATTTTTATCATGCATATATCGACATAAAAAAACTTCATTTATATATATATATAGGGTGTATCTGAAATGCTTTAACAAACTTAGGGGGATGATAGTAATCATCAAGACGAACAGAAAATGCAATAGAACATGGGGTCGCAAATAATTATTCATTCAATTAGCCTAAAAACAAATTTTTATGCAATTCGTACCACAAGTTTCTGAGAAATTAATTATTTTAAAACGAGCATATTTTAAGGGCTGTATCCGAACTGAAGTTCGGAATTCGATTGTTAACCGAGAGAGCGCTCATCTTGATCAAGGCACTTTAAGAAGTCAATGCAGCCTGCTAGATTGCACGACAGCAGAAGAAATTTCAAAATATCTAGTCACTCATATTATAGATGGCCCCTTAAACCCTCATTTTGCCGTTTTTAAAGCATAATTTGAAAACTACTTGGAAGAAAAATGTGAAATTTTGGATTTCCATAAAGCAGGACTTAATAAATCTAATTTCATCAAAAAAATTGTAGGTTGCAATTCATAACTTTTTCGAGTATTAATTTCATAAACCATAATTCATATCATAAAGTTATAAAAATTGCACATTCAGCGTATTTATGTTTGGGTATATTAGTATTATTGCTACACAAAAAATTAGCACATTAAGAGCATAATTTCTGGAGCTATAAATAAAAATATGGAAATGTAATTTAACATTAGAAGCACTAAATTTTGAATGCTTATAATTCAAAAACTTACCATTCATATGACATGAAATTCGGTGTCTAGGCATAGTTTGAACCGACGATTTGAAATATCTCGTTAAAATTGTGTATTATCATTGAAAAAAATGAAGTTTAGATTCGTTTTAATATGTAGATGGCCACATAGGCAAACTTTATATCCGTCATTTAAAAGTAGACTTCATTTCCAAACATTCGGTACCAGTAACTTTCTTCTACGATAATTTGTTGAGGAGTAAGTAGGGCGTGTTTACTTTTTTTCCACGATTGTACATATCGTTACATTTTTATTGCAATATTTTAATTTTTCGCAAAATTATTACCGCCAAGTCTACTTCAGTTAGGGTGAAACTTCCTGTATTTCTAACTCAATAAGTGGTTTGAGACCCCATGTACAGTAGTAGAAAAAAAGTAAACACCCCCTACTAACTCCTCAACAAATTATCGTAAATGAAAGTTACTGGTACCAAACGATTGGAAATAAAGTCTACTTTTAAATGATGTGTATAAAATTTGTTTAGGGGGGCCATCTACATATTAAAACGAATCCAAACTTAATTTTTTTCAATGGCAATTATGATATCAAATCATATATATTAATTTTTTCCCCTTATCATAATTTTATTCACCTGTCCTATCTTATAATAACTTAAAGAAACCCCCTTTTCATTTATGTAATATGTTCTCTTATTTAATATAAGCGTAATTATATTTCAAGATACGATAAAGTATCCATTTTTCATACATACACATTCCCTATTCTTATTTTCGTAATACATATATGACCCCATCCTAAATTAACCGTTAGAAGCCATATGCCATGATTTTAGTTTCGGTTGTGAACCAGATCTTTTCATGACCATATTTGGTATTCGATGAAGGCCGCTATCAGTCCTTAGTTCTGCTCGCTAATCAAAAATTTATAAACCTTTCCTTATTTGGTTTTTAAACCGCGGTCACAAAATTCCGATATTCCTTCATGAGCCCCTGCTACTGTCTTGACTTAGAATACGTTTACATACAGCTTGAATACAAAGAGTACGCGTTAATTATGCCAAAATAGCACAGTTCATATAAAACAAAATTTTCAGAGAAGTACGCCAAATTGCAGTATTGTAACCATTGTGGCGAATATATTGGCGATAATTAACTTTGCTCATATGCATATGTTATTCACTAGACTCTCGCTAGTTTCCGTTCTTGTACAACTCCCATCTGAGGGGCCTCCCATCTCCAACGGAGTTTCAATAAATTTTTAATTACTTTAAAACGAACCTGGTAGTAGTTATTAACGGCCACTAGTTGTAATGCCATGTTTATTCCTTTAACTACCATCGCAATATCTAAAAATCATAAGAGTTATCATCACCCAATCCCAAAGTTAAAACAGTACTATATATTTTGGTGCTAAAACCAGTTCTTTTTGGAGATGAGGAGGTCCCGATCTGAAAAGGCTGCAATATCTCGCCGCAACGCTGCTCTCCTGTCCCGATCCGGAGTGCCATGGATGCCGCAACCCTGTTCGCCTTCTCGAACTGATAAATGCTTCGCCGCTAACGTGCTAATTTTGTTCCCAGCACCCGATGTCGGATACCCGATTATGTCACCCCGCTATCATCTCTGAAACCTGCCGCAGCTTCAAGGATATGGAGATTTTGTTCTCTCTCCAAACATCGCTCTGCGTCTCAAATAATAATAAAAAAAGAACTCTGTTATCTGCCTTGCTGACCAGTTCCTGCTATCTGATTCAAGCACCGCATGATTTTTCAGGATTTGCCTTATCAATGACCTACTGATTCTAGCACCGCCTGATTTTTCACGTTCCTTTTTACTGAATGAGAAACCATTCATTTGTTCATTTCATCTTATATCTCGGCAGGGTTCAAGATTTTTCGCGGTTTGTGTGTGTGTGAAAAGAAGAATTATTATGTGCACATAGTGATTCAGCGACTTGTATGTGTTATGTTACTGCAGTATTACTGTTTGTAAAATTTTTATCGAAGCGTTCCTACCACGTCTCAGTCAAACTGTACGTCAGTTAATAAACCGATCATATTTCGTGGCAGTGCATAATAGCGTTTGTTGCCAAAAGTCTGAGTTCACTCAAAGTAGAAAACACAGGCAATCTCTAATGTACACTCGTCGCAGTGCACATGTGATTTTTTTATATATAAAAATTCCTACGCAAGTAAAAAAAAAATACATAAATATGGGAAAAATAAAAATGCCCCATATTAAAATTTATTAAGTAATATATATATATATATGAAAGGATAAATATGACATGAAATTGTCTGATGATTTAATGCATACACCAGTTACAAAATGTGTGATATTTTAGTGCAAAAAATAATATTTTTTCCAGCATTTCTTTTTAGAGCAATTATTATTTGAATCCACAGTTATGCAATAAGTTGCTTTTTTTTAATCTTTAGAACTTAAATATTTGTTAAATTGAGTCAACATAATACGCATTGAATACTCTATAAACATAATTGTGAATTTAAAAAAAATCATCGAAAAGGTAAACAGTTTAAAAAATATACATAAATACATCATTTTTCAGTAACACTAATGTTACAAAGTGCATTTTATTGATATAATGTTTTTGTTTGGATCCATGGCCATAGTTTAGCAGTTGTTTATAATTTGACTTTTTTTTCTCTCCATTTCTCAAAATTTGTAAAATTAAATAATAGATGCATTGCATATATTTATATGCGGCTATGAATCCAATGCAAGGTAAGTCTTTTTGTGTTACAAGATAAATGAGAGTACCTAAAATATTTTTTTATCTATAAAATTTCAGTTTATTTTGCATTTTTCGATGATAAAAAGTGTATAATGTGGTTACTGGTTATTGAAATCTTTCCAAGATATTTTAACGACAGTAAGAGTTTGATCATTTTAAAATTGTAGATAGAAAATCAATCGTTTAGGCTTTAATTTTTTTAGAGTATTGTGTCATGATATTTAAACACCACTCTCATTGATATAGACTTTCAGTATTTTATTATTATTATTTTTTTTTATTTTGTTGCATGTTCTTATGTATTTGTGCCGTATGCATCACTTTAGTACATAGATTTGGTAATGTTAGAATAAGAATTAGTTGCATTTAGTATAATTTAGGCAAACATACACAGAGTTTCATTTTCAGACGAACTATGAGTCAAAAGATGGAAAGAAATTCTAAACATGACCAGTTATTTGAAGGGAATGTTAAAGAAAATTCAACTGAACATACTTATTCGGTTGAAAGCAAGAAACTTTATTCTGAACCAACAGAATCCTTTTGCAGAATTTCTTGGTCAGAAATTTTTGAGGATACTCTAACACGGTATTCAAACCCATGGACATAAAAGCTATGTATAATCTGAATAAATTAGGCGTGGACCCCAAAATATGCGAAAAACTAGATGCGTTCCACAAAAAAGTTCAATTTCAGTTCCAAGTTCTAGTTGACCAGTATAAATTAGTACAATCGGAACACACCAAGACTTTAGAAATGAAAGAAAATTTACTGCTTGTAAACAGAAAAATATTACAAAGGCTTAAATTTATAACATCACAAAATAAGCACAAAGACGTAGATGAAGTACAGGTTCTGGATGCGGGTTATAACAACAAAAAATCAAGTCTACTTATAAACCATAAGTGTACACAATCAAATGTCGAACGGATCTTGATGCTTGAGATTGCAAATGAAGGTAACTCTCCAGAAACACAATATACTTCTAAATCTAAATCATCTCTGGACATTCATTCAGGATCTGATTCTATTCAGGATAATAAAAACCCCAATGATTCGAATAATTCAAAATTAACAAAAATTATCATTTACAGGGTACCTGAAGAAATTGGAATTCCAGATATAATAAAAGCTGTTAATGACACAGTTCAATGTCCTATTAATTCCATTACCTTTGAAAAAAATACAGATTAAGGAAGTCAGGCATACATAACTATGTGTTTGAAATCCCGCATAATTTTGCAAATTATGTAATTAAAAACAAATACATAAACATAAGAATTCAGTCTTTTCCAGTTAGACAATTTATTAGTGTAATTCGTTGTTTTCGCTGCCAGGCATATAATCATTTTGCTGACTCGTGCAGAAGTACAAGAATATGTGCTAGATGCGGAGACCCTCACGACTCGTTTAACTGTTATAAGGATCCTAGGTGCATAAATTGCATAATAAACAACAGAGAAAACAAAAATTTTAGTATAGACCACCCCGCATTTTCAATGGAATGTGAGTCACTAAAATATTATATTAAACATGAACGTCGGATTCTAGAGACTTTAAATTAAATTTCATTGATAGTGGAATAGTTATTTATGCAGATGTGATTGGCTAAAAAAAAAAAAAAAATACAGTAATGTAAGACCAGTTGACACAACGCTCATTTTACCACCATTAATTTTACATTTTTATATCCATTGTACAATACATATTTCATGTTCTTTTAGATATGCATTTTTAAATGCTAGCATTTTTTTGTAATGTTAAACAGCACACACACACGCACAAAATGTTTCCTTTAAAATAGAATCTGATTTAAATTTTAAGTTTTAATTGGGTTTGAAAGGCACTTTGAGATTTATAAAATCCTATCGTTTGGCTATTTCAAAGGCGCCTGGAATGGTCTTGCGAGGGGATACATCATTTGAACTGGTAAATTTGAGGTACGTCACCAAAATTGTGCCTTGTGTCGGTGATTTTATTTATCTCGCTGTTTTAGCTATGCTTTCTTAAGATCGGTTTCATACATTGCACACATACACATGTTAGATGATTTATTTTAATTTAAGTCACATTATTATTTAATTCAACATATCACCTCAAAATGGCCCTCTCACAAGCTATTTGTTTGTTAAGGTACTTTCACACAACTTATTTTAGGTGATAACTAAAAAAAAAACCATTGCGATTTTATAATGCTTCACCATAGCTTATAGCCACGTTGGTACTATGTAGCGGTTTGTTTTGCTTCATGTTATACATTTTCATATAATGTTTTCATGTTTACACGAGCACCGTTGCAGATCACATAGGAAATAACTTTGTCAGGTTTTTCTTTTCTGTTTCATAGGTGTCAATGACATTTTACACAATATTTTTTTTTAATTCTCATTTTTTTTTCATAGTGTTTGTTAACTCTTATCTGGTTCAGTTAATTTCTGTCGAAATTATTTTGAGTTCACATCAAACACTGTGTTGTGTATTAGATAGGTCGATGTTACATACTGTTCAATCCAATCAATGTTATCATTCAAGGTTACGAATCCATGCTGTCAATCAATGTGCTAATCAATGTTTTCATTGAATGTTACGAATCAATGTTGTTACTAATCAATGTTACAAATCCCTGTTGTTACTAATCAATGTTACAAATCAATGTTGTTACTAATCAGGGTTATTCAATGATGTTAATCAAAGCTGATAATCAAGGTGACCATTCAAAGGTATTAACACGACCTGTTTGTTTCTTTTTCTTTTTCATTACACATTATGTTTAATATTCACACACCACTCTTATATTACCACCATTTGATGGTCTCACATTGTCTTGGTAAGTACTAGTTAAACCATACTTAACGGATTCATAACACTAGTTATTCATACCACTATTGGTAAACAATAGTACTTACTTACCTATTGCATCGCAATAGTATGGATATTATTATAATGGTTGGTTAATGTTATTATTTTTTTTGCATGACACCTGAAACATTATTATGCGTTTTCTTTTATCCTTACACACATATCTCTTGTTGTTTGTAAGTTAATTTTAAAATAATATATACAGAAATTAATACATACACAATTTTTATTCTGTAAATTTACATTTTTGTACAGATTTGAAATATACATTTGTGCATTACTAAAACCATGATAGGGATCAATAAATCTTTATAATTTTAGGTTTTCAACTGTAATGCACATTGCTGTCATAAAATTGTATGAGTACAGCATTAGATATTTCATTTAGTAAATTAAGTAGTAAATACTTTGTTCACATACATTTATATTGGTAAGAAACTTTTTGTCATCAAATTTACGTCACTGGTACCTCTTTTGCACGTATAAATTCAATCTCTGTTAGGTGTATACATTTCGTTCTAGAACACAAACATTGCACTTTGACAATCTAAATTGTAGGCAAATTATTAAAGTTACTCTAAATCTTTAGAACTTGAATCTCACAGATTGTGACAACTATATCTCATTGCTCACGACAATCTTTTACGTTATGATACATACAGAATGTATAAAACATTTTTAAATTTTTACCTGTTCAATTCTACCTTTGAAATAGCGGTCGGCTTCAAATTATTGACCCAAAGGGCATCTGCTTGATAAGGATGAGAGAGAATAAAATAAATACACTTGGAATCTGTGCAACAAACGCCAACTCTTTCCTAAACCCCCTGCTTATATGTGTGGATATACAAGTTATATTTCTTTAATCATCTATTGTATATGTTTATTTCATTTGCATATTTACATAAACTTATGTCTTGTATTCTTTATATATATATATATATATATATATATATATATACATGTATATATGCAAACAAAATATTTACTTTTTATTTCTATGTACACTATGTTTCCGCGGAAAGTTTTTTTTCTTATATTTTTGGTATACCAATATCTAGAAACATTTCACCATTGTGGAATATGCTGAGTTTTGAAGAATCACGCCAGCAAATATGTGCCTTTTAAATAGAAAGTTAGAAATAACACATAAAAAGACACATAGAAAGAACACATAAAAAAAGGCCAAGTAAAATAAGTAATAAACTTTTGAGACTTGTTTATATATATAAAGTATACTATGTTACTAAATGTATGGTGTACTGCTAAATGGAAGCATTTCAATTAGAGAGTCATGCAGTATATTTATCCAGATAACTTTTTTTTTCTTTTGTCTTTTACATTTGTTATCTTACTTCGTCATTATCGCCCTTCAATGTAATCTCTGAAAAGTGTGCTTAAATTTTGGCCTACAAAAAAAAACAGTTCAAATTCCTGAACTTGCGGAGGAAATATGTGATATCAAATCATATATATTAATCTTTTCCCCTTATCATAATTTTATTCACCTGTCCTATCTTATAATAACTTAAAGAAACCCCCTTTTCATTTATGTAATATGTTCTCTTATTTAATATAAGCGTAATTATATTTCAAGATACGATAAAGTATCCCTTTTTCATACATACACATTCCCTATTCTTATTTTCGTAATACATATATGACCCCATCCTAAATTAACCGTTAGAAGCCATATACCATGATTTTAGTTTCGATTGTGAACCAGATCTTTTTATGACCATATTTGGTATTCGATGTAGGCCGCTATCAGTCCTTAGTTCTGCTCGCTAATCAAAAATTTATAAACCTTTCCTTATTTGGTTTTTAAACCGCGGTCACAAAATTCCGATATCCCTTCATGAGCCCCTGCTACTGTCTTGACTTAGAATACGTCTACATACAGCTTGAATACAAAGAGTACGCGTTAATTATGCCAAAATAGCACAGTTCATATAAAACAAAATTTTCAGAGAAGTACGCCAAATTGCAGTATTGTAACCATTGTGGCGAATATATTGGCGATAATTAACTTTGCTCATATGCATATGTTATTCGCTAGACTCTCGCTAGTTTCCGTTCTTGTACAACTCCCATCTGAGGGGCCTCCCATCTCCAACGGAGTTTCAATAAATTTTTAATTACTTTAAAACGAACCTGGTAGTAGTTATTAACGGCCACTAGTTGTAATGTCATGTTTATTCCTTTAACTACCATCGCAATATCTAAAAATCATAAGAGTTATCATCACCTAATCCCAAAGTTAACACAGTACTATATATTTCGGCCACTAGTTGTAATGTCATGTTTATTCCTTTAACTGCCATCGCAATATCTAAAAATCATAAGAGTTATCATCACCCAATCCCAAAGTTAAAACAGTACTATAGCAATACCCAATTTTAACGAGATATTTCAAATCTTCGGTTCAAAGTATGCCTAGACACCAAATTTCAAGTCATTTGAATGATAAGTTTTTGAATTGTAAACATTCAAAATTTAGTGTTTTTAATGTTAAATTACGTTTTCATATTTTTATTTATATCTCCTGAAATTATGCTCCTAATGTGCTAATTTTTTGTGTAGCAATAATTCTAGTATAGCCAAACATAAATACGCTGAATTTGTAATTTTTATAATTTTATGATATGAATTATGAATTGTGAAATTAATATTCAAAAACGTTATGAATTGCAACCTACAATTTTTTGATGGATTTAGATTTATTAAGTCCTGCTTTATGGAATTCCAAAATTTCACATTTTTTTCCAAATAGTTTTCAAATTATGCTTAAAAAACTGCAAAGTGATGGTTTAAGGGCCGTGTATGATAGAAGTGACTAGATGTTTTGAAATTTCTTCTGCTGTCCTGTAATCTAACCGGCTTCACTGACTGCTTGAGTGGTGCTTAAGGTGCCTTGATCAAGAAGGGGGCACTCTTGGTTAACAATCGAGAACCGTACAATTTGGACTTCAATTTGGGTACATCCCTTAAAATACGCTAGTTTTAAAATAATTAATTTCTCATTAATTTCTCGGAAACTTATGGTACGAATTGCATAAAAATTTGTTTTTAGGCTAATTGAAGGGTGTAGAGTTAATTTATGCCGTCAGAATTGTGTACTGCTATTGAAAAAAAACAAAATTATGTTTTTTTAATATGTAGATGGCCCCCTAACCAAATTTTATGTACCTCATTTAAATGTAGACTTCATTTCCAATCGTTCGGTACCAGTAATTTTCTTCTACGATAATTTGTTGAGGAGTTAGTAGGGGGGGGGGGGGTACTTTTTTCCATGACTGTACCATTGCATTTTTTTGATCGTCTTGATGAGTACTATCATCCTCCTAAGTTTGTTGAAGCATTTCAGATACACCCTGTTCTATAATAGCAGCATATACTCGTGTTTCTTGAGATAAAAAAGAGAGAAATTAAAAAAAAAATGACTTTTCATTTCCCTGTGGTCTAATCTGAGGTATCGAGTTTTTTGGAATAGTTTCTCACTGTGTAGTAAACAGGAGATGCAAGAGTGTAGAGAAAGAATGAAGAATGAAAACCATATTTCTTTCATTTTAACCCTTTTATTATACAAACCAGGGGATGCAACCCGGCCTTAACGGGTTATAGAGCACTCTGCCCAGTATTATAATGCTGTATTTGTATATTTTTAATTGAAAATTCCAAAACTTTTTGTATATTTAACATATCTTTTTTCTAATTCTCCATGAAAAACGCCAAAAATATTTTTATATAAAAAATAAAAATAACACATACGATTAAATTTTAGAAGTTTATTAAAAACTGGACATGCGTGGTTAGCTATATGTCAGTGGTTCATAGTAAAGAAAGGCTCCACTAGTGGCCGAGAGGTTCTGCTCTCGAAGCTGGCATACGGAAGGTGATGGGTTCGAACCCAATCGCGCCTGTCGTTCGCGTATTAATATAATTCTTTTAACAGCACATAAAATAATAGTCTGTTTTAAAGATAATTTTTCTTCCCCCTATAGAGTTCAACTTCCTCCTCATTTTTAAATGTTGGGAGTGAGACTCCGGTAGGTAAAATTGAACTTCAAGCACTGATTTAATAAATGATAGCAATAAAACAATATTAACGATGGTATTTTTTATTTTTATTGGTTTATTACGGCCGCCAGAATGAATGTAATATAAATATTATGCTATAAAAATATACTATATCTATTTATATAGCACATCTATTTAACCCTTTAAGCCGTGACCCGCACAATTGTGCGGGTGATACTAAAGTAAAAGAGAATGACTGTTTCCTGTTTTTGTGGGATTTAAAACTAAATCTGCACATTTATATGAGTTAATTAGATTCAGATACAACTAGGGGGAACCAACAACAATACAGTGTTAGATTTTCTGCTTTTAAAAAGAGTATATCATCTGACAGCAATAGACAAAAAGTATGTACTGTCGTATTTTCTTTTAACACGAGAGTAGTCGCGACATTTTTTAGAACGTTAGTAGTCGCGTTCGGTCCATTTGCCGCCGTTACCAGCAGGCCGAAAACGAAAGGGAAACTTGCCGGTGTTATCAGATGATCGAAAACGGATAACGTAGGGTGAAAATATTGACCGAATTTTAAAAGATTACAGCAATTATTCATTTTACAACATTTTACAGCAATTATTTATTTCACAACTTTTACAGCTTTATGTATTTCGCTTAAGTATATATTCAGTTGTCATCTAGATAAGTGTTTTTAATAACTCTTTCTTCGTTTTGCATAAATACTTAAAAGTAAATAGTAAATGATTTGATTGAATTTCTGATGTTACTATGAATCAATAATTAGTAGGAAAACATTTACGAATATGAATCTAAATTCGTGATAGGGGTTTTTTTTATTTATTTATTTATTTATTTATTTATTTTGGAAGGACATAATCAGAGTCAGGTAGATTTTTATGATACTCCGGCACTCTATATCCATTTAATAAAATAAAATTAATAAATTTAGCATCAATATTTACACTGACATTAAATTGAACAATTAAACTGAAAATAAAAATGGAACCTATGACATTCAACACAAAAACCAAATACAATACCACTAATTTACCAGCATATTATATATGTATATGTATATATATATATATATATATAATAAAGAAAAATGTAAAAAATGCTTAACTTCGAAATTATAAATGTAAATCTTGTAACTACGTTTTATTTATTTATTTTGTGGGGTGTCTGTGTGTGTATGAGGGGGGAGAAGAGGGTGGGGGGGGGGCTCTCGAGATTTTGTGATTAAATCCATTTTTCAAATGAAAATGCACGACTTGTAGTTTTTGTACTTATTTCAGGGTGGGAGCAGCGCCCTTGAATAAAAACTCTGGATACGAACTTCGCTTATATAAAGTAAATAATAAATAAGTTATTGAAATTATATATTTAATTTAAATACATTTGCAATTGTAGATTTAAATCCTAAGATGGATAAATTATTTTAATTAATAGAATCATTGAAAGGTTCATCTTAATAGGGATGTATTTTACAGCAACTATTTAATTAAAATAAATATTCAATTGTACATTTCATAATAAGGTATTAATATTATAATTTATTGTTTTATAATAACATTCATTAAAATAATAAAAACAATAAGAAAATTTTCTCCGAAATTATAAATATGCAGCAATAATTTAATTTAAATGAATTTTCTCTCATATTCTGGAAAACATTGTTCTGAAAAATAGTTTGAACAATTGATGAAGGACAACAAATTTAAATTTGTTAGATACCGCCCCCAAGCCTCTATTGGATTTCAATAATAATAATAGTAATAAAAATATTTTCTGAGGCATTGTTAAAAAAAAAAAATGTGTTTTTACTTACAGTATGAAAATTTAAAAATAGATAACTTTTATAAAAATACTTAAAATATTTTTTTAAATCATAGTATAAACATTCACTGAATTATCCAAAAGAGATTTTTATTTCGTAATTTCTAACCTACATTATAAAATTCTCATTATTTTTCTTATTGTACAAATAAATTATATGTATGTTCTTCACAGATATACATACTACATTTCTGAGAAAATTGTTTTATCTTTCGAATTTGTTTTATTGTACAAAAACGATACTTTTCAGATTTTGGAGATACGGCAATTTTTTTACTGATTCCCACAAAAATATCTTCTCTCTTTTTTAATGGTTTGGCAGTGTTATTGTCTGTTTTCTTTCATTTATATGTTCCGGTAATAAATGGAAAGCAAGTTCTTTGAAATAATGATGATGAATTTCCCTTTTTTTCCAAATTTAAACGATTGTCAATTTGAGAATTTATTCCCGCAATGTTTGACAATGAAAAAAAAAAAAATACAAGTGACCATCCATCAGTTTTTTGTGCGAACTGACTTCACAACTAATATAATAAAACAATTTTAAGTCACATTCTAAAAGTAAAAAAAGTATTCTATGAACGGGTAAAATAGCAGATAGAAAGACGAAATAACAACAGGCAGAGAGTCCGGACTTCGAAGAAACTTTCCCCCACAGATTTCGCAGAAATGGGAAAGGATGAACACGAGGGGGAAAAATTCAACTAACGCAAGTGGTCGCAACGCGGTCATTTAGACCGATTGAAACTTAAGAATGCGATAAAATGCTAAGAAACAGCAGGAATGACTTGCAATTTTACTACACAAGAGTGTGAACACTCAAGGTCAGCTACACGGAATTTGGCTATCGTAACTTTAATGGGAGATGAGTTACAGGAAGATAACGAATTTCGGACGGGGAAAAGACCAACGCGCGACTATTAACGGGTTAAATATGATTTTTAGTGGTTGCTTAGATTTAATTTTTCTTTTCATATACTTTATTCATGATTTTAATTGATTTCGTCTTTGATAAATTTAATTAGGCTTTAGAAATGTTGAGAAAAAAAATGGCCAGCACAATTGTGCGTGCCCGGCAATTAAACTTCCAAAATGGGTATAATTCCTAATATATAAAATATTTATTTTTAAGTCATTTTTTTAAACTTGTGTTATTAGAAATTTATTTTTTATTAATTACATTTTTAAAGCGGATTAATTTTAAATTAATAGGTTTGTACTATTCATGATTTCTATTTAAAATTGATAGTATTAGATATATAATATGCACATGTAACAAACTGTATGTTTCTGCTCTTAGTTATAGATGTCATATACGATTTATAAGTTTTATAATAGTTATATGCCTATCACGAAATAGATTTTTAAGTTTGACAAATTCATTCAATTTTGTCGATACAGCACGTAAACCACGAGGAATAAATAATAAATTATGGAAAGTTCAGAAAATGCTCGACAGATTCCGTAGTGTCTGCTTAAATTTACCAGGAGATCGAGGGAAATTTTCCATAGATGAGCAAACGATTCTTTTTTAGGACGTGCTTCAGTAAAGCAGTGCATAAAAAACAAACCACACTCTCTTGTAACAATATCACCTGCAATAGTTTTAAATTTTGTAGTATACCAATGGGAAAGTACAGACCTGGTCCGCAAGGATCTAGGCTTAGTACCTGTTGTAGTCCTTACTTTGGTTCAGACCCAGTTTTATGTACTTCGATCGGTTTTTCAACAAAATACCGCTGCTGGAAAAACTAAAAAAAAAAGAAAAAGAAATTTGAAGAATCAGGCACAATCCAAATTTAGTGAAGGGCATAACATTTGTCAACGGCTCTTAACCCTTTAAGCCCTGACTCGCACAATTGTGCGTGTGATACTAAAGTAAAAGAGAATGACTATTTCATGTGTTTGTGAGATTTAAAACCAAGTCTGCATATTTATATGAGTTAATTGGCTTCAGATGTTTTGATAAGACACAACTAGGGGGAACCAACTACAATACAGAGTTAGATTTTCTGCTTTTAAAAAGACTATATCATCTGACAGCAATAGACAAAAGTTTTTATTGTCGTAATTTCTTTTAAATATTATTTTTAGTGTTTGCTTAGATTTAAATTTTCTTTTCATATACTTTATTCATGATTTTAATTGATTTTGTCTTTGATAAATTTAATTAGGCTTTACAAATGTTGAAAAACAAATGACCCGCACAATTGTGCTGGTCCGGGCTTTACCACTTCCGAAATGGGCACGATTCATAATATATAATTTTTTTTTTATTTTTAAGATATTTTTTTTAACTTATGTTTTTAGCAATTTATTTTTCATTAAATACATTTTTAAATCGGATTAATTTTAAATTAATAGGTTTGTACTATTCATGATTTCTATTTAAAATTAATAGTATTAGATATATAATATTCACATGTAACAAGCTGTATGTTTCCGCTCTGAGTTACAGATAGATGTCATATATGATTTATAAGTTTTATATGAGTTATATGCATATCACGAGATAGATTTTTAAGTTTGATAAATTCATTCCATTTTGTGGATACAGCAAGTAAACCACAAGAATAAATAATAAATTATTTAAAGTTCAGCAAATGCTCGACAGATTCCGTAGTGTCCGCTTGAATTTACCAGGAGATCAGAGAAAATTTTCCATAGGTGAGCAGACGATTCCTTTTTTAGGACGTGCTTCAGTAAAGCAATATATAGAAAACAAACCACACTCTGTTGTAACAGTATCACCTGGGATAGTTTTAAATTTTGTAGTATACCAGTGGGAAAGTACAGACCTGGTCCACAAGGATGTGGGCTTAGGATCTGCTGCAGTCCTTACTCTGGTTCAGACGAAGGTTTATGTATTTCGACCGGTATTTCAAAAAAATACCGCTGCTGTAAAAACTAAAAAAAAAAAAAGAAAGAAATTTGAAGGATCAGGCACAATCCAAACGGAGTGAAGGGCATACCATTTGTCAACTCTTAAGAGCGGTGCAAGCATTGAGCACGTCTCAGAAAATGAAATTGTAGTGGTCTGTCCAAAAACAAAAATTGTTTCAAACATTTTAATTGTGGTTGATGAAAATTATCTCAATAAACAACAACTATTTTTGCTTAAACTTTTATCTTTAGATATTTGTGCACATAATCCCAAACTAAACAATTGTGTAGATTTAGCCTCAAAACGGCTGTATTAAGACCGAACCCGCACAATTGTACGGGTCCTCCTTTGACATAACCTGACATCGGGTAAGGAATATAGATAAGGAATATAGATATTTGCACACATAATCCCAAAGTAAACAAATGTGTAGATTTAGCCTCAAAATGGCTGCATTAAGACCTAACCCGCACAATTGTGCGGGTCCTCCTTTGACATAACCTGACATCGGGTATTTTTTTTTTTTTCAAGCAAATACGGGTACGGAATTTTTCCAAATTCAGGGAGGACCTTCGTGCCATGACCAAAAACAAACACAAAATATTAGGCTCATTTCTATGTATAACTTCATACACTTTTCGATGGTACAATAGTCAAAATCCCACAAAAATCGCTATTACAGCGTCCCCTAGCGGCGATTTTTGATTTTTGTTCCAAATTCAGGGAGGATTTGCTTGCCATAGCCAAAAACTTAAAATAAAAATTTGGTTCAATTCTATGTATAACTTCATACACTTTTTGATGGTACAATGGCGACAGACAGACGGACACACGCAGAGTTGGGCAGTATCGAAAATACATGTATTTGAAATACATTTTCAAAAAACATTTGTAATTTGTATTTTGTATTTTAAACCTTCAAAAGAAATGTATTTTAGTAATGTATTTTGGAATGCGTTTTCAAAGTATTTTGTATTTTCAAAATACTCAAAATACATTCCTCCAGATTTCAAGCTGTAGTGTCTAAACCGCAGATCCTAGATTTGTAGCAGGGAAACACATGTCTGTCTGTTTTGAATAGTTTTCGAATTCGTTTCTAGAAGTTTATATATCACATTGTTTAACATTTGGTACGATGTATGATAAAGCATATTAATGAATCGGATGTTTACTTCTGCAGAATCATTTTTGCGGAGTAGTCACAAAAATAGTTTTTATAATTCATAACATTCAATGAGAATTACAAAAAAATTGTTGTGTGAAAATGGTTGCATAGGCAGGTGTTGCCTATTTAAAGTACATTAGAAATGTAATGCTGTTAGTTACAGCAGAGATTCGTGGAAATAACTGCTAATCTCCTAATGAAAATTTATCAAGAGGATTAATTATAATAAATACACAATCTGCGCATTAGACATGAAATATTTTTAACGTTCTGTTGATGTTAATAAAATTTTTAGGAAAACTACCAGCAGTATAAAACAAGATGTTCGATTATAGGTTAAATTTTTGAATGATAAAACAAACTTCAAAACCTATTTAAAGGTAAGATTTTAGTCTTATACCATCATATATCGATTTTAACATTATTTTTCATAGTTTCTTAGTATTTATTCAGCCGAAGTTCTAATATGATTTATCGTATCTTTGATATTCATTTAATTGGGATTGAACTTTGATATAAAAGTAGTTAAATTTATTCATAAAGTATGAAAATGTTCATTAACTGTATTTACGTTGAGTATATTAGATATTGGATGTTTAAATGCAGACTTAGCTTTATTATAGTTAAGCATTTCCATGGTGACTTTACATTCCGAAACCTTTTAACACTTCATTTTTATTTTTATTTATTTTTTGTTAACACATGCGAAGCTATAATCCTGATTTAGAGAACATACTACTTTGTGTACAAAACATGGAAGAAAATCACTTTTAATTAAAAATTCTAATACATTTTTTTAGGTTTAACTTTTTTTTTCACTAACAGAAAAAAGCAATTTTATGTGAAAAATATAAATTATACATCTAAACAAAGTTTTGATATTTATAGAAAACGGTACTTTTGCATTAGCTACATGCCAAGGTTTAATTGCCAAAGAAATCGTCATAGAATTATAGCAGATTTTTTTATTCTACTTATTTCAGCAGTATTATACATCTGTTAAATCTGTGTTTATTTATTTGTTTATTTTTTATGAACTTTTAATATCGTTATCGAATATTAGCGAAGGACAAATTATGAACTTATTTACATCGTTTTAAGTGCATACAGGTAAACCTTCTGCTATCGGGCTCCACGCGATATAGATTGTTTTTTTAAATCATGCTTGATTAAAAAAAAAAATGATAAATCCGTAAAGAAAGATAGTTTTCAAACAAATTGCATTTGAAAGTACATTTTTTCTTTATTCAACGGTATAAAACTGTTGTGCGATGATTAGACGTCAATAGATTTGCTAAAAAAAGAGTTATTACTCAGATCGTTGCTATCGTCAATACGACATCAGCGTTACTAATTTCCAAGTTTTTGTTTTATAATACAGATCGGCGATTTCACTCAGATAAAAGATGCCCGTTTTTTTATTATTATTATTATTTTTTTTAGTATATTTTCTCGGATTTCCAACCAACTACACCGAAACAGCATTTTTCAGACTTTCTTATTAGACTACATACCAGCAGGTAATCGCGAAAGGTTTTTATCATTTTTAGCAAACTTTGTTATTTGGATTATTTCAGCATTTAAACGCAATTACGCAATTAGTTCAATTACGTGCTAAATTCGTATATTATCTATGTATTTGTGAGATTTTAATTTCGTTTGGCAAATTAGTTATGGAATATTACAGAAAAACAGACAAATGCTGAATTGCATCGTTGTTTTAAGTGCAATGGTTAATTGCACGAATATTTGCGAGATGAATTTAAAACATATCCCTGCCGGCCCGGCCTACAGGCGGAGGTAGATTTCGAAGTTAAGTATATTAATTGCACCAACAAAAACTAAATCATGATTAGATATAAATCCAATTTAACAGTTTTATCTGCCGCTTTTGACGAGTTTTTATTTCATTTTTATATAATAGCTGGTTTTATCAGAATCATGTTAAGGCGGTATTAAAAAAAAATACATTTCCATGCTCAACAAGTCGAAATTTTCTGGCAAATTTTCAGATTCGTTTTTAATAGAAAAAATACGAAACTTGCTGACGTGATTTTTGAAAAGATTTATGAAAGACCTGTGTTTTTATTTTACTTTCAATTAATTAAAACTTGATTTATGAACAATTATTTTCTCAGTAGGACAATATTTTTCGTTTCTAACACAATCACTTCGGGAAATTTCTGTTCAAAATTTTCTGCGATTTCTTTGCTTCGGTTGGGTTGATTTTTGAGGGCAGATTATCTGCTCGAGGGAAAAAGATCCGTAGTGGGGGAAGTGCCTTCCGTAGGGGTCTTTCTAAGGGAACCTTATCCGTATTTACGCTTGGAAGTCCAAGGTTCGAAGAAAACCACAAAAACTCCGAACGATAACGCGATTAACGCGTGATTAACTTATGTTAAAACTCTTATTTAATTCTAATTAAACTCTTATTTATTTTGATTAACTTATGTTAAGATGATCTTTATACAATTCTTTATAGAATGAATTAATCCTTATCCTTATCTATACTCCTATTATAAAGAGGAAAAAATTGTTTATTTGTTGGAGGTAAGCTCTGGAACTACCGAACCGATTCCAAAAGTAATGGTATCAAAATGATGGTGTGAGTCCAACTTAGAACATAGGCTATATCTTATGTCGGTGCCACTACCCCAAAGGGGGTTAAGGAGCAAAAAACGTTCTAAAAATGCGATTTTAGCGTTACTGAAGGGCCTAGAAATATGAAATTTTGAGTATTAGTTATCTTCTATATATATAAAAGAAAGTCTGGATTTTGTATTAATCAACGCGCACCCAAAACTACTGAACCTAAAATCTTGAAAATCGGGGTAAAAATACTTCTTACGATATAGAGTGCCGCTAAGAAAGGACTTTCCAAATTTCCACCCCTAAGGGAGGTAAAATAGAGAACCAACTTAAAAAAAATTCCTTAAAAATCTGATTTTATAGTTATTTTTCAACTGATAACATATTATGGTGTATTTTTGTATGCTGAATCGAAAGGTACTAACTAAATTCTTTTAAGCCCAATAGTTCGAGAGATATTTCATATTTTTCTAATTTGGCACTATCTTTGGCGCCAAAACCTGAATTTTTCAAGTGATAATTTCTAAAAACTCATTCTTTCCATTCTGTTAAAAGAAGCAAGCGAAAAAATTCAAATTGAATAATTTTTTAACCATTCCTTTTGGTTAAATAAAAACAACTTCGTCAATTAGAAAAAAAATTCAAACGCCTCAAAAACTAAAACTAAATTAAAAAAAAAAAAAAAAATCTGTGGTACTCTTTCGTTCTAATTTTCGTCGCGATACCATGCCAAAATGTATGGTATCGCGCCATTTATTTCAACCCTAATCGTGCAAACGATTTTTACTGCAAACCGTGCCACATATTAACATTTGCTAATTATTGAACGTGAATATTTTTAATGATGGAATTTATTTTATTCCATCATGATCTCGCAAAACATTTTTATTTGTTATTTTTTGAATAGAAAATATTTATTACTGATAGTGATATAGATTTTACCATTTCGCAGTTATCTGATGATGAGGAACCTACAATAAAATTATTTCAGAAATTAGGAATTATACATATAAAAATGTTTTGTTCAAAAAACCATGAATGTCTTCATTGAAAGAATGAAATGTTTACTGCAATGTGAGACATATTTTACGTACGCCATGCTTCAGTAGTAAAATACATTTACAATTTCAAGACTGCAGTTTAAATTAACTGTATTTTATTACTTGCAAAATATTTATTTATTCTTATATTTTAAGTATTTATTTTGGTACCCGTCGACCAATTTCGCCAAATTATATAAATCGCCAAATTATACAAATTGACATAATTTTTATTTTGAATAACGAAAGAACAAATAAATTAGTATAACATTAATAAAAATACATTTAAAACGTCGAAATAAAAATCACCTGATGACGTAAATACGTGTAACTTGCTTAAAGTCAAGTGAATGTGACATTTACGATCAACCATTATTGGCATTTAATCTTATAGTTTGGCAATATATTTTTGGTCGACGGGATAACCAATTAGTACCATTATTTTTATTGATTTAAAAAAAAATGGTAGGTAAAATTCTCTAATTTTCAAAAGTTATATTTTTTAAATGCTAATTTTTTTATCATTAATTTTTATTTCAAATGTATCATTTCATTTTTGTGTTTACGATTCTGTTACTGTTCTGGTTACTGTTCATTTTGTGTCAACTATTACGCTTGGTGACAAAGGTGTTGGCATAACAGGGAAATACCAAAACAGTTACTGATTTTATTTCAAATGTAAAGAAAAAAGGTTTAATGACCAATAAATATTTTAAATATGACTATAACTCAGATTCTACTGAACAGAATTTTGTAGAACTTACACTGTTAAATAGTAAATTTGGTTTATAAATGGTTTAATGTAAAAACCATCGTTCTAAGTTACTACGGGAGTTCTAAAATTAGGTGAACTCGATTATGAAAGATTTCAAGTCAACTAATTAAATGCACAGTAAGTTAGATAATATTTCAGAGATTTTTTCAATATTTATCATATCATTCTGTGTTGTTTAGTTACGGAGCTATACGGAAAAAGTTCTCAGTGGTACAGTAAAGAAAATTGGAAGATATACGCTACAGAGATATGGTATACTAGAGAGTATATATGATATAGTTATGGAAGTTGAGCTGAGTTCTTTAAAAAATTCAGAAGTGATGCAGTATATACCTACCCCTACCTCCCAGCGAGTTCTGTAATCAGGTGAACGCGATTATGAAAGTTATATTTAACTATCTTAAAATATATGTATAATGCGAAGAGAAATTTCATTCCGGCCGCTTATATCTTGAGTTCTGCTGAATAGATTTTGACGGGACATACATTGTTAGTTAGATAATATTTCAGAAGTATAAAACATAACGTTCTACGTTGCTTAGTTAAATAATTATGGCGAAAGTTCTAAATCAGATGAACCCAATTTTGAAAGATTTGCTTTTTTTAAAGGTTCCACTGAATGAATTTTTATGGGATTTAAACTGTTAATTAGATCATTTTTAGGGAAGGTTTCTGTATATTTTCCAGTTTAAAAGATTCTGCTAAGTGGATTTAGATGCAACTTGATAGGTTAGTTAATTTTTCAGTGAATATTTTAGTATAAAGCACATATCATTTGCTGTTGCTTGGCTGTTAGGTTGTTTGATTGTAGAATTATAGATGAAAGTTCTAGAATCAGGCGAACCTAATTATTATGAACGATCAGCCTTTTCAATAAGTCCAATTAACAGATTCTATTGTGACTTGCATTGATAATTTTTATTGAACGCTTTTAGTATATTACATATTGTTCTATTGTTCTTTATCGAATCCTACACTATCAGATCAACTAAAGGAATTGGTTCTTAACAGTCTAAATTTTGTATGACTCAATAAAAGATATAATAGCGTAATGACATTCATATTGCTTTCAGCAATTCGGTTGGATACACCAGGTAAATGTCCATATTGCTTTAAAACGCATAATCAAATTCACAGATATATTTTGTTTCATTCAAGATTTCTTTAGAAAAACCGACCAGCGTAGCGGGCGAAGGTGGCTAGTAATATTATAAATGTCAATGTGTGTCCGAATGTTTGAATGAAGTCAGCGTCTAAACGGATGAATTAATGCTTTTGTATTTTTTAATATAGATGGATTACAACACGGAAATGAACATAGGCTGTGTTTAATTTATTTTATTCAAATATTTTGCGTAATATTTGAAAATTTCGTTCATTTTCATACTGAATCAATTGACATTTTTCCGATAAATTTAACTTTCTTTCTTTCCCGTTGCCAAGAAAATCAAAGTCTGGTATAAAATTTTCTCCTCGGCAATTAATTTTTAACTGAACAATTTCTGCGTAAAAAATGAGAATAAAAAGAAAATAAATATGACGTCATACTTGAAACGAAAAAAAATGAAGTATTTTTTATTATATACAAAACATGGATATCGGTTACTTTAATAAGGGTTTTTCATGTCAAAAATGGCGATATAATTAGAAGGAAAACGAGTGAAATAGAATTATATTATTGATAAAATATTTAACTTTCAAAAATATGACGTCATACTTGAAATAAAACAGGTATTTTCAAGTATTCGTTAAAAATACAAGGAGCATGAATATCATAAACTAATGAAAATAGATAAAAAATGACGTCATATTTAAAATGAATGAGAAATATTTTTTACTAATACTGAGTAATAAGTTTGAATATAAGTTACATACAAATGAGAGTTTGCATTCAAAATTCACGTTATTATTATCAGTGGAAGACATTATTTGTGGGAAAAAAAAAAGGAAATAAAATTGATTAATATATTTTTTTTACGCTTTTTTCCTTTAAAATTAAAAAAGAATTTAATTTCAATTTGTATAGATGGTACAAAAACGTGATTAAAGTAAATTTTCCTAAAACTAAAAACATATTTTCGCACATTGAAGATTTATGGATGAATTTATTCCACAGAAGCAAAAATCGTCTGAGCATATTGGCATTTAAACCAAGGATGTAAATTAAACTTCATCTTCTACATTTAAGTGGATTGTTATTGCCCCTACGAACTGAATTTTAAAAAATCGTATGCTATTTTAATTAATTATTTTTAACAGATGGCAATTAAAACATATCACAAAGGCGAATTTAGTAAAAGGTTTTATCGGATAAAAATGATGTAATATTTTTTCAATTAGAGTATTAATTTTAATTAGAAAACTTTTGTATATATTTATTTTAATTTCGTCAAATTGATGTCATTTTCATTTCACAAGCTTCGAAATTAAAAATGAAACCATTAAATAACAATATGCATTTCAAAAATAATGTTTTGCATCAAAAGTCGCATTATTTCAAAATGTAACCTTAGTTTACATTTTAAATGGGGTAACTTGACGTGAGACGCCGTGTTGTACAAGATGCCTAATAATGTAGTTTTCATATGCGCTGGCGGCTGTAGGGAAACGCCGCTCAATTGTAAGTAAGATGGTTCCCTACTGATATTTTAATTTCTGTTAGCGCTTTATAAAAAAATTAAGTGGTACTTTTTTATTGCTATTTAGTCAAAACACTTCTGGTAAGTGTCAAAAACATTTACGTGACTTCTGTATTTGCCTATATAAGTCTTAGTTTAAACACCAGAAAAATAAATCTGATGTTTTTAGAAAATACTGATACCTGGCCTTTCTACAAAGCATAAATGGTGGCCAGTTCCCGCTTCTTCACGTCAGTGGGGTACGCCGGAGTCTTACCCAATACTTTGGGGTAAGTGTACGAAAATTTTTGGGGGTAAGATGCCGGTTATTTTCCGTTGCAGTCAAATGCCTGGTTGTGTCTTTATTGTATGAATTACTCTTGTATATTAACTAATGTGTCAACAATTTTAATCAGATACATTAAATCAGTGATTAAATCATGGTTTTAATCAACTGAATAAAAAAAAAGCATTAGTTAAAATTATAAATTTTGTAAATGTTTAAAATGGCATAAATAAATATTAAAATCTAAGGTGAATATAAGTTGAAAGGTTTCTATATGTATTCTGAGTTATAAATAAACTTTATTCGCCTTATAAATAATTATTTCATATTTTTTAAATTTTAACCATTGTTAAAACTTTGATGTTAAATGCAGTTATAAATAATTTTAATAAATGTAAATATCGGTAGTATATAATATAGTTTTAGATAACTAGGGTCTGCTGCCCCCTACGAGCTACGCTCGCCAACCTCCATCCAGACACCGCAGACTCTAAAACCACGTTAATTTGATCTGCTTTGAAAATATAACGGATTAAATTTTCCACCAACATCCAGAAGATGAGGATTTTTTTTTTTTTTTTTTTTTTTTTTTTTTTTTTTTTTTTTTTTTTTTTTTAATGAGTGAGAATCAGTGTTAAGAGTGTATAGCAATGTGCAACAAAACCTCTGAATGAAACATGTGATTAGATCAAATGCATTCAGTGAAACTGTTGGTTATATGCAAGTTCCTCAAAGTGCCTAAACAAATGTGCAGTCTGTGTCAGATCTGAGTTATAGCTTAAAAGAACAATGGGCTACATGAAAAACACCAACAAAAAATCTGCACTCTAAAGCACTTACTCACATTGGCTTTATCGTATTTAAACTTATTATAATATTTAAAAATAGGCATACTTAAGAGCCATAATTATTTTAAATGTTAAATAGAACATAACTTTTTTTTTCAAATTTTAGTTTGTCCTTTTATTAAATTGCCAACGTTTGTTACATTCATATTTTTGTAATTTTTTAATATTAAGTAAGTTAACAACTTTAGTATGTCTAAAATATTAAAGTTACTTTTATTCGTCCCATTATGTTTTATACTGCTTCACAAAAGGTATTATTTACATTGAAACTCCACAAGGCATCTTACCCCTAGATAGTTGGGCATCTTACACATACGTATGGCCGAAATGCAAGTGCTTACAAAAACAAAAAAAATTATGCTTTATATAACATCTATAAAATGAAATAAGGTTTTAAATGATACATAAGGGTGCAAACTTCTAAAAGCAATCAATGAATAACAAATAAAAACAACATGTGATTTTTAAAACAATAAAGTCACTAACTACTGCATCTTCACCCAATTTACCCTACATTTTCTTACTTGAAATTTAAGATTTATTAAAATGAATTTTAATATTTTTTTCTAAATGTACATGTACAATAATACAGGACTTCATTAAGCGATTTCATGTTTTAATTAAGTGAAATGGCATAGTTTTACATGATTCATGAAGTGAAAGAATATATATATTATCTCGACAAGTATTATTCCGTACGAAAAACTAACCAAGTGACGTCATCATATTTTAAATCATTGACCAGTTTTCTTTCAGAAAATATTAGCATTTTTATATCACTTATACCAAATTGTTTGATTTCCCCAGACTTTCTAGAAAGTACATGATTAACATCCTTTTACCTTAAAATCTCCCAGAAATTCGATGTAAGAAAGCTTAACAAATAATTTTAATTAGAGATTAGGCTTCACATGCCACAACGTTTACATGTAAAGTTGAGGTGAAATCACTAATTAAGAAATAAATTCATCCTTCACCTCACATCCCTCTAATTTTTAAAGGCGCCATGATTAACGAAAAGCGAAAGAGAAGAAGGGAAATTTTCTTTCGATTAAAAAAAAAACTAAATCCATAGTTAAAAAATCTCTGAAACACAATCTCTGTCCCACATTGGAGCATATACCTACAAACAGCGAAGCCTCCATAATCCAAAATTACAACACAACAATCGATATGAAAACATTTAGCCGTAACTGGACTGCTTTTCCCATAAACAGATTTCTTCCGCGATTGAAAACAATAAGCAGTTCTATTGCTTAAATAATAAGCATTTATGCTTCGAGAGTCTTCGGAGCGTGGTAAACATTTTGATATTATTGGTAGATCTACAGCTGTTAAAAATGTGATAACATGAAATAAAAATGTAATAAATATTTGAAAGTTAAAGAAATTTCTCGTACTTTTATTATTTATTTTTGACTTTTGATGCTTCACCACGTCTGATTTTTTGAATATCATTTATCCTTTTTTCTTTTCCAAGATGTAATTTTTTGTAATAGAAACATAATGTTATATGCTAATTTTTCGATTATTCTAATCAATTCAAAGACGCGTCTGAAGTGATCTGTTAATAATCACTATTTACTAATATATCTCTTTAAATAATATTCTTTGTCACAAAAACATAAATGAATATCCATGAACGGAATAAATATAAAATAGAATAAATATAAATAATAAAATAGAATAACAAAGATGTAAGTTTATTCTTCATTTAATCTTAGAAAACGAGTATGAAATTTGAGCCCACGAAAGAAATTTAAATGATCCTATGTATATAAACAAAAATAAGCAAATTGGGATCATTAGAAGTTTTTGTACTATAAAATATGATAAAAGGTTAATTACATATGCTTTTAATAATCGAATTTTTTTGTTTAATTGATGAATTTATTCTTCTTTAAATCTTAAATGAACGAAGTCACGGGTAACAGCTAGTAATATTATAAATTTCAATGTATGTCCGAATGTTTGAATGAAGTCAGCGTCTAAATGGATGAATTAATGCTTTTGTATTTTTGAATATAGATGGATTACAACCCGGAAATGAACATAGGCTATGTGTAATTTATTTTATTCAAATATTTTGCTTAATAATTCAAAATTTCATTCATTTTCATACAGAATCAATTGACATTTTCCCGATAAATTTAATCACCTTTCTTTCCCGTTGCCAAGAAAATCAAAGTCTTGTATAAAATTTTCTCCTCGGCAATTAATTTTTAACTGAACAATTTCTGCGAAAAAAATGAGAATAAAAAGAAAATAAATATGACGTCATATTTGAAACGAAAAAAAAAATGAAGTATTTTTTATTATATATAAAACATGGATATCGGTTACTTTAATAAGGGTTTTTCTGTCAAAAATGGCGATATAATTAGAAGGAAAAAGAATGAAAAAGAATTAGATTTTTGATAAAATATTTAACTTGAAAAATATGACGTCATACTTGAAATAAAACAGGCATTTTCAAGTATTAGTTAAAAATACAAGGAGCATGAATATCATAAACTAATGAAAATAGATAAAAAATGACGTCATATTTAAAATGAATGAGAAATATTTTTTACTAATACTGAGTAATAAGTTTGAATATAAGTTACATACAAATGAGAGTTTGCATTCAAAATTCACGTTATTATTATCAGTGGAAGACATTATTTGTGAGAAAAAAAAGGAAATAAAATTGATTAATATATTTTTTTTACGCTATTTTCTCTTTAAAATTAAAAAGAATTTAATTCCAATTTGTACAGATGGTACAAAAACATGATTAAAGTAAATTTTCTTAAAACTAAAAACATATTTTCACACATTGAAGCTTTATGAATGAATTTATTCCACAGAAGCAAAAATCATTTGAGCATATTGGCATTTAAGCCAAGGATGTAAATTAAACTTCAGTACATTTAAGTGGATTGTTATTGCCTCAACGAATTGAATTTTAAAAAATCGTATGCAATTTTAATTAATTATTTTTAACAGATGGCAATTAAAACATATCACAAAGGCGAATTTAGTAAAAAGTTTTATGGGATAAAAATGATGTAATATTTTTTCAATTAAAGTATTAATTTTAATTAGAAAACTTTTGTATATATTTATTTTAATTTCGTCAAATTGATGTCATTTTCATTTCACAAGCTTCGAAATTAAAAATGAAACCATTAAATAACAATATACATTTCAAAAATAATGTTTTGCATCAAAAGTCGCATTATTTCAAAATGTAACCTTAGCTTACATTTTAAATAGGGTAACTTGACGTGGGAGACCGTGTTGTAAAAGATGCCGAATAATGTAGTTTTCATATGCGCAGGCGTTGTAGGGAAACGCCGCTCAATAGTAAAAGGAAGATGGCTCCCTACTGATATTTTAATTTCTGTTTGCGCTCTTTTAAAAAATTAAGTGGTACTTTTTTATTGCTATTTCGTCAAAACACTTCTGGTAAGTGTCAAAAATCATTTACGTGACTTCTATATTTGCCTCTATAAGTCTTAGTTTAAACACCAGAAAAATAAATCTGATGTTTTTAGAAAGTACTGATACCTGGCCTTTCTACAAAGCATAAATGGTGGCCAGTTCCCGCTTATTCACGTCAGTGGGGTACGCCGGATTCTTACCCAATAATTTGGGGTAAATCTACGAAAATTTTTGGGGGTAAGATGCCAGTTTTTCTCCCTCGGTGTAAGATGCCGGTTATTTTACGTTGCAGTAAAATGCCTGGTTGTGTCTTAATTGTATGAATTGCTCTTGTATATTAACTAATTTGTCAACAATTTGAATCAGATAGTTTACACGAATTATTAAATCATGGTTTTAATCAACTGAATAAAAAAAGCATTAGTTAAAATTATAAATTTTGTAAATGTTTAAAATGGCATAAATAAATATTAAAATCTAAGGTGAATATAAGTTGAAAGGTTTCTATATGTATTCTGAGTTATAAATAAACTTTATTGGCCTTATAAATAATTATTTCATAATTTTTAATTTTAACCATTGTTAAAACTTTGATGTTAAATGCAGTTATAAATAATTTTAATAAATGTAAATATCGGTAGTATATAATATAGTTTTAGATAACTACGGTCTGCTGCCACCCTACGAGCTACGCTCGCTAACCTTCATACAGACACCGCAGACTCTAAAACCACGTTAATTTGATCTGCTTTGAAAAGATAACGGATTAAATTTTCCACCAACATTCAGAAGTTGAGGATTTTTTTTTTCGTTTTTTTTTGTTTTTTTTTTTGTTTAAGTGAATGAGAATCAGTGTTAAGAGTGTATAGCAATGTGCAACAAAACCTCTGAAACATGTGATTAGATCAAATGCATTCAGTGAAACTGTTGGTTATATACAAGTTCCTCAAAGTGCCTAAACAAATGTGCAGTCTGTGTCAGATCTGAGTTATAGCTTAAAAGAACAATGGGCTACATGAAAAACACCAACAAAAAATCTGCACTCTAAAGCACTTACTCACATTGGCTTTATCGTATTTAAACTTATTATAATATTTAAAAATAGGCATACTTAAGAGCCATAATTATTTTAAATGTTAAATAGAACATAACTTTTTTTTTCAAATTTTAGTTTGTCCTTTTATTAAATTGCCAACGTTTGTTACATTCATATTTTTGTAATTATTTAATAGTAAGTAAGTTAACAACTTTAGTATGTCTAAAATATTAAAGTTACTTTTATTCGTCCCATTATGTTTTATACTGCTTCATAAAAAATATTGTTTACATTGAAACTCCACAAGACATTTTACCCCTAGATAGTTCGCCATCTTACTCATAGGTATGGGTAAGATGCCGAAACGCAAGTGCTTACAAAAACAATTTTTTTTTTGCTTTATATAATATCTATAAAATGAAATAAGGTTTTAAATGATACATAAGGTTGCAATCTTCTAAAAGCAATCAGTGAATAACAAATAAAAACAACAGCTGATTTTTAAAACAATAAAGTCACTAACTACTGCATCTTCACCCAATTTATCCTGAATTTTCTTACTTGAAATTTAAAATTTATTAAAAATGAATTTCAAAATGTTTTCTAAATGTACATGTACAGGACATCATATAGGACTTCATTAAGCGATTTCATGTTTCAATTAAGTGAAATGGCATAATTTTACATGATTCATGAAGTGAAAGAATATGTATATTAACTGGACAAGTATTATTCGGTACCAAAAACTATCCAAGTGACGTCATCATATTTTAAATCATTGACCAGTTTTCTTTCAAAAAATATTAGCATTTTTATATCACTTATACCAAATGGTTTGATTTCTACAGACTTTCCAGAAAATACATGATTAACATCCTTTTACCTTAAAATCTCCCAGAAATTCGATGTAAGAAAGCTTAGCAAGTAATTTTAATTAGAGATTAAGTTTCACATGTCACAACGTTTACATGTAAAGAAGAGGTGAAATCACTAATTAAGAAATAAATTCACCCTTCACCTTACATCCCTCTAATTTTTAAAGCCGTCATGATTAACGAAAAGCGAAAGGGAAGAAGGGAAATTTTCTTTCAATTAAAAAAGAAACCAAATCTATAGTTAAAAAATCTCTGAAACGCAATCTCTGTCCCACATTGGAGCATATTCCTACAACTAGCCAAGCCTCCATAATCCAAAATTACAACACAACAATCGATATGAAAACATTTAGCCGTAACTGGACTGCTTTTCCCATAAATAGATTTCTTCCGCGATTGAAAGCAATAAGCAACTATATTGCTTAAATAATAAGTATTTAGGCTTCGAGAGTCTTCGGAGCGTGACAAACATTTTGATATTATTGGCAGATCTACAGCTGTTAAACATGTGATACCATGAAATAAAAATGTAATAAATATTTGAAAGCTAAAGAAATTTCTCATACTTTTATTATTTATTTTTAACTGTTGATGCTTCACCACGTCTGATTTTTTTAATTCTATTTATCCTTTTTTCTTTTCCAAGATGTAATTTTTTGGAATAGAAACATAATGTTATATGCTGATTTTTCGATTATTCTAATCAATTTAAAGACGCGTCTGAAGTGATCTGTTAATAATCACTATTTAGTAATATATCTCTTTAAATAATATTCTTTGTCACAAAAACATATATCAATATCCATGAACGGAATAAGTATAAAATAGAATAAATATAAATAATAAAATAGAATAACAAAGATGTAACTTTATTCTTCATTTAATCTTAGAAAACGAGTATGAAATTTGAAGCTCACGAAAGAAATTTAAATGATCCTATATATATAAAAACATAAATAAGCAAATTGGGATCATTAGAAGTTTTTGTACTATAAAATATGATAAAAGGTTAATTACATATGCTTTTAATAATCGAATTTTTTTGTTTAATTGATGAATTTATTCTTCTTTAAATCTTAAGTGAACGAAGTCACGGGTAACAGCTAGTGATATATAAATTCTTTCACAGACACTATTTTAAAAATTCAATTCAATTTGAAAAAAGAAAAAAAAATGGAAAAAAATTAATAAATGGTTAAAAAATAATGAAAATGCTTACCTGTCTCAATAATATTAATTAATCCTATAAAATATAGGTTAGAGGTCATTTTAACAAAATTTTTATGTTTGTGTATCTATTCTAAGTCGCGTTATCGTGAGGATTGTGACAAACCATGTCAAAAAAAAATTTGCAATATTAACTGAACTGTTTTTTATTATTTAAGTATTGCGCGGCAGCGCAATACCTAAATAATACTTAAATAACTTGATTTATAAACAATTATTTTCTCAGCAGGACAATATTTTTCGTTTCCAACACAATCGCTTCAGGAAATTCGGTTCAAAATGCCAACTTTGACAAACTTTTTTGAAATATGTTCTGCCTCTATCACAAATTCGACCGTTACGGTGCATTATATGCTATCTGAATAAGAGGAACTACAAATTGGATGTGTCTATAAACAAAATGAACTTAAAAATGAGTCAGAAAATAAGCAGTTTGGATTTGAGTACACCTTAATACGGTGATTTTTCTTGAACCGCTGTGTATTTTTAATTTGTTTTTGCTGTAAGAATGCGTCCTATCTAAAACATGTCAATGTAAAAATTGTAGATAACGTTAAGAAGATATATAATAAATTCATTCGGATTTTATATCTTGTGAATTGACGAAGTTACAATTTTTTTCCTTTTTCAACCACCTCTTTTTGTTTTCGGTACGAATTGGACCTATGAAAAACTTGTCAATATAAAAGTTGTAGATACTATTAAAAAGATTTATAATAAATTTTATTGGATTTGATATCTTGAGAATGGAGGTAGTTATGAATTTTTTCCACCCCAAAACCCTATTTTTGCGTCCCTTGAGCACAATTTTAATTTTATCAATAATCTCTCATATATAAATTTTTGGCCTTTTTTTTAGAATTAATAATAACTTTAAACTGATTCGAATGTATTATAACTAAGAAGTTATGGGTTTTTTTCAGTTTTCACAAAACACCTACCTATTTCCACCCCCTTGGTCCTATTTTGCCTATTTATGTGGCTTGGTACCATTTTACGAACTTGACCGAGATTTTATGCCCATTGATTTTATGTATGAGTTTGGAATAGATTTGTGCAAAATTATGGAAGTTATCGTGTCCATAAATAAATGGATACAGATATAGATAGATAGATAGATAGATAAAGTTTGTTACTGAGGGTGATTTTGGTTTCTAAGGGTCATGATCGGTGTAGATCTTCAAAAAATTTTCAAAAATTCCAACATAAGAGAGAATGTAATAGGCAGTATTTCATACGAAATCTACCTAAAAGGGCAGAAATCCTACCTTTGTATACAATGTAGAATCCCTCAATTCGTATAGCTTGGAACAAGGGATTGTGCAGATGTTAGAATGTTGCAGATTTCTTGTTACTATTTTATTTGCATATTATAAACAGCAATTTGAACTTAATAATGGACTAGAAATACTAATAAATTCTTAAAATAAAGTAAAATACAGTCAACTCTGTGAAATCCGAAAAATTTATAATCTACAAGCATTTATTATCTGCACTGCATGTTAGAATGTAAACAATGAAAGTCGTTTTTATATTTATGCTCATAGATGAAGTTAAATGGTGTGTTTTTTCATTATACTAGGGTGGCTCTGTCCCCTGATCGTTACGCTTATCAACTCCCCGTAATCGCTTCGCGATTCCGTTCGGCATCACCAAGCGATCTCTATTTTCCACACAAAACCAGACGTAATTGTTTAGTGTTTCAATTCTGGATCGCTATTTTTAATCGGATCGCTATTTGGATCTCATTTTTAATTTTTTTTTTTAATGTGTTATAAACTCACTTATAATTTCAAACAGATCGTCTTGTTATATTTCCTAATCCCGTTCCCCCCCCCACCCCGAAATGTGACACGCCTTTCTTTTTTACATTTTTTTAGCATGTGTTATAAAATATTTTAAAGTTTAAATCAGATCGCCTTGTGAGATTTCCAAATTTTAACAAATCGCGTTCTGTAAGTTCCACATTCCATCATCAGGGAGCGCATTCTATTCTTAACAAAACTGTATCTGAACGAAACTTTGTTAAACAACCTATCAGTAGATATATTACCCGAGGGGTGGCGGTTTTAAGTAAGAATGTAAGATCTTTGCTGAAATTACTATTCGAAAATACTGGTAACTTAACTTTTGACATTTTTATATTAAAAAGTAGATCGAATAAGTAACATTTATACTATATTAGGTTGCTTTCATTACAAAAAGTAAAAAGCTACCTATTTCAGCCATTCGGTCGAAAGCACTTCCGGAAAATTTTGGTATATTTTCATCGATCATGACATCCAGAACCCAAAATCACCCTCCGTTTCAAATGTGACTTATGTATATATATCTGATTTTTGTCATGAAATAACACTTGTCTTTATAAACCGATTTGGATGAAATTAATTGTATGCATAGTATATACCAATGTATCGACCGAGTTTGTTGGCCAGCTTCATCTGCCTGTTTGTAATGGCGACCATTTAAAAAAAAAAATTAATTTAAAAACGGTGCAAATAAATTAAAAACTAAAAATATTATTTTGTTAAGAGTTTGACCTTAATATAAGTATCCCGGAGCATATTTTATTTTCTTTATCTTAAAAAATGGCTGTGATATAGCAGTTTGAGTTTCTGGTGTGGCTGACATTTTGGCTTCATCCGCCATCTTGTTTGAAAATGGCGGCCATTGATTATTCAACAGGATTTAACGCATCTCCATACTTATAAGGGGGTTACCACAGGTGTGGATCCTGTTCTGTTGCCAAATATCGCCAAGTTTGTCGCCAATTTGGCGATATATCTAATATTTCGCCAAATTCCCATAGACTTACATTGTAAATCAATAGGGTTTACTTGCTTACAGAAAGAAAATCAACAAATTGAGATATTTTAATGCAACAAAAATAATACTAGCTAAAGGGATTATATTAATTATATTTAAGGGAGTCAAGTAAATTAAATTATGAATAAAAGTGACATGATACAATGCTTAGCGTACTTTCCCAAATATAAATTTTATGGGAAACCAAACTGGTCGCTAAGGGCGGCTAGTAGCTTACTAATTTGGCGCAATTCAAATTCAAATTCAGTATTGACGAATATTCTATTATCGAGTTCGTGGTATTTTAGCTTCTTAAAATGTGATTAAAATTAGCTTCGAGTAAAACTTTCAAAATCTTAAAACCAAGAAATTTGAAAGCTTCCTCTTCCTCCCGGCAATGGTCGAAAGGACTATTTTGAAATATATTAGACCATTCTGAAGAATGCTACTATAAAAAAAAAAGTAACGTGACTGCCTTTTAAAATGAGCATTTAATAGAAATAATCCGATTACTGAAATAATAATTAATGTCTCAGATTGTAATTAAGATATAAGAATAATTTTTGAATGTCTGAAAGGGGATGTTTTCTTTTTCCGCTTGGCTGTCCAAATTTCGAGTTTTTACTCCCCTTAGATTCTTCCTCTTACTCTCTTTAAAAAATTCAGCGATTTTAACTCCGACTGAGTGTATTTTCATTCCTTTTCAGTATTGAAAATGCACTTATCCTATAGGAGTGAATTTCATCCATCTTGCGGAGTGGTTTTTTTTCATTCCTTTTTGATAAGCTGTTTTCGCTCTTTTTTTCGACTAAATTAATAGGCAAAACGAGTGACTGACTGCACTCATTATTGACAAGTCATTTTTAAACCCCTTTTTTTGTCAAATTTAATAGGCAAAATAAATTATTTTCCTCTTATTTTCAGATTTTTTTTTTGTTTGTTTTTGAACATATATAACTCCCCAGTTTGCAATATGTATTACTTTTAAAACTCCATTTTGTTTTATTTTAATCTAGATGCGGAAGAAATTTTGTTTTTCATTTCCGAAAGATAAATTAAATAATAATAATAAAAAAAGATAAGTTCGCGCCATAACAAGACAAGATTTTCTACCTTGTCAATATCCTGAAGTACGCTTTTTTTTTACTTTATATTTCTTATTATGATTTTTTTCTTTTTAATATTTTCACATTGTATATATAATTTTAACGTTATGTTTTAATCCGGAAATGTCGATTTCTTTAATTATTTCTGATATTATTATATCTTATTAATATATTTTGCTTATGACACAGATAAATAATTATGGAATATATAATTCATGTGTTACATAACTGCAGACTTTTGTTTAGTTAAACTTTTGAATATGAACAGAGCGAAGTATAACACAAAAATAAAAATTCACAAAATCATATTTTTAAAAAAAGGTCAAGCTAGTTGTGTCATAAAATAAATTGATAATATTTTTTACTAATCTATTATTTTCTGATACTTTTTTAAAAATTATCTTTAACATTTCGTACTATTTACATAATACTGTGGCAATTAAGTGGGTCCGGGACAATATTTTCAAAAAAATTTTATTTATAGAGTTAAAATTTTGAAATTTTTTGTGATGATTAACCATATTATTTGTAAACAAAATCGCATGATAAAACTTCTCATAATTTTTTTTAAATTTAAATTTGAAATTTTGTTAAAAAAGTGGGGTAGTTTAAAATCGTTATAACTCGAAATATTATTTATAGAATTTCAATTTTTTTTCATTTAAATAAACAGAAATATATAAATTTTAATTTAGAGCCAGCCTTTTAAAAAATATTAATTTTTAAAAAAAATTGAAATATTTAACGAAAAAATTACAAAAAAAGTGGTCCAACTTTTTTTAAAAAATTCATATTTTCAAAAGTAAATATTTTTTTCAAATATGCTGGCTCAAAAGTAAAGTAAAATAATTGAAAAATATATGTTCCGCGTTTCAACCCTGTATCTTTAACGGTTCTCGAGTTATAAGAATTTAAATATGAGAAATGGTGAAAAAACCTATCATGAAGAAAAACGCAATTTCACAAGAACTCGTTTTCTTGACAACCATAGCTTGAAAGGCAGATTTTGAAAACAAACCAAAACGAAAAAATTAATATTTCCTGTTATAATTAAGATAGAAACATGATTTAAACATCATTTTAAGCAGAAAACGGCAGAGAAATTTTTAATCCAATAATAAATTAAAAAAAATTGAAAATTTGAAGATTTTTGTGTCCCGGGCCCCCTTAAAAAAATAATATTTAAAGTGTAGATGTGTACAACTATCTAAATGAACACAATTTATTAAATACTTGTACTTACTGAAACATAAAAAAAAAATAGAACATATATTATAAGTTAATAATAATTTAAAAATTTTTATAATCATGGGTTGTGTTCTGCAAATATTTCTGACTGTCATGAGCAAAGTAGTATATTAATAATCAATATATTAATATAAGCACAAAATGATGTATGTGTTTGATAAAGGATATATTTTAATTATACCAACAGATGTCGCTACATTGCAGATATATGAAAATGTTTGTACTAGAAATATATAAGCTGTGAGAAAAAGACACGGCCCTTTAAATTTGTAGTTATTTTCTAAGCTGTGTGAAAAGGACACTGTCTTTGGTTTTAGTTTTGGTTCGAAGTTCTATTTCGAGAATGTGCTGTTAATAAGTTTTAGTTTAGAATTTTGTGTGTATTGTGCTTTGAGTTGTGTTCGGAATAGAGTTGTGAGATCATAATATGTAATAAACTTTGTTTAAACAAGAGAAAGAAATTTAATGAGAGTAAGAGTGCTTTTCTTATAATTCCGGGCCAAGAGCGATTCATATTATGGTCCGTCTTCATTGCCAGAGAAAAACCAGGAGGGTGATATAAATATTTACTGCGATCGTTATAAAAGTGATAAAGATCTCAACATGTCTTCGTTTAAGTGCGTAAACGGCTAAGTGTGATTCATAGCTGCGTGTTGTGAGCTAGTGTTTTCTTTATTCGCTCATGGATTAATTATTTAAAGAATCAAGAGGGGTAAGTGTATACCCATTTAATTTATATATTTTTTGTCAAAATGAGTTTGAAAGAGTTGAAAGAGCTTAAAGCTAAAGAGAAAACAAATAAAACTAGTTTGACAAAATTAAAAGACAGATTGTCAGGTTCTGAACGTGAACCAAGTGAACTACTTCTCATAAAGGAGAAACACAATAAGCTGGTTCTAACTTTTTCTGAATTATTTGACGCGATTTATAAAGCATGTAAAGAAGATGAAATTGATGATTTTATCAAAGAAAACGAGGAAATAAATGAGTCATTAGAGAAATTAGAATTTGAACTCAGCAAAAAGCTTTCAAAAACAAAATTTCAGAATGTTAATTTGGAAAATGCGTCAAAGGCTGAAAATAATATAAAATTGCCTAAGCTGACTCTTCCGATATTTACGGGAAATTTGCAGGAGTGGCTTTCTTTTAAAGATATATTTAAGGCCACTGTACATGATAACTCAAATTTATCTGGGGCAATGAAATTGCAATATTTAAAATCTTCATTAAAGGGAGATGCTTTTAGAATCATTCAATCCATTTCAATTGTGGATGCTAATTATGAAGTTGCATGGTCGCTTTTAGAGGAACGGTATTCAAATTCAAGAGAACAAGTTTACGCGCATTTAAAATGTTTTATAAATATTCCTGTTATTCAGAATGAGTCCCCAACAGCATTATTAAATTTAATAGATATTACAAATGAGTGCACTAGGTCATTAGAGATTTTAGAACAAAAAGTTGAGGGATTTTCTACTACCATGTTTGCTTACATTTTAGCTCAAATATTAGATGCAAATACAAAAATGTGGTGGGAAAGACATCTTAAGCGGGATAATTTACCAAGTTTAACTCAGTTGCTAGAATTTTTGAGAGACCACGGGCGTACACTAAGTGCGTCCAAACAAGTAAATACAAAACGAAATTTTCAAAACGAAAGCCATACAAGGCATAGCTTTTCAAAGGTGACTTCCATGGTTACGGGGTTAAATGAGAAAAATATGCGCAAATGTGTTGTATGTAGCCAGGAAAATCACAGTGTTTTTAAATGTCCAAAATTCCAAAAATTTAATGTACAGGACAGAGTAGAATTTGTTAAAAAACATAATTTGTGTTTCAATTGTCTTTCAGAATACCACTGTGTCAAAAAATGTAATTCGACATTTTCGTGTGCCAAGTGTCATAAAAGGCACAATGTACTTCTTTGTTTTGATAGGCGTGAGAGAAATTCCGCTGCAATGGGAAACACAAAAAATTCCAGCGATAAAGAAGCGCCAAACTCACTGGCAGCGAATGAAGGTAGACAAACATTAAATGCTGACGCGATACCCTTTGAGATAAATAACCAAATTCAGAATTTCGCTGGTACTGCGAATGTGAGATCGAGTAATGTTAAAGCAGTTCTTCTTTCCACTGCGGTTGTTTATATGAGAGATAAATTCGGAAATAAAATTCCACTGCATGCCTTATTAGACAATGGGTCAATGAGCAATTTTTTAACTTTGCAGTTAGCTGAAAGATTAGGAATTCGCAAAGAAAAAAATAATGTTTCGGTGTCGTGTTTAAGTGGATCCTCAGTGGCAGTAAAAAATAAAACAACAGCCTTGATCAGTAATAATTCGGGAGATTATAGTCGGGAGTTAAATTTTCTTATCATAGAAAAGATTTCGCAAATTATGCCCTCAAAATATATCAATATTTCAGAGCTAGAAATTCCAGAGTCAATTATTCTGGCTGATCCTGAATTTAATAGGCCAGGAAAAATTCATCTTTTGCTAGGAGCGGAAGTATTTCTAGAACTGATAAAGGTGGGTCGTATGAATGTAGCAAATTCTAAATTAATACTCCAAAATACGGTGTTTGGTTGCATAGTGAGTGGGAGTGTTTACGACTGTAGCGGTCAGGAGCAAGTACATTGTGGGTTAGTTAATGAAACAGATTTAAATTTCGAAATGAGAAAATTTTGGGAAATAGAACAAGTAGAGGATACCGCACGATTGAGAAATACCGAAGAAAAAGCATGCGATACCCACTTTATAAACACACATCAGAGAGACATATCAGGCAAATTCATAGTACAAATGCCCTTGAAAAAGGATCCTAGTTCATTGGGAGAATCAAAACAATTTGCGGAAAATAGATTAAACTCACTTTGGAATAGGCTAGTTAAAAATCCAAATCTCTTAGAGTTATATTGTGCATTTATGTCGGAGTATAGAGAATTAGGCCATATGGAGGAAGTAGAGGAGCCAAATGAATCGATACATTCAAATTACCTTCCTCACCATGGTGTCTATCGCCCAGATAAAAGTTCCATCAAACTAAGAGTTATCTTCAATGGCTCACATGTAACTTCTTCCGGAGAATCCCTAAATTCTATACAATTGAATGGAGGTGTCATTCAAGATAACTTGTTCAGCATAATACTTAGATTTCGTACATATCGTTATGCCTTTACGGCAGATGTGAAAATGATGTATCGCATGATACTTATTGATAAGAGTCAACGTGATTTACAACGCATAGTTTGGAAAGATACTGTAAATGGTGAGGAGAAACATTACAGACTGTGTGCTGTTACGTATGGAATGACTAGTGCCCCTTATTTAGCAATGCGATGTCTTAAACAGCTTGGTATAGACGGTGAATCCCAATTTCCGTATGCTTCAGCTGTGGTGCAGTCGGATTTCTACATGGATGACGTATTGACTGGTGCAGCTGATTTAGAATCGGCTAAGAGACTGCAAGCTGAACTTATTCAATTATTAAGTACTTGCGATATGAAGTTACACAAATGGTTCAGTAACCATCCAGAATTAATGGAGCCAGTGTGTAAATCTGAGAACTACACTTTTGAGAAAATGAGTGAAACTAAAGCCTTAGGACTTTGTTGGAAAGCCCATGACGATACGTTTACTTTTAGTGTATCGTTCAGTGATCAAACTAAGGTGACTAAGAGAAGTGTTCTGTCAAATATCGCTCGCATATTTGATCCATTAGGATTGCTAGGTCCAGTGTTGACGAGAGCAAAGATTTTCTTGCAAAGACTGTGGCGACTAAACATTGATTGGGATGATACTCAACCTAAAGCCGAACTTGATGATTGGTTGCAGTTCCGAGAATCGTTAACGGCCATCAACAACATAAGTGTTATTAGATATATTTTTACGAACGATCCAGTACAATTTAAAATTTGTGGATTTGCAGATGCGTCTGAAAAAGCATACGGTGTGGTTTTGTATGCTGTTTCTTCAAATTCTTCAGGTGAAAAAACTTCTCAGTTGCTCTGCAGTAAAGGTCGAGTTTCACCGATCAAAACAATTACCATCCCACGTTTAGAACTGTGTGCTGCAGTTTTATTAACAAAATTGATGGTAAAGGTTTCCAAAATATTAAAGGTTCCTAAAGAAGCTATCTACTATTATTCAGACAGTACTATTGTGTTGTGCTGGCTTCGCAAACAACCATGTTATTTAAAAACTTTTGTGGTATCGCGTGTATCTTCAATTCAAAATCTTTCTGACATTAACCATTGGAGTCATGTGGCCTTTGCTGACAATCCTGCTGATCTTGTATCTCGAGGTGTGGATCCCGACAAACTTTTTCAGGAAAGCTTATGGTGGCATGGTCCCCATTTCCTAACCCAACGAACTGAGCATTCTTCAAATAGTTTTGAACTGGAGCAAAGTGATAAGGACTTATATTCGTGTGAACTTAAAAATACTGTTTCAGAGACTTCATTATTAATTACGGACTGTGCACCTTTTATTGACAATTTTCTGCAATTAAGTAATAATTATGCTAAACTAATTAGAATTCTTAGCTATGTTTTCAGGTTCATTCAGAATCTCAAGGAACCAAAGGCAAGGTGTTCAGGTAGGTTAACATCTGCTGAGCTGAAGAGAGCTGAAGAATATATGGTAAGATCTGTGCAACAAAAAGAATTCAGTTCTGAATTCACATTGTTAACCAAGGGTAAGGAATTACCAAAAAATAGTAGATTGATTTCTTTAAATATTTTCGTAGATAAAAATAATGTAATCAGAGTTGGAGGTCGCCTCCAAAATAGCATGTTAAGTTATGTTCAAAAACATCCAATTGTACTGCCCTCTAAACATAAACTTACAGAATTAATTATTGAAAGTTATCACAAAAAATATCTACATATGGGACCACAAAATTTACTTTATTGTGTTCGTAGAGAATTTTGGCCTCTAAACGGTAGAGCTATTTGCAGAAAAATTGTACATAACTGTGTTATATGCTTTAGGGCCAAACCTAAAATATCAGAACAAATTATGGGCGAGCTTCCTAAAGATAGAGTGAATGTAGACTTTGTTTTTAATTGTACAGGAACTGACTTCTGTGGCCCATTTTTGATTAAATATAAAGGTCAACGTAAAGGTATTTTTCATAAAGTTTATGTTTGTATTTTTATTTGTATGGTAACTAGGGCAGTACATCTGGAAATAGTTAGTGATTTAACATCGGAGGCCTTTATTGCCACGTTAAAGAGGTTTTTTGCCAGACGAGGCAAACCTCGGAAAATATTCAGTGATAACGCTGGCAATTTTGTAAAAACTAATTTAGAGCTTAAAAAGTTGCAAGATATGGTAAACAAACCAGACAACAAACTTGCTAATTACTTGTTTTTCTGAAAATATTGCATGGGAATTTATTCCCCCTAGAGCTCCTAATTTTGGAGGTTTATGGGAGTCAGGAGTCACGTCCTTCAAGTATCACTTAAAACGTGTTGTGGGCAATTCTAAATTAACCTATGAAGAAATGTTAACTATAATTAACCAAATTGAAGGCATTTTGAATTCTCGCCCACTTACTCCCTTGAGTTCAGATATTGATGACTTGGAGGTCTTGACCCCTGGACACTTTCTTATTGGTCGCCCACTTAATGCCATTGCTGAATCTAATTTGAGTAATATTGAAAATAACAGATTAACCCTATGGCAGAAAACCACAAAAATGGTTCAGACCATCTGGAAAAAGTGGAAAAACAGTTATTTAAGTACATTACAGCAGAGAAATAAGTGGGTGATAGCAAAAGACAACCTTAAAATTGGAGATATGGTTGTGATAAAGGAAGAGGATCTTCCAGCTTGTAAATGGTTATTAGGAAGAATTGTAGAGGTATTTTGTGGCAATGACAATAAGGTAAGAGTCGTAAGTGTAAAAACCCCAAATGGAGTATTCAAAAGAGCAGTGTCAAAAATTGCCGTATTACCTCTGGAAAATTAATTCATTTTTTACTAAGAAATTGTGTATTATTGTAATATTGCTTTATTAATTGTTTTAGATATTTGTATAAATTTAAATTAACTGTGACTCATTTATGTTATATTGTAATTTCTATTCTTTGCAATGGTTGTAATTGTAGTGGTTTAGTTTGAAACCCCCCCTCAGAGGTTTCAAGAGGGGCGGTATGTTTGATAAAGGATATATTTTAATTATACCAACAGATGTCGCTACATTGCAGATATATCAAAATGTTTGTACTAGAAATATATAAGCTGTGAGAAAAAGACACGGCCCTTTAAATTTGTAGTTATTTTCTAAGCTGTGTAAAAAGGACATTGTCTTTGGTTTTAGTTTTGGTTCGAAGTTCTACTTCGAGAATGTGCTGTTAATATGTTTTAGTTTAGAATTTTGTGTGTATTGTGCTTTGAGTTGTGTTCGGAATAGAGTTGTGTGATCATATGTAATAAACTTTGTTTAAACAAGAGAATGAGAAATTTAATGAGAGTAAGAGTGCTTTTATTATAATTCCGGGCCAAAAGCGATTCAGTATGTTTAATAATCTAAATACCAATTAGCGTAATTTTACACAATTTGAATACGAGAAAACTACATATCAAAAGTGCATTTTATTGATTATAAAAATTATGGAACAGATGCATTAAAAAAAAAAAAAAGAAAAAAAAAAGTAATGTAAGAAGTTCATGTTTCCGGTTTAAAAGAATTAACGTTAAATAACGCTAAAAATTTTATATACAATGTGAAAATACAACAAGGAATGGCGAAGGAATTACAAGAAAGATGAAGTGAAACAACGTAATTTACCTTAGAATTTTCAGTATTAGTAAAATCCTAGAATCGCCGGTAGCCATCTTGGTTTTAGCTGGGAAACAAAAACGAAATTTATCCAATTCTTTGTGATGATTGCCCCCCCCCCCCTGCTTTCGTGGGCATAATCCATCTATCTTATTCTATGCCATTTTTAAATCAATCAAATTATAATTGTAATATTGTTTTAATCTTGTAGGTAACGCTAAGCTTTGATGCTTAAAACAAACAAGCGACTCCCTTTTCAAAATAATTCTCGGTTCTCTCTTTCAACCAATAGGGAAGCTTCTTAAACCGCTCTTTTAGAGATATTTTTCTGTTCCGGTCTAAAATGAGCGGTCCTGGGGATGCTACTCCTAAGAGGATGATTTGGTAAACCAGTTTTTTGTGGAAAATGTCTCTTTTTGATAAAACAGATACTCAGAAAGAACAAAAACACGCGTAAAACTTTTCGTTCTTTTGTTGAGTTTATAATTCGTTCTTTTGAATTAAGAGTGTAGATTCCACCCTTTACTCCCAGTGCACTTTATTGCTTAACATCCGCATCTGGAATTCCTGCCTTTCTCATTCTGTCAGCCCTTGGGTATGAAATAAAAGGAATTTTTTATCCATCGATTTTTAGTCGATTTTATCTGTTCTATCGTACGCATCGGAATAATTTTTTGTATTTCAGAAAGTAGATTTTTTCTGCGTTCATCTGAGTGATTTTCGAGTTTTTTGGCTAGGTTGTTTCTGATATACGAGTCGATTTAAAAAGCCCAGTTCATTTTTTGGATGCAGTTTTACGGTATCTACGCAGATTTACGCTATTTCCAAATCGTTACTTTTTTATATAACAATTTTTCAATGAAATAAACTGTGGTTTAAGAAAATTCATATATTTTGTTCCCTGCATTCAAAAATAATATTTTGAGCTAAGTAAAAGTGACAATCAAATCGAAATCGAAATTTTTATTTTAAATATATCACTGAAGTATGTTTGTTTGATTATGCAAAACATGGATGAAAAACTATGCTTTACTCAAGCACCGTGAAACTGTAACAATAACTAATATTATAGCATAATAGTTTTTGTTCATTTTACAATACGCATGAACATTTCCTTTAGTAAAATTTTTGCTAGTGACTTTTTATCTACTTTTGCTTGCCATATGGGATTTTTTAAAAACATTATGTCTGTAATAACAATAATCATGATTCGTGTAGAGCTTTCAATTGTTCAAAAGTTGCAAATGATCCAAAAATTGGATACCAGATTGTCAGCGAATTTTCTTTTGAAAGAGTTTGCCATAAGTCTGAAAAGTGTGTTTATAACATGAAAATAAAATATCACAATGTCAGGCTGAAAAAGATTCAAATGCAGGAATGAATACAAATGGGAAATAAATATTTAAATTTTCTTGATAAACACATTTTATCCTTGAGCATGAAGTAGTCGGTGGTCATAGACTGGAGAATAAAATTATTGACAGAAAACCAAAGCAAACTAAAATTGTCTTGCGGTAATGTAAAAAAAAAAAAAATGTATAATCCACAAAATTGTTGCATATGATTTTTCTTTAAATTAATTTAGTTATTAAATATTATACCAATTTTACATTTTATTTTATTTTTCTAAAGCAATTTTTTATTGTTCATAATTTATAACCAGATTAAAAAAAAATAAAATGCAAACAAAGGGATGATCTATAATATGCAAAAATCTATAATCCGCAAAACCTTCGGTCCCTAAGCGAACAGATTTCGCAGAGTTGACAATATTAAATTAAATAAGTGTAGTAGTTAAGTAAAAGAATAAAAATCAAGAAAATTAAAAAGATTATTAATATATTAAAAGTAAAGCTCAAGTAAAAAATAATGCATAACTAAATGTAGATAATTGTGATGAGATAAGTTGTTCATCAATTATTCAATAAAAGTCGCCTTCATAAAATGTACACAAATTAATTTACATCAAATTAGTAAAATGAGGAAGTTTTACTTCATGCTTAGCCAGTCTTATTAACCAAATAAACTTGTTTAATTTATAAATGTATTTGTTGGTAAAAAGATCACAATTGTCCTTAATATCAGTACTAATTTAAATACTTTTTTTTTACTTTACTTTTGAAAACACGAAATTTAATATCAATATAAACACCAAACCCTTTATTCATATTTTAAACATGATATTTTTACTTTAAAGCATTTTTTAACTTTTAAAATCACATTTATTAACATAAAAAAAGAATTAACGAAACCAGAAAAAAGTACAAAAACAGAATTAAAAGTTTTAAAGCAAAAAGAAATATAACCCGACCACGAGCAGATCTTCTTTATAAAAATTTCAACCTACCCATTCAAAAGAAAAAAAAAAAAGGTTGTCTAGAACAACAATTGTCAGCTGGTTATCTAATTCGCAAAACATCGCCAAAAAGGTGTCAATCCAGCAATATGCTCAAGATGAGGCTTTTTAGGTAGATTTCGTATAAAATACTACTTATTGGGATCACTCCCGTGTTGGAATTTTGGAAACATTTTTCAAGATCTGCACCGATAATGACACCTAGAGCCCCATACCACTCCCAGTAAAAAAAAATAAATATATATATATAGGGTGTATCTGAAATGCTTCAACAAACTTAGGCGGATGATAGCACTCATCAAGACGAACAAAAAATGGAATGGAACATGGGGTCACAAACCACTTATCGATTCACTAATACCGGATGTTTCACCTTAACTGAAGTCAGCTTGTCGGTAATAATTTTGAGAAAAATTAAAATATTGCAATAAAAATGTAACGATATGTACCTTATTTTGTATGAAATGTGATACCATCACAGAAAGTTCCGGAAAAACAGGGTCCTCACTCATTCGATACCATATGAACTGAGAATCACAGTCGAAAATGGGGAACGTCCAATGTATATGGCTGGTGCGTATAATGGAAACTTCTACCACTTTTTTTGTGATGTTATCCCATTTTATACAAAATAAGGTACAGTCGTGGAAAAAGAAAAGTAAACACCCCCTACTAACTCCTCAACAAATTATCGTAGAAGAAAGTTACTGGTGCCGAACGATTGGAAATAAAGTCTACTTTTAAATGATGTATTTAAAATTTGCTTAGGGGGCCATCTACATATTAAAACAAATCCAAACTTCATTTTTTTCAATAGCAATACCCAATTTTAATAAGATATTTCAAATCTTCGGTTCAAATTATGCCTAGACACCGAATTTCAAGTCATTAGAATGATAAGTTTTTGAAGTATAAACATTCAAAATTTAGTGCTTCTAATGTTAAATTACATTTTCATATTTTTACTAATATCTCCAGAAATTATGCTCCTAATGTGCCAATTTTTTGTAGCAATAATACTAATATACCCAAACATAAATACGCTGAATTTGCAATTTTTATAATTTTATGATATGAATTATAAATTATGAAATTAATATTCGAAAAAATTATGAATTGCAACCTACAATTTTTTTGATGGATTTATATTTATTAAGTCCTGCTTTTTGGAAATCCCAAATTTCACATTTTTCTTCCAAGTAGTTTTCAAAATTAATCAAGATTAATCAATTTTCAAAGATATTAACCGATCGGTTTAATATTTTACGAATTGATTCTTTATAACAAAAGGCAACTTTTCCGCACTATTATGTTTCGATTTTAAATATTTCGGTTTTTTCGACCCACCCTAATATATATATATATATATATATATATATAATGAAAAATTATTGCGTAATTGTCGCTAACAGCAGCTCATGTCAAATGCAAGAAAATGTATTTCATCACTACTTTAAAATGCAAAAATACCATAACTCTGAAAAGAAAGTGTATATCTGCAATATTTAACTATATAAAACTGAAAAACTTTCAAAAATACAGGTAAAAAACAAAAAACACAGGCAAATAACAGTCTGTTCTTCATCAGTGGGAAGACAGACAGACCTAACTCCACCCCCACTGTTAAAAGTCTGCAGGTTCTGAACACACGTCCATCCTGCACACAATACAGTAAAAACTATTGTCATTTAAGAAACTAAATTCAAAAAGGCTAAAATAAACCAGATTTAAACAAAGTATCATTTAAAATACAAAAACAAAATTCTTTAATAAAATGATCTTTTAGAAAGTTATTTTAAAATTGACAATTTAAATATAAACAAATGACATTAACTTAACATGTATGAATGCAGAAGAACGTGCACCCTCCCAAACCTGCAAGAAAAAATTTCAAAAACTTGAAGACAGTACCTGTATAATGTTCTTCACCTGTCAATAACAAACTATAATATTATAATTAATCAATTAATTCCTTTTAATAAAATTTGTGGCAGAGATAGTAATTTTTATAAGCAGATTTTTAAATTTTTGGCTAATCTTTTTTACAATAATAATTATCCTATACAGTTTTTGAAATATTATTTAAAGATAATTTTAAAAAGTGAGTGGCAACATTGTGATTTGGCGAATTCGAATTTAGTTTCTTAAATGGCAATAGTTTTTTTCTGTATTGAGTGCAGGATAGACGTGTGCTCAGACATCTGCAGACTTTTGACAGTGCGGGTTGAGTTAGGTCTGTCTGTCCTCCCACTGATGAAGAACAGACTGTTATTTGCCTGTGTTTTTCGTTTTTTACCTGTATTTTTGAAAGTTTTTGAGTTTTTTATAGTTAAATATTGCAGCTATACACTTTCTTTTAGAAGTTATGGTATTTTTGCATTTTAAAGTAGTGATGAAATATATACATACCATGTGATTCAACAAACCTTAGTTAAACTTTAAAATCCATATCAAAGCTGGAAACGCATATCACTAGTTATTACTTACAGTGCGTCCTGTAACTGAAATAATTTGTATGTTTATGAATTCATTACGTTTCAAGTAGTGTAACATAATTAAAATAAAGCAAAAATATTTACAAAATACATCCTAATGCAATGGGGACGTTTTATGAATCCCTCTCAGCGACGTATAAATAAATGCTGCTAACTCCGGTTATACTCTTAAGAAAATGCATCCTGTAGTTTATCTGAGTGACGCATATCAAAATCATTACGGTTGGTGCACGCAAGATTCATAAAATGCACCGCAAACGATCTCAAAATCCCATAGATGAGATGTTATGGAATAATTTGTTTGTCCATGAAAGCGAACTGTAAGGCAGGTCGCACTCTAAGGCAGAATGCACAATGAGGCTACTCATCCCACATTTTGCTCGACTAAGAAGAAAAAAACAGGTTTGAAACAGTTTTCTTCTTTGTATCCACCTGTTTCTCCACCTAAGTCGTATTACTTCATGTTTTTCTGTTGCTTCAGTGTGCAGCCTGCCCAAGGAGACAACGAAGAGCCGCTTAGAAGAAACAGCAAGTCAAAATAAAGTTGAAAGAAGTTTCAAACCTGTTTTTCCCTTGAAGTCCAGCAACATGCTACACATCACCTCATTGTACGGCCTCTCAAACAGTTACTTCCTTGATCTTCAATAGGCAACATATAACTAAAAACCTCAATAACTTACATCAATGTAAGAAAATCAAACATACGAGAGTTAGAGCGCCGACGGACAAGCAAACCAATTTCATAGATATTTTTCAACAATGTTAAAAAGGGTTAAAACTGTATTAATTGAATTAAAATACTATTTATTCCCTATGTCTTTTGGATTGTAATAGGATTCTTTTCTTACAAAAAAGTGTGCACAACTGCATCTGAGTACACGATAAAATTAAATCTTTTCTGATGTAAGTGAAAACTAGTGAGAATATTAAACTGCTGCAAAAAAATCACATCTTTCAACTTATTCTACATTGAACAGAAACAGTAATTCATGTAATTCTGTGACAACGTATTGCTTAAAGCTTAAAGCACGTATTTTTAAGTAATTGGTTCAAGCATACAAGTTGATGACGTTGATATATCAATATTTTCTATTCTGCGATAATTTGCCAAAAAATATTTAAAATTAACTTTTATATAATGTTCCGCTCTTTTAGTTGTAATAACAATGAAATCTCGTTAGGTATATTCAATTACATAAGATTTTGCAAAATTGTTCTTAACTCTTACTCATATGAAGGGATTCATTTCGCAGGGATTTAAAATGAAGCTATTGAACACAAAAAAGCAATGCATTAAACGCGTTTTAAAATATAATCACGTATGTTACTCACTAGGAAGAATAACCCGTTTTCTGCGACGCACAAAAAAAAACCTATTGCAGAGCAATATTTACTAAATTGTCGAAGTTTGCTGGAGAACGAAAAATTAAACACGTAATTCAGAACTTAAATATTTAAAGCGTAGTCACGTGAACAAATCAACAAGGTGGAGTCCAGGGAATTATGACGAACACGATTATTGAGGTGTTATTCCGTTATGTTATTGCATGTCATTACGTTTTCATCCCATCATCAATGATTATTTATTCATTATTTATCCATTACAGCAATGGTCATGAAATATTAACATTTTTGAAATACTAGCTTATGTTTAATTATGCTAATGTGATATCATAGTTTAAAAAAAATAATACAGAAAAAAATATTTTGAGAATTCAGAGATAAGTACTTTATTAAAAATTAGTAAAAAGAGAAACCAGTAAACTGTATTTCCCAAAGAACAATTAATTTTAGAGCTTTTCTAAGGATTAATTAATTTTTAATTTTTCAAGCATATGAAAACTTTAGAGTTCTTCATAAATCGTTTTTCTTTAATATGTATCCTTATTTTAAATACATATTAAATACATTAAAAGCATATAAAAAACCATAGCACTTATATTGAAATATATCAAGGATTTTTTCTAAAACAAAATATAAACACGCTTAGAATTTGCGATCATGCAAAAGTGTATCTATTTATTTTCTTAGGTATATTTTTGTTTTGTCCCCACGTGCCACCCGATGCACAGATGTACGACTGAACTTAGAATTTAAAAAAATGCTTTGCGTAATTTTTCATCAAAAAATGTGTAAAATTATCATTTGCAGTTTGTACTCGAGAGTACTAACAATATGTATATTTATTAAATGAAAGACAGCTTTTCTCATTTTTTTCGACCCGAAAAAAAAAAAAATAAAAATAAACTAAGAAAAACAAATGCAATAATAAAGGTACAGGGTATTATAGAACTATAAGAATTAAAATATGATAAAAATTTATAAAAAGCCACAAATTCCTTTAAATAAAATATAAGTACTGAACTGATTTGATAATAAACCATTTAACGGTACGGAGAAATTTGAAAAGAGAAAAAAGTTAATTTGAATAAAAATTTGAATTAAAAAAATTTAATTAAAAAAATAAATTTGATTTAATATTTTTGGTGTACAATTTTGAGCTTAAACTGTAAAATACAAATGTAATGTACTACTAGATAATACCCGTCAACATTTTACGACAATTAATATGAATGTTTCATAAGAAAATTTCTTGAATTTTCAATTGGATGTTTTTAATTAATTATTGAAATCGTGACATATTTCTATATTGCATAATTGATTCATGTTTCTTTAAGACAATAGATTACGCTGTCAGCCAAACCTATTCAATGAAGTCAAAGAATGTAAAGTTTATAATTTACATCCAATTTTGCTTGCTTTTTGTCAGATATTTAACTATAAATACTGGGTTGAGCATTTATTTTTACATACTACAGTCTCATTTTTTTTCAAAAAAAAAAAAAATAATAATATTTATTATTTATTTTTTTAACTGCATGACCATTAAATGCTACCATGGATTTTATTTTTATCAGTCTCATTCTGTAAATAAAATCCTAAATTTGAAACATTATGCATCTAACAATGTATAATAAATATTTTATTACTTGAATTTTATTTTACATTTTTATGCATTTTTTAAATATTAGACCATGGCTATCAAGGTAATTTCTTTGATAGTTCTTATATGAACTTTTTTCTTTCTTTCCCTTTTATATTTTATTTTTTACGTAAAAAAAGGCAAACTTTTCTTTCTGACACACACGCACATATCTATATATTCTTGATAATGAACAGAAAATAGAACAAAAATTGTAGATCAGCTCAATTTTTTTAATTGATAATTACATACAAATATTTTAGGTTAAATATTTTAAATATAAAATTATTATTATTATTATTTTACACATTGTTCAGCTATTATTTAATTATAAACCACTCAAATAATACTACTAATTAAATAAAAATCATATAATATTTCCCCCTAATAAAATATGTCATTATTGAAATAAATTATCGCCCAAAATATCACAGAAAGCAAAGTGTCGGGCGTCGGATTCGAACCTGCTTCCTCTACAAAATTTCAGAGCTTTAAACTGGAGTTTTAAACCACTCCGCCACCAGGAACTAATTCTATTTTCCTCTAAATTGAAGATGTCTGAAAAAAAAAAGAGTTTTGGCACATGTGCAGATGTACCAAAATTGATTTACTTAAAATTTTACCTTTGCGTTTCAATGTAGGGTAACTCTAGAATAGATGGCCATAGAGGGGAGTTGGCCAGTCTAAATATCTCCAAAACTTGATCATAGATTGCAATATAAACATCGTTCGTATGAAATAGTTCAAAGAGTTTGTTTATTGCGACGTGCAGTTGTGTTTTTCGCTTATAAAAACTAAGTGTAATTTTAATGTAAATTATATAGGTGGTTGAATATATATATATATATATATATATATATATATATATATATATATATATATATTACTTAGGTATCTGAATGTTTTGCAGTATGTACGTTATGTAGAATTTTTACTATGTGGACATTTAAGGCACGTATATAATCTAATCTTTACTTCTAAAACTAAAACAAAGACGTACAATGGCACTGATGCTTTAAATTGGGCGACCATCAGACCTTCAATTTCAGGAGAGATGGCTACATGAAATCGAGGAGAGACGGCCACCTTTAATCAATATTTCAAAATTATACTTAGTGATGATTTTCACTAAATATAATTAAATTTAAAATAAATATATAACGTTTACGTTAGAAATATATCTACCCTATATATATAAAATCCTAATGAAACGAATTTATGAAACGAATATATGAAACGCCTCAAATGTAACGATTCTTTGAATCGACTGATTAAAGAACTGATTATGTTTCACGGTGATTTCTCCTAAAAAAAGGAATACTTTGCGATGAAATTAACACCAAAAATCAATATTGATCCGCAGATTTCAAAACTGGTATTAGAATTTTTAAATTCGAATTAGCTTTTGAAATATTAATTTTTTTATAATTCTATATACACTTTTCTAATGATGGCAACTCAAATTTTAATCAAACAGATATTTTTTTTTTCATATTTTAGAAAAGGCTACTATTTTAAACTAATTTGGCGAGAAGTCTGGCCTCCCTTAAATGTATGCTAAGAAATGTATCATGTTACTTTTATTCATAATTCAATTTGTATTTCATTGTCATTTTATTTAATACAAGCAGAAACATTTAAAATAAATGGCTTTCACTCCTTTATTTTTTTTAAACGAAATGAAAAGAAAAATATTAGGCTCAGATATCATATACGCACCGGGGTACCTAATTGGTGCGAAAATGGCATTATTTTGGTTGACATGGTAGCCCGGCTATTGTTGTTTATTTAATAATAAGTGTTTTAGTACTTTATTTTCCTTTTTTTAATTACATAAATTGTTTTGTTCTATAGTTTAATATTTTTTATCTTATTTTCCTTTAAAAATAAAAAATAATAGAAAATAATTAATAAAAAATAATAAAAAAAATCCGGTACTACTTAGTTATTCCATCGACCCATTTCGCCAAATTATATAAATCACCAAACCACTCGCCAAATTATACAAATTGACACAATGTTTATTTTAAATAACGAAAGAACAAAGAAAATAGTATAAAATTAATAAATCTAGAAATAAAACGTCGAAATAAAAATCACCTGATTACGTAAAGACGTGTAACTTGCTTACAGTCAAGTGAATGTGACATTTATCAACCATTATTGGCATTTAATCTTATAGTTTGGTGACAGATTTTCGGTTGACGGGATAACTAAGTGGTACCAAAAATACATATGTGACTGGTATTCGAAAACGAGGATTTCGCCAAATTTTCGTAAAAAAAATCACGCCAAACCGGGTGCGTACATGGCATCTGGCCAAATATTAAATGATGTAACAAACGATGACATTTAATTCCAACTTAAAACAATGTTATAATTTACCACTCGAAAAAAAAATGCTAACTGGCGAGTTGAAAAATAGTTATTGGCGAGATTTGCACCCGGCTAGCGTAACAGTACCAAGAATTCTTTGCGACAATGCTTTTATGTAGCATGTATGTAGTAGTTTTTATGTTCGAAAAAAAAAAGATTTTTTTTAAAATCGAAAATGGAAATGTTTCGGCACAGATGCCACATACTGTTCCATATTGGCGCTATTTTTTTCTGACGCCAATGTCATATTCGCAAAGGGTACTTAACTGGCGCCATAGTATTGTTATTTTGCTTGATTTGATAAGCCGGATGTTGTTGTTTATGCTGTTGATATTTTCCCCAAATTAGCGTCGGAAAAAATCGTGCCAATATGGGGCCGTATATGATATCTGGGCCAAACTTTTATATGAAAAGCGAAGGGATCAGAGCGTATTTATTTATGGCAGTTACATGACTCGGACTATTATAATATAGATGAAATGATGGCGATAGAATAATATTTGGCGACTTATCACCTGTACCTGGCTAACATTAATGTACCAAAATGGCACCAGGAATATAAAAAGCGAAGTGGTTCGCCCGGAACTCTTGATGATAGTCACATGACTTAGGCTATTGTTATAGAAATTGTTTTAAAATACCGGGAGATAAAGACTCTGTACACTTAATTCCTTTTATTTTTAGCTTCTTTTCAAACGTTTAACTGATCCTCTTTAATCAAACACGAAAACAACCATTGCATGTCTTAACAACAACTGATTCGGCCTTAATTTTTTTTTTTACTCAAAGGAAATTGAATGGAAACCCGTTTACAGGGAGATCTGCGCAGCTTTTTTCAGTATAATTCAATCTTCTATAATATTTTTTAAACCGATCAGATTAGCGTGCTTTTAGATTCTGCGGTGTCTGAACGGGGTTGGCGAGCGTAGCTTGCAGGGGGCAGAGCCCCCAAGTTAATTGATATAATTATTTAAATTTTAACTAATATAAATATTTTAATAATAATAATAATAATAATTGTAATATAATAAGACCTAATGATTTATTTGTTTCAGAAAATACTGAAAAACGTCTTGAACTCTCATAAGAGAAACTGATAAAGTTGATAAATAAACTAAGTTAACGCAATATACCTACAATTAACGCGAGGAAAAAAAACACGACAATTCTAGTAGCGAAGAAAACGAAACACATTTAATTATCAGATTTTACAGATTCCGAGTAAATAGAATTGCATTAGGATCACTGTGTTGGTTGTGCAAAACAATATATCACATCCGAAAAAGAATGTCTGGATACAACGCATAAGGTACCTGAAGTGGTTCCATGAAACGTGTAAAAATTATCAAGACCTTTGCCAAGCATGTGTTAAGATTTTACGAAAAGTGGTGTATTGAAATTATACTTCAAATTTTGTATGTTCGAGTTTTCTTTACTCATTTTCCATCCTATAACTGCATCTTTACAAATTGCTTATATGTTTTTCATCATTAACTATATGAAATGTGTTATTTTTTTTTTTTTGCTATTTAAGTTGACTTTTTCTTTCTTGAATTGGATGGCCATCTCTCCTCGGCTTCAAGGAGATATGGCCATCTGCCATTTAAATTTCAATTTTGTTTAACACTTTTTGTTTTCAATATTTAATTATTTTTTGCATAAAATATTATGAATATATGTATAAGAATTTTAAATATGCATCAATATTTCTTGTATTTGCATTCTAAGAATTTTTATTTCAATCTTTAAAAACTATGGCCATCTATCCTAGGGTTACCCTATACGATGTTTGTCAGAAAAGCTAATATCATAATTTTTAAAATGATAAAGATTTAAAATAATTTATTGAATGTAGTAATATTTTATAATAGCAATTGTTTGAAAAGAAATTTTTTGTCGACAACACACTCAAAATGTTCCATCAGTTTTATTTTTTCTTCAAAAATTTCATATCGCTTGAACAATCTTGATACTACAAGAAACATACTACATACTACAAGAAATAAGTGTATTAGTTACTGAATTGTTTATTAAGGTCTTCAAATTAGCAATACAGATTATTAACCTACGGAAATTTTCATAAAAATTAGTCTTTACTTTTAAGTAACTATACGTCAGATTGAAAAATAAATGCCAAAATTTTTGTTACTTTTATAAGTGTTTTCTTATATATATTCAGGATTTTCAAGAAAAATTTTAAAAACACGGAACATTATAAAGACAGTGGGTCCAGGCCGGGATTTCAGGTAATAGAATATAGGTGAAAACCATTCAAAAATACTCAAATAGATCTTTAACATTTAATACTTATATATTTTTTTTAATTTACCCACTAACATCACCAAAAATAATTTTTATATTAAATGCATCAATTACGTATTCAACAAATTTTTTCAAATTTATTAAAAGCAGCACTCTCATATTGGCTTCGTGCGAAGAAAATAATAGCCAAAAAAAGAAAGAAAAAATCCAAGGTTTTCCCTGTTTATTGCATGCTTTTTTATAATGATTATTTCAGAAGTTTAAGCGCGTAGTTCGATTACATGTCTGTTAAATTTAGGTTTTATTTATTATATTTCGTTTATTCTCTGATGAAGTTTTAATTTCCATATGGTATATTAGCTAGAAAGAAATAGTTATATATTTATATTGCTTTAAGAGCAAACGTATTAATCTTTTGTAAGCATCCGCACGCCATAACGAAATATTTTTAAAAAAATTACCCTTGAAAATTATTTTTAAAACCACAATAAATGAGAAAATGTCGATACACTTTTAAAACAAATTGCTCTTGAAAGTGCATTGTTTTCCCTATACGATTATGTAAAAATTAAACATGTGCGACGTTTAGAAGTTTTAAAAATTAAAATAATGAGGAATTTTAATAGTCAGGTGTGGCGAACATTAACCCCTTCAGGGGGGAAGTAATTGCGTTCCTGTAATGTTGAATTTACACCGGAAAATTACAAAAAATTTATTTCAAAATAAGAAAAATCAGTTTTAGTGCTTTTGTCCATCAAAGTTGTAAAAGTAAAATTTAATTAAAATTTTCCGGTGGAAATCTTCATTAAAATTAGGTGGGATAAAATATATCCCACCGCCCCTGAAGAGGTTAAATGAGCTCGGAATTAAGCAGTGAACCTTTTGGCTTTTATAGAATATATATATCATGAGAGACGATTTTACCCCGAGTGACGCAGCTTAAGGCCAATATCGTAAAATGACGTCACTCTATATATGCAGCTAACTCGAGATAAAAGAAAATGCGAATACCCCCCTTAATATCATAGCAAGTATAAAACGCATCATTCTGATTTTTTAAAAACATTCTTATATCTGCTGTCTAATCCTAATCTGCAATTGCCACATATCTGCATGCAGTATATATTGAGAACTCGATATCCAATTTTAGGTGACATGTGCCGTTTTATTAAAAACACTTTTTTTTTATTTCATCCAGTTCAAAAATTGGAATCTATTTTTTCGAAACTCTATAGAAATATCATTTCATGTGCGTCACATCGCATTATTGTATTAATTTGCATGTCTTCTACCCCACCCCCTCTTTTGGTAAAGGATATCTTTGACAGATCTTGCTCAATTGTTAAGGCTCTGGGTTGGTAATCAAAATGCGCAGGCTGTGTACTCCCGTATGTTTTTACGCTTTTTTAAGATTTTTGTTTTTGCCTTTATAAAGTCAATTAATAAAGAAAACTTGACATTTAATATCGGTACCTTTGTAACTTTTTATTGTCAATTAGATCATTAAATAAAATTTTTATATTTTTTTCAACATCTAAATTATAACTAAGTTAAATAAATTAAATTTTAATTTTAAATAAATTTCAATAGTTAAATTTTTAAATTCATAAAAGCTTCTTTTTTATTATTAACATTTTTTATATATCAATAATAATATTTACTAAACTTACATTAAATTTATTCTTATGTAACTTTATTGAGAGACAAATATTAAATTAGCAATTTAGTTTACTAAAATTTTAATATTTTAAAGTTAAGTAGTATCCTTCATATATAAATATCTTTATTAATTTATTATCAGTTGCTTTGTAATTTGTTATTGTAAATACAATACTTTTAATTAATTAATTTTTAAAGCTCGTATAACTTATAAGCTATTTATTTATTTCATAAAAATGAATATTTTTGAAAATATAATAGTTTCTACACTTTCAAAAAAATATTTTAATATAAGAATTTTAACAATATAAATAAATATATTATTGGAAGAAATATCTTACAATTGTTCATTATAACTGTTATATTTAAAAATCATTTTTTCTTATTATTCAATGAATTCTTAATTATATTAACAATTTAATTGATACCTAATTCAATTTTTAAATAAATACTGTTATATATTATAATATTTATTAAATAAAATATTAATTAATAATTATATTATAATGTATTTAATATTTTTATTTTAATTATTAATTATGTAACAATTTTAAATTTATCTAACTAAAAATATAAAAAGTATAAATTGGTAAATAATAAATTTAATTTTTAAACATACACCGGTAAATAGTATCCATAGCATCATGAAATAATAGTGTAATTATTTTTTTCTAATTTCTTTTTATTTTTTTATTTCTAGTGCTGCCGTCTACCAGATTAAAAATTGAGCTAATAAAATGTATTAAAAATGCGTTAAAACAACTTCTTATAATTCGGGATATATATATTGCTCAGAAAATTAAAGATTTTATAATGAATAGTAATAACAATTAATTAATTTAATAAAGACCTTTTTTTTTTTCAAAACATTTGTATTTACATTGATTGTTTTTCAAATGTTTCCAATATATTTTGTGGGGGTTGTCAAATAAATTGTTTATTGTTCGTTATTATTATTATTATTATTATTATTATTTTGGTTATTTTTCATTTTATTTCAACTCAAGTGTAAACTGTTATTTATGTTAGCTTGACATTTTTTATTCACTATAATTGTTTACCAAAACCACTGCAGGGTTTATGTTTTCTAAGCTATTAACCCTCTAATGTACATGGTAGCATCTCTCTACCATATCTTCAGCTTTCATTTTTAGCACAAAATTTAATAATTCATGTATATTTTAAGTCATTAGAGCAATAACATTATAACAGCAACAATTGTATGAATATTTAAAATAAATAGTAAAATAAAATTTATTATTTTATATTATTATAAGTTTTATTAATGTTATGTAAAATTGAATAAATCGGAGAAAAGATAAAATTGTAGCGGAAAAATTTATATATATATACATATAGATAGATAGATAGATAGATATACACAGAGAGAGAGAGATGTAAACAATTAAAGAAATCGTTTTAGGTCATGTTACATGTAAAATATGTAATTATCTTCGCAAAATAAAATAAGTTTGAACCTTGAAATTCCCCAATCAAAAGAAAGTGAATGGAAACCCGTCTACAGGGATATCGACACTGGTTTTAGACAGATTTTTTAAGAAATACTACCTATTACATTCTCTCCTATATATCAATTTCTGAAAACCTTTTGCAGCTCTACGCCGATCATGACACCTAGAACCCAAAAGCACCTCCAATTAAATATATATATATATATGTATAATGCTTTTAGAAGTGTAATAAGAAAACAAGCCCAGTGCATCAGGCGCAACGCAGCTCTTATATGCACTAAGTTAAGATAGTTTATCTAAAAAGTGTGAGAATCGTGAAAATAATGAAAAGAGGGTGCAAAACATAACGATAAATCTAATGAACAATTGCAAGAAGAAGCAATATATAAACACAACTCTTTGCTCGTCGGAGGGTGGGATGAGTCAATAAGCAAGTACCAAACAAAAATTGAATCCTCACAGGTTTCGCAAGATATGGCCAACACCCATGCTCCATTAGCGTTACAAAATCAAATAGTAAAACTTAAACGTCTTAACTCTCTCGCTGCGTAATTGTTTTATTAAAATGGCTTCAGAATAATTAAAATACTTCTTTTGCACACCGGTTTTTCAAAACAAAAATTTTTGTCTAATTTAATAGGGAAAATGTTCCGATTAAATAAGCAAAACTTGCACACAAAAAAAAAAAAAAAACTGGTGGGAGTAATCAAGAAGGATTAATTAGACGATAAAATGCATGCCTGAGTAAAACTCGGGTTGCGCAGCGAGAGGGTTTATACTTGAAAAATAAGTAATATAACTTAACAAAACCGAACTGTTGTAAAAACATAAACAATCATCCAATTTATAACATAACTAAATATGTAAATCTGAATTTAACATTTAAAAACATTCAATAAATTATTAACTTAAAATTAAATGAATATTGGACACGTGAGAAGGCCATACCCCACCTTGAACTGCGAAGACCTGAAAATATTTCGATACATTTAAAACATCCGCGACACTTCACATCATCCATTGAACAGCAGGAGTTGCAAAGCCTAAAATTCCAGCTAGGCCAGCATCCATAAGAATTGTCTTTCCGTTATCCAAATTCATCATTACCATTCCAGTTTTACCTCTGATTCAACTTGAAACTCATCAAAATGCAGACATTCTATAAGACTTTAGTCTGCACTCTTCATATATTCAAGCTGTCGCTTCGGCTTCCATCACGGTGTTTGGTCGCTAATCTGTTGTCACTTCAAAAAACGTTTTTAAGCTGATTTACATGATAAAAATAAATTAATACAGAAATAAATTGTTATAAAAAAGGTTAGCAGTAAATCTCAAAATCTGCGAACTCAAAAGTCTTTACTGCTACAAATCCTATAAAATCTGTTAACTTGCCCCAATATAATGTTGACGAAAACTCTTTTATACTTAAATTTGAACATCAGTGTGGTATTAGTTGAGTATTTAAATTAAATAAATCATGTTTATCAAAAAGCTTAACCAGTATATTAGTATCTGTAATTAATAAATCTAGATCTAAAAAATTAACATGCAAACTATCATCTGAAGCTTTATTCAATTTTAAACATGGAGGATAGATATCGTTAATCGATAGCAAGAGTTTGTCATCTAAAGTAATTAAATCATTGATATATCTGAAAACTGTAAAACTCCTATTTTTGTTTAAAACATAGTTAAATTTGTAATGAAAAAAGAAAAAAGATTGCCAGCAGAACTTGCAAAATGTGTACCCATGCAAATGCCACATATATGTTATAAAATCGAGCTATTAAATGTAATGGAAATATTATAAAACACAAATTAAATAAAATCAAGAAAAAATCTCTTTTTATTCCAAGCTCCTGCAAAGAATGCGACAGATGGCGCTAGCGACATCTGTCGCATTCTTTGCAACATTCCCTACCTTTCAGTTCATTTCTGACTTTGTCCGCTTACGGACACGTTTTTACTGTAGCTGATGGCGAGCTGTTATGTTTTTAGCTCGAAACACGTCCTATATATTGTTTTTATTTTATTGTGATTTTTTACAAAGTTTTATTATTTTAAAGTATTAAATTTGTTGACAATAACAGAAAGACTTAATAACAATTCTTTATAAAATTTAGTATTATTTAAAACTTTTTTAACTTTGTCAATGCAAAAAAGTTTACAAATAATTGCATAATTGGAAGCCGCTTTGTCAACAAGTACTATTACAAAATTCTTGTGTAAAAATTTAATATAATTTAAATCTACTTTATTGAGACTATTTTAAACACAATCCTCACTGCTTATTTCACTATTAATGAAAAAATTCAAATTCCTTCATCATATACCACTCCCACTCAGAAAAAGCTTCAAAGGGGGTGTTAAATTTGTAACAAATCTGCATAATGAATTTATTTAAATCCCTCTGTAAAATCTGAATAGCTGTATTCTTGTTAATTGTTTAAATAAATCTAAATTTATTGCCCAATCCCATCATAAAATACTAATTTTTGTTCTGTATAATATTCAAGTCTCTAGTAACAACATGTCTATGGAAACCATCAATAAAATCTACGAAATCAGTTTTACATTTACATGAATCAGGAATTTCATTAGAAAAAGCAAGAGGTCTGTAATTGAAATTTTTTTACTAAGAGGAATGGCATATTTATAAGCAACAGCAATATCAATATCCCTAAGAGGAAAAAAAATTTCATAATTTTTGAAAAAAATCATTTATTTTAAAATCATCGAAATACTTCAGTTGAAAATTCAAAATAAAGAAAACTTTCTCTGACCTACATCTGATATTTTTTAAATATAAAATTAGCACTATTTCTACCACGGGTTTGTATATACCTATTTCTACCGAAAGGTGTCTTTAGACACCTTTGCATTTGAATGCAAATAATTTCAAAACTGCTGGGATTTCAAATTATCAGTTAAATATAGATAATTTGAGCAATATATTTATTAATACATCGAGGCATATTTCTTAGAAAACATTTAATCAGGTTGTAAATTCTAGCTTAATTCATCAATCTACAAAACATAAATATGCATAAATGTAATCAAACATGATTTACGTCAACAGGGACAATAATTACAAAATATTATCTTGTTCATTTTTTTATTAGAAAGATATTCAAGCATTTTAATATTATTAACTTAAAAAAATTTCTGTTTCGCATATAAAATTTCAATCTTTGTAACAACAACAACAGCAACAAACAGCAATAGTAAAAACATCAGTGTAATAAAATTATTTCCTTATTACTCAATACCACGGTTTTTACAACAATGAAAACAAAATTCATGTCTATTGAACTCAATACCAGAATTGGAGAAGAAAACGCGTTAGCAATTTTTTTAGAACTAGTCACTGCAATGATCTGGTATTGATCTATACCAAAATGCAACATGACGAAAAACAAGCGAATATTAGAGTTAAACATCAACTTCACTAGTTTCCGTTACAACTGAAATCAGGATTATCTAATCTGATAATAATTGGTATTATGCTGTAAAATGATGTTGATATGTAAAATGATTTTAAATTATGAAATCTTCCTATATCAGGAATTATAAAATCCTTAAGATATCAATAGACAACTCATGGTAGATATAGGTCTACCCTATGCACATTTTTAAAACCAGGATGAGCTGGAGGAAAATGATATCGCTGCATTAATTTAAGAACTATTGTAAGAAAAGTAAAAAAAAAAAATTGTGGAGAAATGATTTAACTTAAAGAATAATTTTAAGTTAAATTCTGACAGGTGTCTTTTGACACCTCTTGGTAGAAATAGTGTTAAGAAAGCTACAAAGCAGGTACCTAAAATGCAAACTAGAAAATTTAAAAATTCCTCAAGCCTTTCTAATCGTATTTAAAGTTTTGAGTCTAAGAGTGAAAACCGTTTTTTTACAGCTTTAATACTACAACTTACAATAAAAACATTTTCAGTTCTACAAATCCATTCATTTGGTACTAAACAATTTAATTTATTGGATAATGCATGTGAATCTTTAGTACCTCTGTTAATTATCTCAACCCATAAACCGGCAAAACTATAATGTTGGAATTTTCAACTTTTTAGCTGAACTTTGCTTGCTACCACAAAGTCGGAAAGATAATTTTCGATTTATATAATTTTAAAATTTTATGTCTTTAAATACGGCCAATTTTTTTATTGAAAAATAGTGGCGGGTATATAAATAACTGAAATATGTGCATTTATTTTGACCGTTCCTTGAACTCAACACCAGCGGGTAATGGGTTAAAATTATTAAACAAATTTAAAAAAAATGTAAACATTTTCAATACTCCTTAAATTATTACCACTTAACACTGTATTGAGACCATAAGGAATTGCTCCCAATTTTTACTATTTTTAACCACCCTTAAAATTTAATAATGAATGTTATCTTATTTAATCGATGAAATCTGCAGTTTAAATAATACAAACATTTCCTTTAAATTTTAGTGGTAGCAAAAAAGCATAAAAGTTGACCCTATGCCATAAGGGTACAAAATTCTATGCTTCAAAATGAAATCTTTTTCCAGTCCCAGACGATCCTTTTGATTTTCAACATGTGCGAAATTTAAAATAAAATGTGACTAAAAGAATGCAATTTAAAAATTTTGCAACAATTCAACAGATATTGGTAAAAGTTCAAATATTAAATTACAGGAGTTTTCGAAGCGTATTTATGGTTTTTTGAAGTTTAAGTTCAGAGATGCTAGTTATTTTTGGTGTATTGACAATAGCAATGAAGTTTTAAATAAAATTAAATAACGCATAATAAATAACGCAAAATATAAAACGCATAATAATTTGTATACTTGTGATTTTGAAAATATTTTTTCTAATATACCTATTGATTTGCTTTACAATACATTAGAAAAAAAAAAATTAGATTTATTTTAAATTGAGGAGGAGCTTGGAATAAAAATATATATATTTGTTTTTTTAGTTTATGTAATTTTTGCTTTTATAATAGTTTCATTACCTTTAATATTTCTTTTTTTTACCAGATATGTGGCATTGGGATGGGTACAAATTTTTCAAGTTCTGCTGCCCAAATTTTTTCTTTTTTATTACGAATTTAACTCTGTTTTAAACAAAAATAGGAGTTTTACAGTTTTCAGATATATCGATGATTTAATAATTTTCGATAACAAACTCTTGATATCGATTAACGCTTTCTATCCTCCATGTTTAAAAAAGAATAAAGCTTCAGATGATTGTGTGCGTGTTAATTTTTTGGATCTAGATTTACTAATTACAGATAATAACATACAGGTTAACCTTTTTGATAAACGGGATTTTTTTAATTTTAATACTCAATCAATACCGCACTGGTTTTTAAATTGAAGTAAAATGGTTTTCATGAACATTATATCTTGCAAGTTATCAGATTTTTCAGGATTTGTAGCAGTAAAGTGTTTTTGAGTACGCAGATTTTTAGATTTACTGCCAATCTTTTTTATAACAATTTATTTCTATATCAATTTATTTGCCATTATGTAAATCAGCTTAATTTTTTTTTTGAAGTGGCAACAGCTCAGCGGCCAAACACCGTGATGGACGCCAAAGCGACAGCTTGAATATATGAAGAGCGCATATAAAAGCCTTATAGAACGTCTATATTTTGATGAGTTTCAAGTTGAACAAGAGGTAAAACTGTTATTTTAATGATGAATTTGGATAACGGAAAGACAAGTCTTATTGTAGCTGGCCTAGCTGGAATTTTAGGCCTTGCAATTCCTGCTATTCAATGGCTGTTATGGAGTGTCGTGGATGTTTTAAAGTATAAAACTTTTTCAGGTCTTCGCGGGTCAAGGTGGGGGTATGGCATTATCACATGTTCACTATTAATTTAATTTTGAGTTGATAATGTATTGAATTATTTTAAATGTTAAATTCAGTTTTACAGAGTTGGTTATGGTTATAAATTGGTTGATTATTTATGTTCTTACAGCAGTTTGGTTTTGTTAAGTTATGCTACATATTTTTCAAGTATTAACCCCTTCGACGGCGGTGGTTCATTTTTAGACCATTTAATTTTAATTAGTAAATGCCACATAGCCACCAGAATATTGGAATTAAAATTTTCTTTTTATTAAGTACGTGAATAAATGCTTTTCATTATTTCGAAAAAATTTGTTTGTAAATACTGGTGTCGTTCACTCATTTCAGCATTTTACGATTTTCAGCATTGCCACTGAAAGGGCTAAGACGAACTATTAGATTTGTTACACTAATGGAGTATGGGTGTTGGCCATATCTTGCGAAACCTGTGAGGATTCGAATTTTCTTTGGTATCTGCTTTTTGACTCTTCCCACCCTCCGACAAGAGTTGTGTTGATTTATTGTTTTTTGATGCAAATGTTCATTAGTTTTATTGTTACGTTTTGCACTCTTTTTTCATAATTTTCATGATCCTCACACTTTTTAGATAAACTTTATTTGTATATATATATATATATATATATATATATATATATAAATCTTTTTTATGGACACGATAACTTCTGTAATTCTGGACAAATCTCTTCCAAATTGACACAATCAAGGATCAGAAAATCTCGATCAAGTCCGTTAATATGCAAAATCGGACAACGGGGATCTAATTAGGGAGAGATTTTGCGAAAACCGAAAACCCCCATAATTATTTAATTATAATACATATCATATTACTTTAAAGTTATTAGTACTTCTAAGAAAGGGGCAAAAAATTTATGTATCACAGAGTTTTTATAAAATTTAAAATGGGATCAAGGGCGAAATAAATAGGGTTTTAGGAAGAAAAAAATTCATGACTTCGTCAGTTCTTAAGACACAAAATTCAATAAAAATTTTGATACATATTCTTAATACCATGTACAACTTTTAAATAGACATGATTTTGATAGAGCCAACTCTTACCGAAAAAAAAAGTGGTGGTTGAAGAAGAAAAAATTCCTAACTTCGTTAATTCACAAATTATTCAATCCGCTTAAATTTATTACACATCTTCTTAATATTACCTACAACTTTTACAATGACAAATTTTTTATAACAGCAAACTTACAGCAAACACAAATTAAAAAAAAATAGATGTTGAAGAATTAATTATTGTATTAAGGTTTTACTCAAATCCAAACTCATTATTTTCTGATTCCTTTTTAAATTAATTCTTGCTCTCAAACGGATCCAATTGGCAGATTCTCTTATTCAGAATCTATATAATATGTCGTATTGGTCGATTTTATATATTAATCAATATATTGAATATATTTCAAAAAATACTGTCAAAGTAACATTTTGAGCCGAATTTCCCAAAGCGATATAGTGCTGGAAACGAAAGAAATGGTCGTAGTGAAAAAATTATTGTTTTTAAATCAAGTTCTAATTAATTAAACGAAAAATAAAAACACAGGTCGATTATAAATCTCTTCGAAAAATTCCGTCAGCAAGTTTCATGTTTTTACTTTTAAAAATGTGTCAGAAAATTTCGAGTTGTGGAGCAGGGAAAAATATTTTTTTTTAATACCCGTCTTAACATGATTCTGATAAAACTAGCTTTTACAGAAAAAATGAAAATTTAAAAACTCGTCAAAAACGGCCAGATAAAATTGTTAAACTCGGTTTATCTCTAATCTTGATTTAGTTTTGCTGGAGAAACTAGAACTTAACTTCCAAATCTACCACCGTCTGTAGGCCGAGCCGGCAGGGATTTTTTTAAAATTTGCAATTCAATCTTCCGTAACCTTTTAAAAGCCGAACACATTAGCGCGATTTTAGGGTCTGCGGTGTCTGAACGGGGATTGGCGAGAGTAGCTCGTAGGGGACAGAGCCCCCTAGTATTTTACAAACAAAATTAAACTACTGAACCGTTTTAATTTTTCTTTTATTGTACGATATCTGATAAGGAGCGTTGCCAAGTAAACTGTATTGATACTGTTTTTTTAGAAAGAAGCAGTTGTAAATATTTTACAGTGAAGATATTCCCCGTAATTCAAGTCCCATGTTAAATTACTGCGGTACAATAATGAACTTTAAACACAATTAATTAATTTTAACACAATTAAATATTAATAATTAAACACAATGGCTTAATTATTAATATTTAAATTATACATAAATTCCACATAATATCAGTGGGATGACAAAATCCAACATGGCATATTTCAACAATTAAGCGTTTAAAGCGGTGGATTTCTGTGTATTTCGAAAACTAAACACAGGAATAAATTGTAAATGAACATATATATTTTTGTAAATTAAAAAGCTTTTCCCTTTTTTTCACAGTGTATAAATATATGTATAATATACTTGATATATATACTTAATAATATATATACTTGAAGAATTTTATATTATTTAGAATATGTTAAAAGTATTATTATCAAAGTTTGTCACATAGATTTCCATTGGTTTATCGATAAATCGACATTTTTTGTCAAATCGACATTTTTTTCAGAAGATGTAATCTGGAATATCTTTACTTAAACACATTTACAACCATTTCATTCGAAAAAAAAACGCAGTTTACATGGAACTCTGTTTATAAATTGCCGTACACTGAAAGAACTTTTAAAGAAGTTCAAGAGTTTCAGAATCCATTTTATTCGAATAACTTCAAACAACTTGTTCGTTGACGTTGTTACTTCTTATGTAACAATTAATGTAGTTTATAATTCATTACTATTTTATTAGAGAAAATCTCCATCCACATCACTTATAAATTCAAAATATAAGTTTTCAAAGATGTGATATAAAATTTTAGTGACGCTGCGATGTGGCTTTAAAAAGTTTGTTTTATAATTCAATTTAAATTATTTTTGGTTTGGTTAAAATATATTTACACATCTTATCTAGACAATACCTTTAATTTTCCAATACACTGTTAAATATGTCAATTTCACTGAACCTATATTATGCATTGAAACGTATTTATTTCAATAACTTGATTTATCTTTTGTGCCACGCTATCCAAAATTGTAAGTAAAATTTATGTAAATGGTTTCTTTGCGCCATACTATCCATTAATACACATTTCACTTAGTTTGAATACAACGAGGAAAAGAAACCATTTACATAAATTTTACTTACAATTTTTGATTGCGTGGCACAAAAGATAAATCAAGTTATTGAAATAAATACATTTCAATGCATATTATATGTTCAGTGAAAGTGATATATTTAACAGTGTATTGGAAATTTTAACGTATTGGATGTGTAAATATATTTTAAAGAAACTAAAATAATTTAAATTTTAAAACAAACATTTTAAGCCAAATAAAGGCGTCACTTAAATTTTATGTCATATCTTGTAAATCGCATATTTTGTGCTTATAAGAAATATGGATGTAAAAGTATCAGCGAATAAATTTTTACACATATTTTCAGGCTCAACATAATTTTTACCCATGCGATTATAACTGAAAAAAAAATAATATTATGAAATAAAAAATACAAATATATATTTTTTAATAAAAAAATAAGTGTTACTCAAAATTTTATATCATTATATTTTAAATCAATGCTTAAAATTCTTAGAACCATAAGATAAAGTGCTGCGTCATAATCGTTTAACACTTAAAGGGTATTGATATCTTTACTGTTTTTTTAGGTTAATGATCAAAGGATTTTAAAAAAAAATTCTTATGCGATTTGATTTCAGATTTTAAGATAAAATCGAAAATGTAACGTTTTCTTCTCATTTCTTAATAAGAAATATCTTGTATTTCAAAGATTTTAATTCCGAAACAGACTTGATTAAAAATAGATGAAAATTATATCACTTTGAAGCAACTGTTACAAAAAATTTCGCTTTTATGAATCAAAATGCAAGTTTGCTTTTAAGTCTGTATTCAAATCCGAAAATATCTACTTTCTAACTCATTTTTTAATTCCTTTTATTTTCAAAAACTGTCAAATGATATGTAGAAACTGTGTATTTGAAAAATTTGTTCTATTTTTACTTTGTTCTAACTTTACAAGATGAAAGTGAAATTGTGTGAAAAAATTCGACTTCCGCTATTTGACGGTTTTACACGTTTTAGGGTTCAGATCCCAAAATGCATGTTTTTCCAAAATGTCAGTCTGTGAGTCTGTCTGTCTGTCTGTATGTGACACAAATTTTGTGGGCGCTCTATCTCAAGAACTAATGCACGGAATTTGATAAAAAAATATATTCAGTTAGTCACGATACACATTGGTGCTTATTAGTTTTTGATGTAAACCGACAAACAGGTGGCGCTGCTAAGCTGTATTTTGCACAATTTCCGCAATAGCTTTATTTTAAGAATTAATGCACGGATTTTTATAAAATTCAGATTTATTGATATGGATTGGTGCTGTTTAAGTTTTGGTGTAAAGCGACTAACAGTTGGCTCTGCTATGCTGCATTTTGCAGGATTAACATGATTTCCGAAATAGCTCTATCTCAAGAACTAATGCACACATTTTCATCAAACTTCAGATTCAGTTAGTCCTTGATATGAAATGATGCTGATAACGTGTTGCTGTAAATTGCACAATAGGTGGCACTGTTGTGATGCATTTTGAACGATTTTCTCAATAGCTCTGTCTCAAGAACTAATGCATGAATTTTTATCATACATCAGATTCAAGTATACCTTGATTAATTTTTCTGGTGATTATGTTTTGGTGTAAATCGCACAACAGGTTGCAATTGTCATAATTTCCGCAATAGCTCTATCTAAAGAACTAATTCACGAATTTTCATCTAACTTCAGATTCAGTTAGGCATTGACACATGTTGTTGCTAATTAGGTTTTAGCGTCAATCGCGCTGCTATGCTGATTTTTTTTACGATTTTCTCAATAGTTCTATCTCAAAGCTAATGCACGGATTTTTCACAAACTTTATATTCAGTAAGACATTCACATAAGTTACTGATGATTAGATTCTGGTGTAAATCACCCAATAGGAGACGCTGCTATGCTATATTTTGCTGGATTTACACGATTTCAGCGATAGTCATATCTCATGTACTAATGCACGGAATTTCAGCTTTTTTAAATTCCCCTGATGAGCATGGATTGCCATTTAATTTTGGCACTGCGATAGCGAATTTTGAAGTATTAACATGTATGAGATAGAAGAAAGTTTTGGTATTGGTACATCCGACTAGTTTGATAAAGGCAGAAGATTTTTCCGAAAATGTTGTGAAAGTTAGCTTTTGAACCACATTTCTAGTCGGTGAACTTAATAATGTAATGAATTTACTTTTTCTATGATCATTATTTTTTTAAATTATTTTTAAACTACACATAACTCGTATTCACAGATATATTTGTGTATAAGTTTAAACTCAAGAACCATAAAAAGAAAAAACTTTTAACACTATATTCTGAAAGTATACGATGATAGTGATAATGAAAGTAAAATTGGTAGTTCCTGATTTATAACTATGTATCACGAGACAACGAGATTTGGACAGCAGGTTAAAAATCCACCCCTTTTCAAAATAAAACCGCCTTTCCAAAATAAAGCCGGATGCGCCTCTTATAAATATTGTTATTATGTATATGTGCTGTATTTATTCAAAGCAACAGCAGACTCAAGCATCCCTATTCCATTTCTTGATTGCTAATGTGGTTTTTAAAATAATAAATGTAGAAAAAATTACTAATAAAAATATTCAACCAAATTTATTGCAAAAATTTTTGTTTCTGTGACTAAGTGTATATAAATATAGTTCATTTTTAAAATGTCAGGCAGTAGTTACATGATCAAACTAATATCCAAATATTCAAAATTGTCTGGGGGTGTGAGGCGGGTGTGGATTTATACTAAATTCTCCACCACCACCTATAATAATTTTTAATATTATTATATATTTATTATCACTACACTCTCAGAAATAAAACTCTCCTTTTTGACGATTCAGAAATCCTCGAGCTGTATTTCGTCGTTTTTGACGATCATTTCCTATTAACATCACGTGACTTTTAACGAAACGTAAACCTTCAAATATTTAACGAAAGTTTTGCCTCAATCGCGGTCAGACTCAATGCATTTTAAGGAAACAGTTCCTCAAATCCTGCGATTTTAGCAAACAGATATTTGCTTGTTTATGTTAGTCCTGTAATAATTTATTTTAAAACAGCACTTAGTGCTTTTCAGAAAATACTGAAATATAGGTAGTTATTGTTTCTTCATTAGTTATCTTTTTAGCTGTTAGAATTTTTAGGAATGCTTATTATTATTATTATTATTTTATATATATGTTGTCGTTCGTTATGTTTTAATTCGAAAAGAATAAATTTCCTGTGTTCTTCAAAACCATTCAATAAGAAAATTAGGTCAATAAAATTTCAAACTTCTAGGATATCTTTTTTTTTTAAGAAGTATATTATGTTTTCAATCAAATTAAAAATAAACATAATTGATCCCTCTCCTCTTTATAAACAGTAAAGTGTTAAAATCTTATCCTCCTACTCAAAGTGATAATATCTCACGCAATATGCACTTCACAATTCGTTATTTGTGAGCAACAAATTAACCAGACCATATTCTAATCATCCATTGATCAAAGAAAATTTCAGTTGTAAATTATTTAATCAAGTCATATTATAATTATTCATTGATACGAGAAAATCATAAACATAAATTAGCCTTTCTTAAAACTTTCAAAAAATATAGCAGCGCCGATAAGATTGCAATCTACGTTATAAAAATATAAACACGAAGTAGAATTCATTACACCAGTCTAAAAGCAGACACTTTCAAGCCCCCAGCAGTCAGGTTGGAAGAGCAGCGACCTCCCACACGAAAGGTCGTGGGTTCGAATCACGCCGAGAAAAGAGAGAGGAGTCATTTTTTTCTTTCCCCGTGTCAAATACTGGAGCTTCCAAACTGTTTGAGAGATGGCGCCACCAGCCCTCTTTTGACAAAACTATTGACGAAATTTATATGGTCAAGCAAGTGACGAAACTAATTTCATCAATTTGACGAAATGTTCGCTCGGAGCATTTTCCAGGAAACCATTTCGTAAAAAACAAAAAAAATTTCGTGAAATCTGAGTATTCATTTATGAGAGTGTACACTGCAAATAGGGGCGTCTTAAATTCTGACATATATGAGACTGAAAAAGTAATTCAGACACTTAAGAGTCTGGGTATGAAATTTCAGACATCACAGATGTCTGGATTTAAGAAACTTAAGCGTCTTACTATGATATGGTAAATTCAACTGAGAATAATATCTGAATAATAATGATACATCTAAAATTAGACATTAGAAATTCAGACACATAAGTGTATGAATGTAGCATTATTATATCAAATGTATGATGACTCTATACACAACTTTAATGCAATATATATGCCAGCATCATCATAAAAAGTTTACCAATTGATGAAAGATGTTTAAAATACTTTTCCCTCCAATAAATTTAGTATTACTTAATAAAACAAGCAACATATCTAGACTATGGGACGTCTGTCGAAATTGTAAAAGTCTCAGTTTTTTAGCCGAGTTATTTCTGGTGCAAAAAGCAATTAACGAATTGCTTTTCACAAAATATCAAGTTCTTGAAAAATTACTTGGATTCAAGATCGTATGTAGAAGGGGCGATGGCATAAAATAAAGCTGCTCTCTTAAATACTACGAAATACGAGTGCTGGCCGAAAAAAGTGTATGGAGGAGAAAGATTGAACAGATGTGTCTGGAGTCCACAGCCTAGTTCATATAACTGAAACATAGAATTTAACCATGAAATAAACTAAGCTAAGAACCTTTTTTGGAATGCCTCGTGTAAGAGAATTTTCACATGAAAGAATTAGAAAAAATTTCTTATTACAAAATAGAAACTCATTTTAGAAATTCTTTAGAAAAAAATTCTTCAAAATGCAGAATTTATTTTTGTTTCTTTTAGGGCGCATTGATCTTCTGAACACCTCCCCTCCCCTTTACATTTAACCCTCCGACTGTCTTGGAAAAGGGCAAAATTGTAATGTTGTTTTCTGTGCATTTTATTTTAAATGCTAAAAAAAATATGATCCTTTGAACATTTTATAAAAAACTTAATAACGAATATGAATGCAATCCTTGGAAGTATTAATCATTGTTCAATGTATTAAAAATATATTAAATCAATAGAATTATATTTCTTTAAATATTGCTTGTGTTGCAGTGAAACCTGGAGCTTAGTGAACGTATTAACACGGGCTTGTCAGTGAGGGGAGTTACTTTTGTTGAGGAAGAAATACTTTGTTTAGACCTTTTAATAGAACACGTAGGTGTATTTATGTTTGGTTGTTTGTGTTTATGACGGCCAATTACCACACGAGGGAGGAGAGTGCCCTTCGTAGGGGTCTTTCTAAGGGAACCTAACCCGTATTAGCCCTTGGAAGTCCAAGGTCCCAAGAAAACCACGAAAACTCCGAACGATTAGGCAGACGGGCGCGATTGAGATCGAACCCAGCACTTTCCATCTACCAGCTTCGAGAGCAGAACCTCTCGGCCACTGAGGTGTACTTATGAATTTAGCGTTTTGATCAATATGTTGAATTCCATGCAACATTTACTTTCGCAATTAAAACTACGTTTCATTTTTAACTTATTCTTAATTTAATTCTTTGTTCGCTATGAAGGAAGTGCAATTCACTCAATTTTTAATGTTGGATAAAAACAAAGTTGTGATTTATTTTTCATATTTCATAATTAGATATGTATAAATTTCTGAAAAGACGTTTTTAGCCAAAAGTCAGTTTAAGTTCTCACTGATATTATGCATTTGGTTCAAAAACAAATTTCAATTGTATTGCACATCCTACTCTTGATATCTAAACTGTATAAATTACAGTTAAAAGAAAAACAAAAAGTACTCAAATTGTCTGATTATTATATGTATAAAGTTTGTTTTCCAAATTTTCAATTTTAATAGTTAAATTTGTATAATGTAAATTTTTCAAGCTAAAATTTGATTTTCTCCAAAAAAAAATAAATCATTATTTACTTTGATTTATTGTTCAAAATTTAAGTTTCAGGTTTCCAAAAAATGAGAAACTGAAAACTTTTAGTTTTGTTTTTAAGTAAAATGTTGATTACAAATTTAAAATAGAAATCAGAAAAAGCTAGAATTTTATATATTTATATGCATAACTACATTTCGCAGACGTTTTTTAAAAAACTCATTTACATGAAAAAGACAAATGTATATATATATATATCTGGACAAAATAAGTTTTGAAACTAGAAGTGATTTTTCCTGCATGTTATTATGTGCGTGGGTGTGTGTTTACATTCTATATACACAAAAATTTAAAAGAATACGTATACATTTGATCAGTTTACAAAAACAATTTATGTAGAAGTTTCAAATAAGCACTTATATAGAAAATTGACAATTTTTATTAAAACAAAACAATTTACAAAAAAGTATATTTACAAGAAAGACGTATTTACCTAAAAACATTTTCTTGATAATTCTACATTATATTAACAATTTTCTTTACCTGTACAATCTTAGGTAATTTTATAATGTCCATACGCAAAACTTGATATTCAGTCATCCAACAAGTAGCGCTTATCGTCAAAAGGACTTAAGCTAATTTTATTCTCTATTAATGTATATAGGTCGTGGTCATCCTGGGCGATCATTGTCTGCTTCTCCATGCTTGTTTTTGTGTCACACAGACGATCTAAATAATCATGATGTATGATTTTTTGCTGTATAATATATGTAGACACACTCTTCGCTCGGTTTTTTCTTATTTCAAAGATTTTAGAGAAAACATTCTCGCCTTGAGACCAAAAACTCAAAGGTTAATTCATCATTGAGCTCATTCTTGAACTTCCCAATTGTCTTTCCGAGTAAAGCAGGTGATTCTTTGGATACACAGAGAAGTCAAACTAATTACGATGTTGTTGCATATTTGTATAAACATCCTTAGATTGTATATGATAGCACAACGAGTCAGTAACAGTGAAAAGCAGTCTCGCTTGGTTTTCATACGCTCTTTTAATAGAATCATAGTGAAATTTATACATTAATAACTTGGATAATTCTAATTTGGCAAACACAACGTATATATGGCGATTCATCAAAATAGAACTTTTAGGCCTTTTCACAGCAGTCAGGTCTTCGTCATATGTTTTAAATGCTTTAAAAATAGGCATAGCCACTAATTTCTCCGCCGTTTTTCATCATTATATAACACAATATTTCTTTTTTTTCGGAGATTCTCCATAGTTTTTCCAAAAACGGTGTTATTCATTTTAAAAATTCCTTTTCATAAGATGAGTTTGCTTCCTTTCTTTTCTGTGTATTAAAATTAATATATTTCTGAAACCACGGTGCCTTTTTGAATTTAAGAACTTTATGAACGCCTTGTAAGTTTTAAGCCGAGTTCCAATCAATATTTCATATTACATTACTGAACTATATAATGCTGTTTATCATTCAAGTTAGGTATAAGTTTTGGGGTTCCTACAAAATTTCTATTATTAAATACGATTTGTGCATTGGAAGGCAACATCTTTACATTTACGGTCACTCGTTCCGGAGCCAGTGGATATTCATTATGAAATTTGTGAAGTTTCATGGAATATTTAAGGTTAACCTAAAAAATATAGCCAATTTAAGAATCATTAGGTAGAGAAAGAATCCACACTTCGTTAATATGACTTGTCGCACACCATTCAAAGCATCCAAAATATTAAAAATGGGACAACCCATACAAGTTATTAGCATCCCAGTACATGATGTAGCTCGGAGCTTCATTTTCCCTAAAATCGGGCGTAAAGGAGATGTTCGCTCTAGCATACTTATGACAAATCATATGAAATCCACCACGTATTCCATTTTCGATCATTAACAACATATCAATGTCTGTAAACAATTCTTTAGGTGTATCAGTCATTTTCAAAGACATTTGCCACGCGTGCGAATGTGCTGTTCATAAATGGCAAGGATCGATGTCATAGAATTTTCTGCACAATCTGTTGAATATTTCAAAACACCTGCAAGTAAGAGATTATCTGTGTTATATATATAAGTCGTGGTATTCAGCTAGATTCTCACTTTAAAAAGTATTCCAAACCTTCTGGGAATGTTTATAATCTTCTTCATCTATTGCTTCATTGATCAATCTATTAAAAATGCTGCATGGGGAGGTAGTTATTTTTCTTTAAAATTTCCAAAGGATGAAAAATATTCATAAGTGTATACCTCTTTTCGCTTAAGCATATGTAAATTACTATTTTTTTTGAAAATTTGCTTCATGTATGGTGAATTAGTTGGGTTCAAGCTTTCTAATAAGCTTTTCCAATGAGGTGGGTAAAAATTGAAAGGAGTCTAGTAAGACCATTTGAACAGGACATGTTGTCTTTCTCAATTTAAACGTTATATACAGTCGGACCTCTAATTAACGAACCTCTATTTTGCGAATTTCTCTATTTTACGAACTTTTCCTTGGAACCAAGAACATTTCGTGAAATTCTTCGTAAAATAACCTCCAAATTGCGAAGTGCATTCTCTATTTAACGGACTTTTTCATGGGATCTAAATTTTTCTTCTCCTTTTTTGTCAAAATATTACTGGACATTTCAAACTTATTCTTTCTTTTAACACATTTTATGTTGATCAATGCAAGAAGTGCCTATCTCGTGTCCTTTAACTAGAGTCTGTCGTTTTTTTATCATTCAGTCGTGCTTGTAATTTTGGTTAGCTCGAAAATGTCAAAGCGAAAGTGCTTGGCATAAAAGAAAAAAAAAAAATCTTGATGAGGTGGATAAAGGCGTGAAGAAAAGAATATTGCTTTAAAATTTGGTATTCCTCCAAACAGCTTATCGACCATAATAAATAATCGTGATTTTAATGTAAAATTATTTTTTAAACTGAAAATACAATGTATTTTCAGACAATGTTTTGTTTCATTCTTATTTCCCTTTCAGATTTCTTCTTGACGGGTAAAATATATAACACAAATAGATATAATTTATAAAAAAAAGTGTGTGATTAATTACCTTTTTTTAATTATATTTAATGTTTATGGGCTTAAAATATGTTTTATGCAGTTTAAAGTATTTTAAAAGGTGACTCTCTATTTAACGAATTTTCCATACAACGAACTTTTTTTCGGGATTTAGCGACTTCGTTAAATAGAGGTCCGACTGTAGTTTTCCATGGAAGAAGCAATCACATCAATCTGGTAATCTTTGAATTTACCGAGTGGGTCATAATATGATGACCATCATAATTTTTCAATTTATGGAGTATGACAGGAATTGTTTTACCTTACTTATAGTTCAAGTTACATGCCACATGTGCAGCTCTTCGATACACTCACGATATATGATAATGGTCACGTGTGCGTTTTCCACCGAATGGTCGTTTACAAATATGACAAATCTCTGCTGCTTGAAAGGCTTTTCCTAGTGCGGGCGAAAATTTCAAAAGTTCAATATGTAATACCTTTCGTCCTAATATGTTCTTCTATCGCATCATAGGATTTAAAAAGTGGTCTACACAGTCTTTGCCACGGTATACTTGAACTTTCTTGTACACATCTCCCATCGGGTCCAACAACAACGTAAGCGTATCTGCATGGAATATAGTACGTTGCTTTTTCAGTATAGGATGTTTTGTTGGAGGGTATAGCTGACACAATGAGTAAAAGAATACTTTCAAAGTCAGCATACACCATATTGGGTATAGTATACTGAAGATGAGTGCCAGTGAAGGATAATATCTCTGTGTAAGTGTATCCTTTGTGCTGCATGTCGAGAATAATATTCGATATTCTTGTCAAATAGGTCTTGGCTTAAAAACCGATGCAAAGATCGATATAAATAATGCTGGCATGACCATGTTTAGTCAGATCGCCTAAAAGTCTTGAAAAATTTCTGATGAGTCAAAAATATTGTATTTAACAATCATCAATTAGTAACAAATTAATGACATCAAGACTTTGTTTTTCTCACATATACAGTGGGCAAACTTCGTCCTCTTCATATCGAAACATATTAATCCGTAAATTGTTGAGTTGTTCAATAATGGATATCTTCTGAAGGGAAACAAGGCATTCGACATTACCAAGTTGGATATAACTCTCAAAAGGCACATAATGAGAAACTCGCTCAAGAAATTTTAAAAAATCTAAATGCCTTTGGCTTAAATGCCAAAAAACACCACGCCAAGTACGTGTTTTCTTAATTTTTTATATTAAGCACTGCTTTTTTATCATACAAATTTTAGGTAAAGCGATATATGAACTTGCTGCAAGAGGGTGATATTTAGAAATCTTAAGTTCTAAATGGTGAATTTTTTAAAGCTTCAAGTCGGAAGCTGTTTGCACAAATTCATCAAAGGATTTTGTTATTTTAGAGAATCCTTTTTTCAATATGTTGTGTAATAGTTTCTTCAGTAAGTTCGGTCATACATAAACATTGAAAACAAGACTCAATATCTCCAATCTCCTCATGAACAATCACACATTCAAGTGCTATGTTTTTAACCATATACCATTTAATGACCTTTTTTCTTGAGATTGAATCACTAGACATTCTTGAATTTCATTTCGTAAGTGGTTATAAAGCCCTTTTAAGTCACATTCATCATGTTCGTTAGGATAAAGCACTAAAGTTTTAAAAAACATTTAAAGCATCAGATTGCTCAGGCTTACATTTTTTATTAGATAGAGCCATTTTTCGTTTTACACTCACAAGAGATAAACGAGAATTTCGGGAACGTATACATTGTTTAAGTTAGAACTGTCGTCCAAACACTTTATCACACTCATGACAGAGGAATCTCGCACATTCATGTGATCTCAGATGATGCTTCAAGCTATAGTTCCGTGTAAAACCTACATCCGTCAAACTAAAAAAGCTGCAGGTTCACATATCATGTGTTTTGTAATGACTCTGTTAATTTCATTTCTGGACAAATATCTTTCGCGTACATAGATAAATAACTTCTGTTCCGAATGTATCTTCATATGGCGCTTTAAGGTGAAAGGGTTTGAAAAACGCTTATAACACGTAGAGTAAACACGAATCTTCCTCCCATCTTCAGCTGTTACAGTATTCGGAGGTACATCTTCATCAGAGAGCATATCGATTTTAATGGGACTTTAATATAAATTATCCACCGATGGAGATAGAGAATAAAATCCATCTTGTTCGAATGATTCAACATTAGTATTAATCTTAAAATGCCAACATAAATCAGACCTCTAACCAAAGGTCTTTGGACATTTGTCACAAACATCTCACCAGAATGAATCTCTTTTTGCTGATTCAGGTTAGAAGTAGACGAGAATGTTTTTTCATAGGTTTCACACCAGAACATCTTCTTCAAAGCTACTGGACTTTTCAATAAAGCGGCTTCTTCAAAAGGCATGTTAATATCCATAACAGATCAGCACGAAAAATTCTAACTCTTTAAAGCAAACACCAATCTTCTCAAACTAAATGAAACACTTGGATAAAAGCAAGAGCTAATTAAGACAATTCTTAACTCTACGAACTCAAATCATCTAATGACACGAGACGAAATTTTCATCTCTATTTATACCCCCGACACCCACAGATGGGCATACCGCGATTTTTCTTTTTTTTTTTACACTTTGACGGAAGCGAAGATAAAAAAGCATCAATTCAATACTAAATATTTCAAACGGCGAAAAAACGAGAGATTAAAATCGCCAAAATCAGATCAAAATATTTCAAACGATGAGAAAATAAAAGTTTAAAATCGTCAAATCAACACATAATATTTCATACAGCGAGAAAACGAAAGATTAAAATCACCAATTCAGGTCAAAATATATGTCACTCCATGAGAAAATAAATATTAAAAATCGCCAAATAATAAGTATATTCCTTTCTCAGAATGATATTCTTAAAGGCGTTATTAAAAATCCCAGTTAAAGATTTATAATTATTTCTCATGATTTAATTAAACCCCATGCATATGTTTTACGTGAAATCAATAACATTAAAGAGGCCTTTTTCAAAACTAATAATATTACGTAATTAAAAGTATAAAATTTAATAAAAACAACCCAAAAATATTCTAACGACATATAAGAATCGAAAGAAAGCTTAAAGTCTACGTAGAACTATTAGATTATTTTAAATATACATAGACGATTTTATTTAAAGTCAGAATTATAAGATATAAATATGATTATATATTCAAAAAATAAATAGTAGACGTTTTTCAATATTAAAATAACAGCTGAGCTATATATTACAATCTAAACACTTAGAATATTACATATGTAATTTTTAAGTGCTGAATTTTATAAAGTATAATTCTCAAAAATTAATTTTTTCTAATGTATTAATCAGTCTGTTCATATACTGTATTATAAAGATATTTCCAAGTAAAAAATATCTGAAAATTTCATGCACATACAAACTTAATTAGTGATTAATGTATTACGAAATCACTCGTAAAAATTATTATTCATTAACAAGCTAACGTAAAATCAACTGGTTCAAAAATTTATTAAACTTATTTTTTAATTACGTTTACATTAAATATTTGGAAACTATAAATACATATTTTTTTTAATTATAAAATATTCACAAACAAAAGAATTAATATCGATACTTATACATTTAAAAATGAACTAATTCATGTAACTATCATTCATATACATCCCTATGATAAATATCACTTCTAGAAAATTTATTAAATACTATGTTATTATTTATCAAAATAATGTTTGCAAATTAAAAATATATATTTAAAAGTAAAATATATTAATTTTACTAATTTAGATATTCACTTAACTTCTAATTTCAAACAGTCAACACATGGCGTAAAAAAAAAAAAAAAATCATTTCAAACTCGAAATATTCATTACTGTACTTATTTTAATAAAAAGCTCAAAAATTAATTGAACTTACTTTCTAATTTCATATTCATTAAATATCCTGAAATTATAATATCATATTTTTAAATTAAAAAATACTTCCAAGTTAAAGAATTAATATCAATAATTACACGACTAAAAATTAAATATCGCTTCCTCCCCTTTATTAATAACTAGGTTTAATATCTATCAAACTATTTTCTCAAATTAAACAGTGCATATTAATAAAATAAGATATTTAGTACGCTAATTTAAATAATAAAGTTACTTCAAATTATAAACACACAAACCAATTATAAACATTTCAAATTGAAACTACAACGCTATCAAATTACCTACGAATGAAGAACTATCCCTTATGTGAATGCACCACTACATTTCACACTAAATGAACATTGTGTCGAGACTCTCTAGTCAAGTGGCTAGCACGCAAATCTCGTAACTGAATAACCCTGGTTCGATCCTAATCTGGGAAACTTGAAAAAATTATTTAAAATAACTCCATATATGGCGCCACTAAAAATAGAAAATTAATCCGAAGCTAATTTAAAACACTTAAAAATAAATTTTACTCAATTTTATACCAACACAAAGTAGATATATTTTGACAGATCTGTGTCAGCGGCGTACGCGGCGCAACCTGCCTCTGCGTGCTGCGCGAGGTAGGTCATTCGGTGAAGGTCATGCCGCATGACCTTTGCACGTTGTTTAAAGGCCATACTTCCGTGCCGCTTATGCAGAAATTCCTTTAATGTCTACTTTTTGTTGGTCTAAAATTAGGTTAAATTTATTTTTGAGTGTTTAAAATAATTTTCGAATTAATTTTCTAATTTTAGTGGCGCCATCTGTGGAGTTCTTTAACATATATTTTCTAGTTTACCAGGTTATAATCGTACCAGGGTTGTTCAGTTACAAAACTTCTGTGCTAGCCTCTTGAGTAGCGGGTCTTTATACAGTGTTAATTTCGTGTGAAGTGTAGGGGGTGCATACAGATAGGGGATAGTTCTTCATTCGTAGGTAATTTGATAGAGTTGTAGTATGAATCAATACAAAAACCCTTAGCGGGTTAAAAGAATCTGACGCAGCACCTTATTTTTGTGCTCTAAAAATTTTAAATATAGAACTTAAAAATAATGATATCAAATTTTGAGTGACGTTATGCTATTTTTTAAAAAGTATATATTTGTATTATTTATTTCATCATTTCATTTTTGTTCTATTTATAATCGTATGTGCAAATGTTATGTTCAACATGAAAAGCTGTATAAAATTTTATTATCTGTTGCTTTATCATCTACATCTCTCATAAAAGAAATATGAGTTTTAAAAGATATGATATAAAATTTAAGTGACGCCTTTATGTGGCTTTAAAAGGTTTGTTTTAAAATTCAATTTAAATTAGTATTTCTGATTTGGATAAAATATAATTTTGCATCTACTTAATACTTTTAATTTTCCAATTCACTGTTAAATACCGTGTGAGCAAAAAGTCCGTACAAACTTTAAAAATTCATAAAAACAAACAAAAAAAAACGAAATGAATAACAGTTTGCAGGGTAAGCACCTATAGGTCACGAGGATTTTTTTATGACAGAAAAAATATTTATTTAAAAGTCAGCCAATAGGTGGCGCTGACGCACCCAAATCAAATAATAGATACGCAAATAAAGAGCAGAATGTTTCCAAATCGTTTATTACAGTTTTGTGTGTACCACATGACCACCACTACAGGGGATGACATATTGGAGTGGAGTCACAAATCCAGCAACTGCAGAGTGTAGCAGGTCTGGATGTATGCATGACACTTATCGGCGGATTGCATCTTTCAGTTCCGATAGATTAGAGAGACCGGATCGATACACTAGGGATTAAAAAAAAACACCCCCATAACCAGAAATCTGCCGGGCTAAAATCTGGAGACCGAGGAGGGCATGGGAACCTGCAACACCTGCTGATGATATTGTCTTCCCCAAACGTCTGTATCAGGAATTCCTTGACAGAAGTAGCAATGTGACAAGGTGCTCCTTCTTGCATAAACGTGACGGTAGAAAGCGCATCATTTTTACGCAACCATGGCATGGTCTTCTCATGCAGAAGCATTAAATAACGCTAACCATTCACCGTAGCCGTTTTCCACCCATTTACACGGCAAGGCGTTTCAAAGAGGAAGGGTCCTATGATAAACGAACTTGTGAATCCACACCACACAGTCACGTTTGGGAAAAGCAATGATTTCTTGGTGTACTCACGTGGATTGGTCGTCGCCCAGATGCGACAGTTATAGGTATTAACGTCACCATGAAGCGGAAAATGATCTTCTTCTGTCAAAAAGATGTTAAAGATCCATGTGGTATTCTGATCAATTTTGGAGAAAGCCCACCTCACAAATGCTTCTCTCTGTACAGTATTCGCTAGTAAAAGTTCATGGCATGACTGTAATCTGTATGGGTACAGATCAAGTATTCCATGAAGAATATTGTGGACCGATGATTATAGTAAGCCCAAGCGTTTTGCATCTTCACGAGCACTGTTGGTCCCCGTCGCTGAATCGGACGCTAACGCTTCCATTTCGACTACAACACGTGGCGATCGTATAAAGATGGTCGTTCGGATCTTACACGATCCTCCAGCCTTCCAGTTTCCTCAAACCGCCGAACAAGCTTTATGAGGCCTTTTGCTGTTAAGGGCCCTTTTCCAGTCCTCACATTCTTCTTAACTCGGACGCAAAGGAATAGTCGATGATTCCTTGTTCATGTAAAATAGCTCTACCAAAAAAGCTTTCTCCTTCGCAGTCAGCATCCTTGATCATGTACACGGCTCACAGCGGTGAACTAGTTGTGGATTAACTTTTAAGGAAAAACTCAATTAAAGTTACATGTGAATTAAATTAGATTACTAATAGAAATAAACTAAAATATTTTATTACAATCTTATACCTTGAGTTTGTTTTCATTGCACACCCTGTAAATAAATGATAATTTTAAAATGCCCAATTTTAAAATAAAGTTTTGTTTTAAATATAAAATCTTATATTTTTCTGCACTTTTTAGTAACCTATCGTTATTTTGGAGTCCTACTCTTTTAAAATATTTTTAATTTTTCCGCTTAAAAAACAGTACATTTCAACTGACCTCGTTTTTTATAAGTTCTAAGCTTGATCTAAATATTAAGAATGTGTAAGTTGTTTTATGTGTTGTTTTTTATCATTGCTTTATTAAATATGAACATGGATGCGAGATATTTTTATTTTTTGGAATATGTATAGATTTTTCTTTTAAACATTATACTTAACTTAATAACGATTTCTAATTTTCGTCCACTGAAAAATGGTAGTAATGCAATACTTATTTATGAAACCACACGTTAAGCCATATTTAATTTAATTTTTTTTATTTCCGATATATTGTATTTTGTGAATATGAACAAAATAGATTGCATATCTTTTATAGGAAAGATTGGCCACGGAAATAGAAAAAAAAATGAAATATAAAAATAAAATAAATGGCTGTGTATGAAATTTTCTTATTGTTTGAAAAACATTTTAATGTAGAAAATTAGTTATTAATGTCTTTTAAAAATATTCAATCCTATAACATGTAAGCAAATATGAACTTAAAAAATATATACTAAAGCTGTATATCCATACACTTCAAAGCAGGCGTAAGTTTTTTTATTTCAATGTTTAAATATCATGTTTTACTTTTTAGTGCCAATAGTTATGTGTATTAGAAACTTAGAAAATTCATTTACAATAGTAGGAAATTTAATAACTGATGCAGAATACCTATAATTAATTGTTTTGATTTTACTCAGTCTCGAGATTTTAAATTCATAAACTGCAGAGAAATTCTTAAATACAATTAAAAAAAATTAATATACACCCATTTTCGTAATATCATAATCATCAAATATCATATTACATTAAATATCATATTAGCTACAAAATAATAATAATGATAAATACTCTAAGTATTTATAATCGGAAATAATTGAAAAAAAATTCTCATATAACGGTAAATTAATATTTACGATTAATGATATGAATGAAAAAAAAAAAAAAAAAAACACAATTTATCTTCTGTGTCAGACTTTCAAATGAAACAGATAAAACTTTTTTCTTTCGATAGTTGACGAATTAATTCGTAGAAGAAATAAAATCGTAGAAAGAATAAAGTATTTACACTCATTTTTTTAATTCACATTGGCCAAACTAATGAAGTTCTGATTATATTTTGCTTAGCACTGTATATTATTCAATTGTTAAAACAATTATATTTCATACCGCTACATGAAGGAACGTAACAGGCATTCACTTTGAAATCAGGAGAACACTTCGGGATCAATCAAATTGGCGGGCGGAAAAGCCATTCCTTCTCTTATTTTAAAAAGGTGTCGTCGACTTGTTGTTCTGATTGGCTGATGAGTACAATACGTAATACTCAATTCATACGTAACGTAATTCACTCTTTCAGGAGGGACTATTCTCTCTTGTAAAAAGTGTACATTTTGATACCAAATCGGCGTAATTTCCAAGGTTATATTATGTAATGCAGTTTTGAAAATTATGAAGTACCACATGTTGGTCCTTTTAATTATTTTACTCCATATGTTGGTTCAAAGTTAAACATAAAATTGTATAATGCAAGGATTTCACTCTCATCAGTGGGGTGGATCTCTCACTCTCGATAATGAAGCGTGCCATTTCACACCTTTTTAGAGAGTGGAAAATTCCACTCTTTAAGGAGTGTATTTTTAATAAAGTCACATAAAAAGAGTGCAAATGCCTGTCTGAAATTTAATCGTCAAGCATTGCCAGTCTCAAAATTACTTCAGCGTTACGTACAGACACATCTTTCCTATATAATATAGATAGATTTTTAAACTTGTGAGTCACGTTTGTCAACTACAACTTTGCATGCGAAAATTCCTTCTTTTATATTGAGGTTCTAATCTCTGTACCGCTGAATAATAATTCTAGAAATTGATGTATTTTAGATGCATTCATGGTAAAATATTTAGTTTTATCAAAGGATTTTTTTCTTTTAAATATGTCACTTACTGACACATTACGCCAAGTGTCTCAATCTCGGCGGATTGAAAAGGTATTGAAATTCAACATAGCTTTATGAGAAAAAATGCGTGTTTTTTACAGAGTGACGATTTGCTGTTCGGACTTAAGAAAAAGTTATTTTTAATTGTAATGCGAAAATGGCATCAATAAGGATAATTAAAACCCATTAATTTATATATATATATATTTTGAAACAGTGGAATTAATACGAGAGCCACCATTTTGATGAAATTTCATAAAAAAAAATTTAAATTGAATTAAAAATATAAAAGGGGAATATTTAGAAAACCAGATGGTGCGGGCAAATCTACAAATGAATAGCTTTCATTTTAAAAATAATAATTTATAAGACTGGTTCAGTAGAAACGTTCAGGGAAGAAGTCTAGAAAAAGCTGTCTACAGTTTTAAATATATAGATTATTTTCTCTCGTTTACTTAAAAAGTGCCCTATTTCAAAAGATATCTATTTCATACAAATTGCATTTAAAAGCACATTTTTTTTTTTTCAATTCGGCTCTAAAAATTTAAATTGTTCAATGACACCGATGTTAAATTCTTTTTTTTTTTAGATATATTTTTCCTTTTTTTTTTTTTAATTATTGAGGGAGCTTTAATTTCGTTGTGGAAAATTTTCTGGCGACAAAGTCTGAAAGTTTTTTTTTAATGCGCAACTTGTTTATTATTATTTCGTAACTGACTCGGCACGCGATAGAGATAAATTTAAAAAATCATATTCTAAAATTATTTCATAAACCATAATAAATTAGATCACTGCGATGCAGTTTTTAAAAAAAATGTGCACTAAAAAGTATATATTTATTCCCATACGACGGTGATAAAATTTAAAATGTACGATGTTATTAAAAAAATTTAAGAAGCGATAATTGGAAAGCCGAAATTTCTTCGTTAAATGTTGCCATTCGCAAAATGTCGTCAGCGTTACGCACATATATGGTTATTCTTTATAGATATATACCAGATAAGAACCAAAAATAATTTAAAAAGACAAACAGAGATATTTCCAATATTTACAAATAATTATAAACAGTTTTTTAACATGAAAATTACTCCTAACTACATACGCCATCTATCTATCTATCTATCTATACTTAATACTTTAAAGAAGTAAAGTTTGTTTGGTTGTTTGTTTATTTGTAAGAGGTAACCTCTGGAACTAGCGAAACTATATCAAACGTAATGGTATCAAAATGATTGTGTTAGTCCCTGTTCCAAAATAGGCGATATATTATGTCCATGTCACAAACCAAAGTGGGGTGCAAAAGCAACACGCATTCTAAAAATGCGATTTCTGGGTTACTGAAGGACTAGAAGCATGAAATTTGGCATAGTAGTTACTTATAAGATATAAATGGTCTCAAAGAACATTTCTTTAAAAATTTGAAATTAAAAAGGTGTGATAATGCGCTAAAAGTGTTCTAAAAGGCGATTTTTAGGCATTCTCAAGAAGTATCAAATCGATTTAAAAAGAGTCGATGGTGACAGCCCATGATCTTACATAGGCTCTATTTTATGTCAGTATCACTACCACCTGGAGGTTACAGGAGCAAAAAACGTTCTAAATTGCGATTTTTGTGTTACTGAAGGGCCTAGAAACATGAAATTTGGCATGGTAGTTAGGTATAAAATATAAATGACCTCGTCGTAAAAAGAACATATCGTAAAAAAATCTAAATTTTAAAAGAGTGAAAATGCGCAAAAGGCGTTCTAAAAAACATTCTAAATGGCCATATTTTCGAAATTTCAGGAAATATCAAACCTATTTCAAAAGTCCTTCCGGCCAGTGCCGAGAGGAAGAGGCAGCTTTCATTTTTCTTATTTTTTTTAAAAGACAGCTTATATTATTCAAACAGACGGTGCTCAAATTAGTGGAACCCGATTACAGAAGATTAAATACTAATTTTTGTCAATATTGAATATGAATGAGAATTTCGCGAAATTAGTCAGCGTTATCAAAGGTGGTTTTATTAAAATGATTTATATTTTGTCGCCAAATTCGGTGATATCCCGAAATATATTAATAATTATATTAACCCGAATTATCGGTGATAGCCCGTCATTTAAAAACAACATAAGAGGTGCAACAAAGCTCACCAATCAACTTGGTCGAGACCTTAGTAATTCCTGTGCACATGCTCACTCATATCTAAATCGGTTATATATACGAGTGCTGTTGCACGCAAAAAATCAGATTTTTCAAAATGTCACTCACATTCGAAATTTAAACTGCTATATCTTGGCCTTTTTTTAGATAAAGGCAAAAGAAAAAATGATCCGGAAGCTTTGTAACAAGCTGAAACACATAAGAAAAAAATCTTTTTCAATTTCTAATTTTTTTGTACCTTATTTTAAATTAATTTTTTTTTTAATTTTTAAATGGCCGCCATTTTGAAACAAGATAGCGGATGAAGTTAGCAAACGAACTCGGCGGAGAGATTGCTATGTACTATGCACATGCACTTATGTACTTGTCACATCCTAATCGGTTCATAAATACGCGTGTTATCGCGTGAGAAATATCAGATCGTTTCAAAATGTCAGCCATGCTAGAAATTCAAAGTGCTATAACTCAGCCATTTTTTAAGATATAGACGAAACAAAAAATGCTCCGAAATCTTTGTATCAAATTCAAGCACATAAGAAAAAAATCTTTTTCAATTTCTAATTTTTTTGTACCTCATTTTAAATTAAAATTTAAAAAAAATTAAAGGCCGCCATTTTGAAACAAGATGGCAGATGATGTTGGCCAACGTACTCGGTCGAGTCATTGGTATGTACTATGTACACACCAAGTTATATCCAAATCCGTTCATAAATACGTGTGTTATCGCGTGACAAAAATCAGATCGTTACAAAATGTCAGCCACACTAGAATTTCAAAGTGCTATAACTCAGCCATTTTTAAAGATATAGACGAAACAAAAAATGCTCCGAATTCTTTGTATAAAGCTCAAATACATAAGGAAAATTGTTTTTTCAATTTCTAATTATTTTGTACCTCACTTTTAAATTTTAATTTTTTTTTAATTTTAAATGGCCGCCATTTTGAAACAAGATGGCGGATGAGACTGGCCAACAAACTCGGTCGAGACATTGCTATGTACTATGCAAATTCCTTGTCACATCGAAATCGCTTCATAAATACGTGTATTGTCGCGTGACAAAAATAAGATCGTTTCAAAATGTCAGCCATGCTAAAAATTCAAAGTGCTATAAGTCAGCCATTTTTTAAGATATAGACGAAACTAAAAATGCTCCAGAATCTTTGTATCAAGCCCAAACATAAGACAAATATCTTTTTCAATGTCTAATTATTTTGTGCCTCATTTTAAATTTTAATTTTTAAAAAAAATTTAAATGGCGCCATTTTGAAACAAGATGGCGGATGATGATGGCCAACGAACACGGTCGAGACATTGGTATGTACTATCTACACACGAAATTTTATCGAAATCAGTTCATAAATACGAGAGTTACAGTATGACAAAGATCATATATATATATATATATCAATTTTGAACGGAGGGTGTTTTCGGGGTCTAGGGGTCATGATCGATGAAAATATACCAAAATTTTTCGAAATCGTTTTCCTCCGAACGGCTGCAATAGGTAGCTTTTTGTAATGAAATCTACCTAAAAGTCATGGTTGGACCGTGATGATTACTGCCCTTGTACATAGGCTCTATTTTATGTCGGTGTAGCAACCACCTGGAGGTTGCAGGAGCATTAAAAGTTCTAAATTGCGATTTTTGTGATATTAGGGATTCCTAGTGGTCTAGGAATTTGAAATTAGGCATGATAGTTATAAGATATAAACAATCTCTGATGACATTTCCTAAAAAAATTAAAAAATTTAAAGTAGTGAAAATGGGCGAAAGGCGTTCTAAAAAGGTTCTAAATTGAGATTTCTACGCAATCTCAAGAAGTACCAAACCAGTTTAACGCTTGCTCGTTAATTCTAATTAAATATACAATTAGCACGATCCAATGACATTAGAAATAAATTTATAGAATTTTGAATGTTAATTCTTTTTAAATAATAAATAAAATAAAATTAATAGAAAAAAAGGCCCAATCACATGCGTAAATTAAATATAATAATTGTTATAATGTGTATTAATATGAATAAATATATGATTATAGGTGTTGTTATGTTTGTAAAAAAATAAGGAATACGAATATTGTACTTATTTTGTAATAAAATTAAAATTTTGAATTTGTGTAATATTTTATATGTGTATAAACAGAGCAATAAACGTTCCCAAATAGACCAGATGGAAATTAGGGCAATTAGTGATTATGAAAGCACAATGGATGCCATATTCTTACTTGAAATGAATAGTAGGCTGATAGAAAATTTATGACGCTCTTAGAAATAAATTTACAACTGACGAAGGAAAATGTATATTACTTCAACGTGTGTGGCAACCATCCCCACGAGAAATCAGAACCCGGAGTCATAAAATTTAGCTATGCGAACTAAAGAAAAACATTTATCCAGGTATAGGGGACCAACAACGAACACCATTAAGAACTGAAATTACCAATGAGGAGGCGAAACGGTGCAAACGATGGGATAATTAATATTGTTAAAAATAAGCCCTCCCATAATTCGGTATTGAGAGAAATTTGTCGATTTTTTTTTTTTTTTAACACTCAATTCTTCCTCATCAGAATGTTCTTACATTTAAGTTTGGAATCTTTTTCAAAATAATACTGTTTTTCTTAAGACTCCAAATTTCATCACATGTTGTGTATTTTCGAAAGGGCAATTTTCACGCAAATATATTGCTACATTTAAGTCGTGAAGACTAAGTTCTCGCAGAAAGATATCATGTATTGTATAAATCACTAAGAATATATTAGAATTCAGAATCATCATTATGCCTGAAGACCGGAGGATGAATATGACTTCATTAAGACGCAGATATAATCCGAATTAAGAATCTTAGGAAAACCTCCCCGTTCGATGCGATGATGAAAACTCTGAAAGATGAAGCACGCAGCGATGACTTCTAGAAATTAGAATGCAGAATGAATCAGATTTTGCAGTATACCTGAAAGAACATAACCCGAAGAATATTTCTACTTAAGCGGCACATATCGAAGCAAATAACTCCGAGAAGAAAACTCATTCCATAAAATCTTGATTGTTATCATTAGACACTCACCAAATTCAAGCTCAATAACTCTGAAATTATTAGTGGTATATAACTCACAAGGGAACCACATTTTGTGCTGCTCGCACCTAGCAACCTGACATGGTGCACTTTGTAGCCTTATACATAAAAGTTAGACAACCGATAAGATTTGTTTATTAAGATAATATTTAATACACTTTTTTATACTTTTTTATTATTATTATTACATTTTTATTTGTTTATTTCACGCCAAAAGTCAGTTACGTCTCCAAATATGGCGCTACAATTTTTCCGCCAGCATTATCCTCGGAGTAAACAGGCGGTAGATATTTGAATTATATCAGATTGCAATTAGTTTGATAATTGATAGCGTATGAAACAAGAATTAGTTTTTTTTTATTTTTTTTTCTATGCACACGATAAATATACAGTAGCACTCAAAAGTATTTTGACAATCTTATATTCTCTCTTATTTTATTTAATATAAAAAAGTAAAAGAAAATATATTGAGAACACTATGACTGCAGTTATTCAAATGTATCAAATTTCAACTTGTTTGTGTTTACATTCGGCGCCACCGAAGAAATATGACTCCTCCTTAGCTCAAAAGTATTTTGACAATTAGTTTGCATTTAATTGTTGAAGGTGTCAGTGGCGCTATAGCTCCGATTACTGTTTATATCGACTTATTGTGATAATTTTTAAATGCCAAAATGTAAAAAATATTGAAGTGAATCTAGAAAAGCCGCTGTAAATGCACTTAAGGAAGATAGACTGCAAGCAGAATTAGCTCGTTTTGTTAACGGGTCTAGGCAACTTGTTATTATATGGAATAAAGTTTTTAATAAACAGAAATACATCGAAAATAAGCCTCAAAGTGACCATCCGAAGAAAAAAACTCGCAATGTTGACTGTATTACAAAAATGATATCTACAAGTGATTGTCGTAAGTCCGCTGTAATAGTAAAAAAATGAATTGAAAGAAAATTACGGCATAGAAATACACGTTTCATCAGTCAAACGACTCCTAAACCTCTATGGTTTACATGGCAGAAGACCAGCAAAAACACGTTTGTTATCTACTAAGAATAGGAAGGCTACAGTTGCATTTGTAAAACAGCATAACCCTTTCAGGATCAAAGCAATTCCATTGCTGAAGTGTTGAAATTAATGATTGACACCGGAATTTTGGTTAAAAAAAAATCGGTTTATTACGTGTGTGAAATATAGCTTTTTCTTATTTAAAAATAAATTTGTTTTCAAATTCCGGTGTCAGTCATTAAATTCAACACTTTAGCAATGGAATTGTTTTGCCCCTGAAAGAATTATGCCGTTTTACAAATGCAACTCTAGCCTACCTATTCTTAGTAGATAACAAACGTGTTTTTGCTGGTCTTCTGCTATGTAAACCATAGAGGTTTAGGCATCGTTTGACTGATGAAACGTGTATTTCTATGCCGTAATTTTCTTTAAATTCATCTTTAGGGTTTCGTTCATCTGACGAAACCCTATTCGTCTCGCTCCTCTGTCTGTCTGTCCGTCTGTCTGTCTGTCCGTCACAGAGTCCGTTCTCAGAAACTATACATGTTAGAGACTTGAAATTTTGGGTACTTATAGCTGAACACCTCACATCAAACAACAAATCATAAAATTTTTAAAAAGTTGGTAATTTACGGAATTACGGGCTAATTAAATTCTAAAATTAACCAATCCACCTTTTTAAAGCAGGTTCAACCGGACTTTCTCGAAATCATCCGTGTTTCTCCTAAGAATTGCCAGTAAAATCAGCCGAATGCACGGTTACCACGGAGGAAATTAAGCCGAAAAATGAAGTGGAGATTTTAACGTGAAATTGCATATCAGAAAATATTCGTCCGAGAAATTTGTAAATGGAATAGACAGACGCAGAAAAAAATCTACTTTCATTTGGTATAAAGTTCACATTTCTGAGATGTGTATAAGTTAAAATATCCCCTAAAAATCGATCGATAAAAATATAATTTCTTTAATTGGAAAGACAATGAAATAAAAAGTTTTCAATTCGGCGGGAAAGCAGGTAGACATGACGATGCTGCGGTTTTCCAAAATAGCATATTTTAATACGAAATTTTAACTTTTTAAATATTAAATTTTTTGATTAAATTTTTTGGCATCCCGATGTCAAATTCCTCGCTGATTTCATTGATACCCATATCTAAGTCCTATCTTAATTACAAGCTGAAATATTAATTATTATTAAATTAATCGGTTTATTGCTAACAAATGCGTCGATTAAAATGGAGACACGCGCTTTTTTAACCACGAATTAACTTAAATTAGGAAATCTAAAAATTTGCGTGGATTTTTGAACAGCGATATGAGATAAGTGTAACTCATTCATCATCAGAAAGTTTACTTCATACCACTATTTAGGGTTTCGTTCATCTGACGAAACCCAATTCGTCTCGCTCCTCTGTCCGTCCGTCCGTCTGTCTGTCCGTCACAGAGCATATTCTCAGAAAATATTCATGTCGGAGACTTGAAATTTTGCATACTTATAGCTGAACACCACACATCATACGACAAATCATAAAATTTTGAAAAAGTTGTAAAATTAATCCTTTGGGGTCTCACATGTGTATTTTAAACAATCCTTTCTAAGTGAGCCCCTAATTAGGTTGGAGGCGTGAAATTTTGCATGCTTATAGCTGAACACCTAACATCAAACGATAAAGTATAAAATTTTGAAAAAGTCGTACGTTTAACCCTTTGGGCTCCCACATGTGTAATTTAAACAATTCTTTCTAAGTGAGCCCTAATTAGGTTGGAAGCGTGAAATTTTGCATACTTATAGCTGAAGACCTCACATCAAACCACAAATCATAAAATTTTGAAAAAGTCGTTCATTTAACCCTTTGGGCTCCCCCATGTGTATTTTAAACAATTCTTTCAAAGTGAGCCCCTTATTAAATTGGAGTTTTGAAATTTTGCTTACTTATAGCAGATCACCCGAGGCCAGGCGACAAATCATAAAATTTCGAAAAAGTCTTATGTTTAACCCTTTTAGTTACCACAATGTATTTTAAGCATTTATTTCTAAGAGAGCCCCTAATTAAGTTGGAGACATGAATTTTTGCATACGTATAGTTGAATACTTCAGACTACACGACAAATCATAAAATTTTCAAAAAGTCTTATATTATTTACTCCTCCGGGCTCTGAATTGTGTATTTTAAGCAATCTTTCTAACCTCCGCCCTTTTCAACCGAGGTGCACTTTTACAACTTTTGCCGACACCTCTTTGACCATTCTTTCATATTATGCACCATAGCCTTACATATTTTAGTTCCATTTTTTTACCACCAGGGGCACCTACTTATCTCGGTGCTTTGGGCCCAATCCCCTCGACAAATTTATCTACGGATAGTATGTAAAACGGAGTTTTGTTCGGATAGAGGTTTGTTTAGAATAGAGTGCGCTTCTGGTTGCGAAATATAGAACTAACAGATTTTTCAAAAGGATAAAGTGTCTTGAAAGGAATATTGAACGAAACCCTCTGTGCGATCTGTGATCACACTTACCCACTTGTTTATTATTACAGAGGACTTACGAAATTACTTGTAGATATCATTTTTATAATACAGTCAACATTGCAAGTGGTGTTTTTCGGATGGCCACTTTGAGGCTTATTTTCAATGTATTTCTGTTTATTAAAAACTTTATTCCATGTAATAACAAGTTGCCTAGACACGTTAAAAGAACGAGTTAATTCTGCTTGCAGTCTACCTTTCTTAAGTGCATTTACAGCGGCTTTTCTAGAATCACTTCAATATTTTTGACATTTCGGCATTTAAAAATGATCACAATAAGTAGATATAAACTCTAATCGAAGCTGTAGCGCCACTGACACCTTCAACAATTAAATGCAATCTAATTGTCAAAATACTTTTGAGCTTAGGAGGAGTCATATTTCTTCGGTGGTGCCGAATGTAGTATGTCAAGTTGAAACTTGATACATTTGAATAACTGCAGTCTTAGTGTTCTCAATTATAGATAATATATTTTCTTTTACATTTTTATATTAAACTAACAAACCCCTCGGCTTTGCTCGCGTAAGATTTGAAATATGCCAAGTGATATTTATATGTCTATTTTTTATTAAAAGTTACTAACTAAATTTTTATTTTATTAAAAGGTAATATTTTATTTTATTAAAAGGTACTTATTACTTTTAAGGAATAATTTAAAAAAATTACTATTTAAAACACAGTTTGATTAAATATCTTTGTTACACTGCATAAGGCAGAAATGAGACTTAAATTAATAAAACGAAATAAAACTAAATAAATAATAATTTAGAAAATATTTTGAAACTTTTATGCTCAATTAATACGCTCATTTCAGTATTCATTTAAAGTTTTGAATTTTTTAGAAACCATCTTCTTACATCTTAAAATTAACCATCATGTCAAATTCCAAGTCCTACCACCATCTATAAACATAAAGGGCTATGTTGAAATAGGAGCTGTCATCATTAATTTGCCAACATTAATTTTGAAATTGGTTTGTTATTTCCTAATATTCCACAGAAATGTAATTTAGAAAGCTTTTAAAGGCCTTTTTTAGAGCGTTTGTTGTTCCTGTGAATCCCAGGTGGTAGAATGATCGGCATAAAATATAGCCTGTGTAGGATCATAGACTGTTACCATTAATTCGCAACTATTACTTTTATATTTGGTTTATATTTCCTGAAATAGCGTAGAAATCGTAATTTAGGACTTTTTTAGAATGCTTTTCGCACCCCCCTTCACTTCACCCCTTTTTAATTCGAATTTATTTTCGACAGTCCTTCGAGGGCATTTATATTTTATAAGTAACTACCATACCATATTTTAAGTTTCTAGCCTTTTCAGTATCACAGAAATCGCAATTTAGAAAGTTTTTAGCTACTGCAACCCTCTGGTGATAGTGGCACAGACATAAAATATAGCTTATGTTTGAGCAGGTTCTATCACCAACAATTTGTTATCATTATTTTTTTAATCGGTTTAGTATTTGTAAAGATTACCTAAAAATTGTAATTTATAACGCTTTTCGCTCACTTCATCTTTTTAAATTTGAAATTTTCTTTCGTCAGTTCATAGAAAGCAGTTTCATCTTGTAAATAAATAACATGCCATACTTCAAAGTGTTAGACCCTTCAGATATGCAAAAACGCAAATTAGAACATGTTTTGCTTTTTCAACCCTCAGATGGTAGTGACAGCAACAAAAAATATAACCTATGTTATACCAGGAACTGTCACCATCGATTTGCAACCATTACCTTGGAAATAGCTTGGAATTTCATGAGATTGAGTAGAAATCGCAATTTAGAACGTTTTTAGAACGCTATTCGCGCATTTTCACCATTTTTAAAATTTCCAATTTTTTCGAAACTGTTCTTAAAGATCATTTATATATAATACATATGTACCTTGCCTAATTTTAAAGTGCTAGCCCCTACCGATCACAAAAATCGAAATTTGGAACGCTTTTTTGCTCCTGCAACCTCTAGGAGATAGTGATACCGACTTAAAATAGCGTCTATTTTAGAGAAGAGGCAGTCAGCATCAATTTGTTAACATTACTTTTGAAATCAGTTTGATTCTTCCTGAGATATTGGTGACAAATCGGCATTTAGAACGTTTTTAGAACGCTTCTCGCTCATTTTGCTCCTGCATCTCCTCTGGTTTAGTGGAAACATATATAAAATATAGCCTATCTTGGAGCAAGTTCTGTCACCATCATTTTAACACCATTATATTTGAAATCGGTTCAGTATTTCCTGAGATTGCATAGAAATTGCAATCCAGAACGTTTTTTACAACGCTTTTAGCGCAGTTTGACCACCCCTTTTAAATTTCGATTTTTTTTAGGAAATGTCCTTATAGATCATTGATATCTTATAACTAACTACCATTCTAAATTTCACGATTCAAGGCCCTTCCGTCACGCAAAAACCGCAATTTAGAAAGTTTTTCTCCTGCAGCCCCTTTGGGGTAGTGGCACCGACATAAAACATAGCCTATGTTGGAGCAAGGATTTTCACCATCATTTTGACGCCATTGTTTTTTAAATCGGTTTGGAATTTCCTGAGAATGTGTAGAAACTACCATTTAGAACGTTTTTAGAACACTTTTCGCGCATTTTCCCCTCTTTTAAATTTCGGATTGTTTAAGAACTGTTCTTAGAAATCCTTTATATATAATAAGTAGCTGATACTTCAAATTTCATTTTTCTAGGCCCATCAGTAACACATAAATCGCATTTTTAGAACGTTTTTTGCTCCTACATCCCATTTGGGGTAGTAGCACCGACATAAAACATAGCCTATCTTGGAGGAAACGTTGTCACTATCATTTGGACACCAATATTTTTTAAATCGGTTTGGTATTTCCTGAGATTATGTAGAAACTACCATTTAGAACGTTTTTTAGAACGCTTATTGTGCATTTTCACCCCTTTTAAATTTCGAATTGTTTAAAAACTGTTCTTAGACACCATTTATATCTTGAAAGTAACTAATAATCCAAATTTCATATTTCTAGGCCTTTCAGTAACGCAAAAATCGCATTTTTAGAACGTTTTTTGCTCCTGCACTCCCTTTGGGGTAGTGGCACCAACATAAGATATAGCCTATGTTCTAAGTTGGGCGAACACCATCATTTTGATACCATTACTTTTGGAATCGGTTCGGTAGTTCCTGAGCTTATCTCCGACAAATAAACAGTTTTTTTTCGTCTTTATAATATGACTAGCAAACCCCGCGGCTTTGCTCGCGTAATATTTGAAATATGCCAAGTGATATTTATGTGTCTAATTTTTATTAAAAGGTACTAACTAAATTTTTATTTTATTAAAATGTAATATTTTATTTTATTAAAAGGTACTTATTACTTTTAGGAATAATTTTAAAAAATTACTATTTAAAACACAGTTTGATTAAACATCATTGTTACACTGCATAAGGCAGAAATGAGATTTAAATTAATAAAACGAAATAAAACTAAATAAATAATAATTTAGAAAATATTTTGAAACTTTTATGCTCAATTAATACACTCATTTCAGTATTTACTTGAAGTTTTGAATTTTTTAGAAACCATCTTCTTACATCTTAAAATAAACCATCATGTCAAATTCCAAGTCCGACCACCTCTCTCAACATAAAGGGCTATGTTGAAATAGGAACTGTCACCATTAATTTGCCAACATTAATTTTGAAATTGGTTTTTTATTTCCTAATATTCCACAGAAACGTAATTTAGAAAGCTTTTAAAGGCCTTTTTTAGAGCGTTTGTTGTTCCTGTGAATCCCAGGTGGTAGGATCATCGGCATAAAATTTAGCCTGTGTAGGATCAGAGACTGTTACCATTGATTCGCAACTATTACTATTATATTTGTTTTACATTTCCTGAAATAGCGTAGAAATCGTAATTTAGGACTTTTTTAGAATACTTTTCGCACCTCCCCTTCAGTTCACCCCTTTTTAATTCGAATTTATTTTCGACAGTCCTTCGAGGGCATTAAAATTTATAAGTAACTACCATGCCATATTTAAAGTTTCTAGCCTTTTCAGTATCACAGGAATCGCAATTTAGAAAGTTTTTAGCTACTGGAACACTCTGGTGGTAGTGACACAGACATAAAATATAGCTTATGTTTGAGCAGGTTCTATCACCAACAATTTGTTATCATTATTTTTTTAATCGGTTTGGTATTTGAAAAGATTACATAAAAATTGTAATTTATAACGCTTTTCGCTCACTTCATTTTTTAAATTTGAAATTTTCTTTCGACAGTTCATAGAAAGCAGTTGCATGTTGTAAGTAAATAACATGCCTTACTTCAAAGTGTTAGACCCTTCAGTTATGCAAAAAACGCAAATTAGAACATGTTTTGCTTTTGCAACCCTCAGATGTTAGTGACAGCAACATAAAATATAACCTATGTTATAGCAGGGACTGTCACCATTGATTTGCAACCATTACTTTTGAAATAGCTTTGGAATTTCCTGAGATTGAGTAGAAATCGCAATTTAGAACGTTTTTAGAACGCTTTTCGCGCATCTTCACCCCCTTTTAAATTTCGAATTTTTTCGAAACTGTTCTTAAAGATCATTTATATGTAATACATATGTACCTTGCCTAATTTTAAGTTGCTATCCCCTACCGATCACAAAAATCGAAATTTTGAACGATTTTTTGCTCCTGCAACGTCTAGGTGATAGTGATACCGACTTAAAATAGCGTCTATGTTAGAGCAGAGGCTGTCAGCATCAATTTCTTAACGTTACTTTTGAAATAAGTTTGATTCTTCCTGAGATATTGGTGACAAATCGGCATTTAGAACGTTTTTAGAACGCTTTTCGCTCATTTTGCTCCTGCATCTCCTCTGGGTTAGTGGAAACATATATAAAATATAGCCTATCTTGGAGCAAGATCTGTCACCATCATTTTAACACCATTATATTTGAAATCGGTTCAGTATTTCCTGAGATTGCATAGAAATTGCAATTTAGAACGTTTTTTACAACGCTTTTTGCGCATTTTGACCCCCACTTTTAAAATGCGACTTTTTTAGGAAATGTCCTAAGAGATCATTGATATATTATAACTAACTACCATTCTAAATTTCACGATTCAAGGCCCTTCCGTCACGCAAAAACCGCAATTTAGAACGTTTTTCTCCTGCACCCCCTTTGGGGTAGTGGCACCGACATAAAACATAGCCTATGTTGGAGCAAGGAATTTCACCATCATTTTGACGCCATTATTTTTTAAATCGGTTTGGTATTTCCTGAGATTGTGTAGAAACTACCATTTAGAACTTTTTTTAGAACGCTTTTCGCGCATTTTCACCCCTTTTAAATTTCGAATTGTTTAAGAACTGTTCTTAGAAATCCTTTGTATATAATAAGTAGCTGATACTTCAAATTTCATATTTCTAAGCCCTTCAGTAACACATAAATCGCATTTTTAGAACGTTTTTTGCTCCTACACCTCCTTTGGGGTAGTGGCACCGACATAAAATATAGCTTATCTTGGAGCAAACGTTGTCACTATCATTTTGACACCAATATTTTTTAAATCGGTTTGGTATTTCCTGAGATTATGTAGAAACTACCATTTAGAACGTTTTTTAGAACGCTTTTTGTGCATTTTCACCCCTTTTAAATTTCGAATTGTTTAAGAACTGTTCTTATACATCATTTATA